>JAXQQM020088950.1:0-342110 GCA_034641835.2 Pinus albicaulis
TAGTCAAGTGTGTAACAGGAAAGTGTACACTCTGGAACCAAGGAGAAAAAAAAAAAAAAAAAGGGTGAAGATAAATCACCTAGAACCTCAAGAAAAGCTGAACTGGACCAAGTTGCGTGAGGAAAGAATCTCACTGAAAAATACAAGAAAGGATAAGTAGTGTACTAAAAGTGCACTAAACTATTATGAACCTGAACGGTTTGACTAATAACTAAATTTCTTAAGTTATTGAAATGCAGAATGTTGGTGTGGATTATAAATTGTATGTACCTGATATTACTTACATTGGTATGAATTGTGGACAGAGAAACCAGAATAAAAGATCTTCCAGACATACTTCTTGCAAAGAAGTAGGAAGAAAACCAATTGCATAAGGCATCAGTAAGTAGAATGGAAGCAGGAGAGTACTCTGCTAGAAACTAATCAAGGACGAAGAAGAAATTTTTGTCAAAGTTGAAAAACCAACATTAAAATGTAACACCGTGGAAGGTGTTGGAAAGGGGGAGAAACTAAAGGCTTATAAATTAGCCCTACCATTGCTTATTAAATTTCCTGATATGTTTCATGTCTCCTTGTTGAAAAAAAAAAAAAAACTTTATTTTTGGTCCATGATGCTTCTCACATGATTGATTGGAATGTGGTCCAGGCGGAACTAGAAGAGGAATTTCCTTCCAGAGTTGCTTCAAAGATGAAAGCGGGAAGAAATTGAATTGCAAAATCGAACAGTAGCTAGAGTAAAGGTGCAGTGGAGCACTTTACTGCTGAAAAGCTACATGGAATAGAGAAGCTAAAATGATGGAACAGCATTCATAATTATGTTCAAAATAAACAAAGTAGATAGTTTTCAACACCGAGGACGGTGTTTATTTTCAGAGGGGGAATATGTAACACCCCCAAGTTCTATGCTTTTCAAATGAGACATTTGAACATAAATCCAAAGGGGAGTGGACCCCAATGGATAATTAGTGTGTGGATGTGGTTAACTATTTATTTATGAAAAATAAATAAAATATTGTGTATGCACTATGACCAGATGAGAAAGTGAGATCACATGCCTAATCCATGAGGTGATGGAAAAGGAAAAGACTTTCCCCAAATCTTTCAAAAATCCTTGAAAGAAATTATTTCTAATTTAGATTTTTGAGGAAAAATCTAAATTTCCCAATGAAGAGGAGTAGTTGGGAAGAGGTGAGAAAAAAGCTGGAAAAGCTGAGGAAAAGCTTAAAGCAGCTTTAAAGAGTCCCAAAATGGGAAGCCTAGGCTAAACAGGAATAAAGCATCCTGGAATTCTGGACGCAGAATTGGAAACAGGCTTTGGGGAAAGCACAACTTAAATAAGCTGCTCCAGAACAGATTGAGGTTAGTCTGTTCTTGGAGGATCTCAGCTCGGGGGTGAGTTCTGGAGATAAACGAACTCTAAGGTTGGGTGGACTGGTCATAGTAGAGGTGTGCATGCATAATGTTGGAGAGTCTGTAAGTCTGTATTACATATATCCCTGTTTTATGAATTTTGAGGTTATGGTTCATTATGCAATTTATGAATTGTGATGTTATGGTTCAGTATGCAAATTTTGGATTGATTATTTGTTCAGTAACTCATGTAATTTGCAAACTAAAGCTATTGATAGCAGAGACAAATGGTTGGATTATAGGGATGAGTACCTTGTAGTAATGAAGTTAGAGATGGTAGATCATTTGAACAACTATCTACTAACTATGTACAGGGGTAGCTTGCTGTCTTTTAAAAGAATATGTAATTGCTGTGTGTATAGACAGAAAATGTTAACAAAACGGTACCCATGAACAGCAAGTACCAAACCAATAAACCTATCATAACAATATTGAGGGCACAAAATTCCCTATAATCAATAACAGAAAGTAAGAAACAACAACCCTATGATAGCAGCATGGGGTTCAGTATGTCAGCTGAGTTACAATGGAAAGAATTGTAGAAATAAGAACTTAAATTATTCTATTAAATGTAAATATATGAAAGCAGAAGTTGAATCCTAACTAAGGACGAGAATCTAACACTAGGGATTCTAAACTATCCAGTTCAGTATTCTCTACCTCCATTTGATTGAAGCAAGAGGATCTGTTTCCTAATTTTCCCATGGAATAGTTGAATTTGCACCAGAGTCTCAAATCTGTTGAATAAGTGTAATAATAAAATAAGGGGAGAGTCCTATTGGAAATGTAATGGTGTAATAAAATTCTGTGTGAGAGAGGATTGTAAGCCTCGTTAAAAATACTAGGGAGAGAGCATCCAATTACCTTCCATATAAACTGCTGAGGAAGTGGTTGGAGCCACAAAGGTCAACTGAATATAGATAGATGTATACGTGGATGCATACATCTATACCTTGATGCTGAAACTTTCAAAGGCTGAAAAGGCTATAAGGCTTACAAACTGGAGAGTTTGAGGAAGGGCCTAGCGATCAGCTAGAGTTGGACAAAACTATGAAAAGAAAAACCTGAGAAATACGAAGTAATATATATATATATAGATATATATAAGTCTAATAGATAATTAAATATTAATTGGTTCCTGTAGATATAAACGGGATGCTCTTATGTGTGATAGGAAAATGTGACATCATAATATATTACAGCAGAACTTGAGTATATCTGGTACTTAGCAGAAAGGAAGTAAGTAAGATATTAGAATATGAAAAAAAAAAAACTCTCATGGAAATTCTTATATTCCATAACTGTCTATAAGCACTGAAAGGAATTTAAACCCCGGATAACCGTCTGAATTTGTAAGTGATTTAGTATATAATTATATATGAATGTTATATGGCGCCTAAAGTGGAAAATATCTGAGTTATGTTAGATGTGTAAAAAGCTGGGTCTGGGAGATGTGAACGAGCTTAAGATATCAATATCAATTTACTAACAAAGTATTTCTACGAGAGGTTATGTTTATGGGTGTTCTTTGAATATAGTAGTTAACTTATTCTAGTACTCAAATTTCTATAATTTTATTTTTCCTAAAAATTATTTCATTTAATTATCTAATTTTTTGATATAACAAAATAAATTAAAAGCTATTAATAAAATTGTAAATATAACAAAAATTATCTAAAATAATTTTAATGTATGAAAATACAATTTAAAATACATTGAATTTAAAGAAAATAATGATGTAAAAACAAAATCTAACACAAGTTATAAGATATAAATGAAAAATTATTTTTTAAATGAAAAACATAATTCTAAATCATAAAAACATAATTGAAAATTATTTTAAGAAATCAAATAATCTCATCTAAATCATTAGAAAATATATATTTTTTTTACTAGAAAAGGTCATCCAGAACTGATTTTGAGGACCACATGTTAAGTCAAGTAATATTTTTAATTGAAAAAAAAAAAACTCACAAAATTATAAAGCTAATCAACCAATACTTGTGATTTGACTTTATGGTTATTAGAAGGCTCCTAAAAAAAATTATTTAAAAAAAAAAAGAATTATTTTTACTTAAGAATAGAATAATTTATCAATAAAATGGAATTATTTGGACATCCTAGTGGAATTTTTCAATTTGAGTATTTTCCTTTCTAATTAAATCCAATTTCCAATTCAATTTGTTTTATAGAAAAGATACCTAATTATTTCATATTTGACCCAATTTCCAATACAATTAGGTGCTCAATTTATTTGACAGAAGAAATTACCTAATTATTTCATAGATTCCTTTGTAAAATTTCCACAATAATGTTTATTATTTTATTAATCTATAAATATTCTAAATATTATTTTATTAATCTATAAATACTCTAAATATTTTTTATTTGGAAAGAAATAAATATTATATAATTTATAAAATCAAAATCCTCAAACCATAATTGAAAAAACATACTATAAAGCTAATCATCCAATACCAATACTTATGCTTTGATGTTATGGTTATTAAGAGACTACTAAAAAAATAATTTATAAATAAAATGGAATTATTTGGACATACATGATGGAATTCTAGGTATTTTCTTCTCCCATTTGACCTCAATTTCAAAGACTGAAGATACCTAAAACAGAATTGAATTAAGTATTTTGCAACCCTTCAATTTGTTTTAAAGACGAAGATACCTAATTATTTCATAGGGTCATTTGTAAAATTTTGAGTACAATGCTTATTATTTTATTATTTGATAAATATTTTGAATATTATATTTATTATTTTATACCTATTCCAGAGCTATTATTCTCACTTTCTTCATTATTTGACATATTTACATGAGAAGGGAATGCTTGTGGATCTATTTGTCATAGAGCTGACATTCTTCACTTGAATTCCATTGTTCTTGTTCTTGTTACTTCAACTCACCTCATTCTCATATTTGGTTTTCTGACTTGTATATTTTTATCCATTAGAAAATGTAGAAATGAAGGGGTTTTTTAATTAGAGCAATCTCAAGTATTCCTTAATGTGATCCACTACCGAATTATTTTCTTCTTATACAACGATTCAAGGTGAATTTCCTCTATCAATACTTGTTTCCCTTAATTCTCTATGAATTCCACCTCACTTTGATTTACTAGTTGCTTGTTTACTCCATGGTATCCTTGGTAATTTCTATTTTGGCTTTAACTTTGCATTCAACCAATTGTCACTACAAGGTTGATTTCGCATTTCTACCTAGGGTTTTTTATCTTTGAAACCCTAAATGTTATTTATTGGTTTTTTTTCTTTATTCTAGTAATAACCATGCCTTTTGAGGCTTGAAATATTTTCTTAATTATCAATGTAGATCACCTAATTCTTATATTCTTGGCAGAAAAATAGTTACTCTCTCTTCATGGCTTTTAATTATTAAACCCTAATTCTTCCATTATTTTTTATTCTCTCTTTTAAAAATGGTTATTTAAAGTATTATTACTTATAAGTTTGTTGCACCATTCATTAATTTGATATAGAGTTCTCCACTCCCTGAAAAATGATTACCCTCTTTCTTCACTTACCCTCTTTCTTTAAGATATTATGCTAACATTTATTTGTTGTTGAACTTTACAAGGTAATTGAAATGGATGCACCACATTCAATCTTGAGAATATATACTTTGGGTTCATTCTCTATTAAAGTAAATCATCATTTGTTCTCGATAAATACAATCACGTTCTTTTACACCCGTTTAAATTCCGTGTTTTTTACTCTCATATAGGTATCGATTCAATCGAGTGCATCTCGTACTATACTTTTGCTATCTCGTGACTCTTTTTTGACAATCAAGACTAAGTTAGTTCCTTTCTCTTCCTTACAGTTCATTCGTATATGCTTAATTAAGTACTTTTCATCTATATGTTGGAGACGTATTGGTCTATGATTTCTCGGGAAAGGAAAAATGCCTTTATATTATGGGTCATCTTATTTTGAACAAAATATTATTCTTCCTTCAAACGATTTTAGGCAATACGTTGGTTAACCTATGTATTAGGTATTTTTTTTTTTGTAAATTCGGAGGGACCTTGCCATTTCTATTATATTTTAAGACAAAAGTTACAAAAAATATAAATTCATTCTAGACCTCAACCCGCCCGAGAGGGAAACCGAGGTTTATTGGCCTTCTAAAAACATGATTTTCATCCCAAAATTGGAATTGTCTCTTGCGTCTGTGGTTTGCTTGCACTACCTGATTTTCTACTTTAATATATACAAACATAACAGCTTTTATAAAGTTCAAAATTAACAAAATAACCCTCAAATCGTACATCTTCTATCCCTCGGATGAGGAGACCAGGGGCGAGGGTCTTTGACAGTGAGACCCCGGCATTTTACGCTTGGTTAAGTTGTCTGAAGAATCTTCGAAGAATTTTCTCCATGCGTCCCACTTTTTCATCTAATCCCGCTAATCTCGTGCTGAGCCCTGGTACTCGAGTGATCTTTAGGTGTTGTCGATTGTCCCGAATCTCCAAGAGTTGATCCCCGGGTGCGTAGGTCCGGGTTGTATTGCTTCCGTCTTTACTTGAACTCGGATGGTTGCTCTGGATTTCTTTTGCTATCGGGCATTTTACAATCCAATATGTATGGACTGTCCGGTTAAACCATGTAAACCCGCTTCTTGTGTGACCTGGATCGATAATAAAGTCAAGGATCTCTTCCTCTGTCTCAATATCCTCCGGTTCTCGCTTTGAATTTCTTGTTCCCATCCACGGATATCATTTCGATCATCGATGGATTGCTCATGACATAATTCTATCGCGGTGTTTCCGTGTGTTCCAGATACGTTTTCCGCCCCCTTTTTCTTAGGAGCGAGTTCGGTTTGAGTCGGTGGCTTTCCTTTCTCTCGTGGCTACCTCCGTGATGATGCTTTCCCATTGTCGGGTGTGAATTTCGAACTAACACTCGGCATGCGAAGTAAACGAATATAAATAAGTATTAAGATACAAGCATGCACCTTGCAAAGTGCCCTTGGATGCTTGGTTGACGGGATTGGAAAAACTCCTCTGGTTGTTATAATGATTATACCTTTGGGACCTAAGATGAGACGTGGGTCCGGTTAACTTCTTTTGAATGGAATAGTTTCTACCCTCGTGAGTTGAATTGGCTTTGGGAGTTACCATAAGAATTTAACAAGATTTGGTTATGTAGGCGCAGACCTCTACGCGGGTGACCATAGCCACTCTATCATTCCCTTCATATAATAAACATTATCATTCATGTAATTGGGATTTGCTACGCGTGCAGACAAGAACTCTTGCCAGGCCTAAACCGAAGGGGGTTTCTATTTAAGATTTGACACCCTACTAGAACCCGGCTATCATAGTGATTAGACTTAAAAACCGAGGGTTATATCGCTGCACCTTCGCACGAGCTTGCTTCATGAGTTTGGGAGTGACAGAGGGCCGAGGAACAAGGAGGGATCGGGTTCAATTCAGGTTCCCGACGGTTAACGAACGACAAAAACAATAGGACCAACAAAATATCTAAACTATCATCTTCCCTATAGACCTTATCTCGTCGTATATAACATCGGAGCTTGGAAATAGCAAGGGTCGCGAAAACAAGAAGGGACCGGGTTCAATTCCGGCTCCAAACGAGATAAAAAATAAACCGAAACGACGAATTTCTAAAATATCATCTTCACTATAGGCCATGTCTGCCGCATTTACCATCGAAGCACGGAGGTGATTGTAAAAACATACCCGGCAGAGTCACGCTATATCCCGGGTTGCAGGTCAGTAGCTCTCCTTCGTCGCCTCCTCCGGTCTTTTCGCATGCAAGGGATAATGCATGCAAGATTGAGAGGGCGAATTTAATAAACTTACCAAGATCTTACCTGCCTTTTCACTGGCTCTGACGGACACCCCGGCCATCATGCGCCATCAAACCTATGCGGCGCTCGCACACTCCACCTCGTTGTTCGACAAACCATGTTTAATAATCGTGATGATTACTACCGGGAGCGCTTGCCAAGTTGCCGCCTCCCTTGTCATTATGGCATGTGTACACCCCCGATCGGGGGGTTGGAGGTCTTTTTCCACTATCAATTGGAGCGATTGAAGTTCCACGAGCCCATATGAGATCAACTCGGGCATCTCTCCATGTGGCTATCTGCGTTCTCACATCCCCAATTTGCTAAGTAGTCCGTGCTGAATTTCCTTTCCTTCGATATGGTGAGGGATAAGGTATTAGATGCGTTTCACCAATTGGCTCAATTCCTCTATAAGAGTCGCCGTCCGCCAACTGCGGGAAATTTTCTCCCATTGCGTTCCCCGTTGAAGTTTTTTGAAGGATCCCCTGTAACCATAGCTGAGTCCCCTTCAATAATGATCCGCTGATATTGTTCGCGGATTGCTATTCTGCTGTGCCTTGTTTAACCGCCGTTAACTTTGCTTCATTATTTGTTGCATGGCCGAGATCTAGAGCATAGAATCGCAGAAATTCCTCATGGGAGTTTCTTAAGATCCCTCCCCGATCCTTCTTGGCCGGGGTTCCCCTCTGGAGGCCCCATCATAGTTAAGTTTTTAAGAAGCCTGGGTTGGGGAGGCTGCCATTGTTCTTCTATTTATCGGCTAGGCGGTCGAAATTTCCGAGTCCTTGGCTAAGCATTTGAGGCTTTAGTTTCAACTGCTCCAAAATGATGGCTTCAATCCCAACTCGCTTTCCAATCTTCGTCCAGTCCATTTTTTCCGTTAAGATGGTTTCCCTGATGTTTTCTATGGAACAGCCGCGATATTAATCATTGGTTGTTCCAAATTTTGGAAGACCCTCTCGTTTCTTTCCTTCCAAATATTCCACGAGTAGGAATCCTAATGCAAGGGTTCACGCTCTATTGATGACTTGACAGTTAAATTTACCCTTTCCCCATATGTCTATGATTTCGTCACGCTTTCATTGTTATTTATCACTGCCTAAATAGATGTGCTAGAGTCTCCCACACATACTGAACTTTAGTACAATAGCGGAGAAAATGATCTATGGTTTCTTCTTCACTTCGACAAAAGGGACAAGATGATGGCCCAAACATACCTTGTTTTTTGAAGGTTTTCCCAGAGTTAATATTCTCCGATGGCTTACTAACCAAATAAAAAAAGTGATCTTTGGCCGTTGTCTCATATCCCAAATTCTTTTCCAAATAGGTCTCTCATTCCAAGTCCCTTGTTGAGAGTGGATATGATATCCCTCCTTGATAGTGAACAGAGCCTCTGGTTTGATGACCCCATCTCGGAATGTTCGGACTGTTGTAATTGTGAGTTTGCGAGTATTTAGCTCCTTTGCCGAGGTTATTCCACTGTTTCTGTTTCAGGGCACTCGGCCACTCATGTTTGTTTTTCCACTTCCTCCACATACCATCACTAGTATTACTCCAATATTGCTTCACTAGCCTGTTATTCGGAGTATTGGTAAATAAGAAAATTTCTCCTAGTTCAAGTCTACTAAATAATTTGTCCCTTTGTTGCCAAGAGTCTTCCCTGAAAAAGCGTTGTATTTCCTTCCCTAACTTCCCCGTAAACTATGATTCCGAATTAAAAAATCTGCTCATCGCGGCTAGATTCCATATAGATGACCCTTTTGGAGTTCTATCAACTTTCATTCGACTCGCAATTGTTTCCGACATCTCGTACTTAATTATCCATATTCTCTTCCGAAAAATCCCCGCCCTCCTATGAGCCGGCGCCACCGAGTTTTGCACCCAGACATTGTTTAAGCCGAAGGGGTCTCTCGGTCCCAAACCTCCTCGCTACCTTGGACTTAATCAATTTATCCCAAGAAAGTAGGGCCCACTTCCTATTTGATTGACTCCCTTGCCATAAAAACCTTTTGAATTTGTTTACCAACTTGTTCACATATTCCTTTGGGGCAAGCTCTTCCCGAAAGCGGTTAAATAGGTAAGGCTTACAAAGCACTCGATTTTAATAGAATAAGACGGTCGGGCGCATTCGGTGTTCTAAATGCCCAATTTTGTATTCTTTTCTCCACCTTGACTATAATATCCTTCGAGTCTCGCTATCTGCGTAGGGCCCGGGTTTAGGAACATGCCAAGATATTTAAGTGGAAAGGATCCTTGCTTTCGGAAGCCTAAAGCCCTGGTCGATGATGTTGCATCGGAATTGGGCAATTGAAGTAGTACACGTTAGACTTGTCCTTATTAATTTTTGTGCTCGATGCTTGCATGAACAACTCCAGAATTCTTAGGATACTCTTACACTCTTTCGGTGAGGCCATGCAAAATAGTAAAATATCATCTACAAATTGTTGTTGTGTCGTGACGAGCTGAGGTCCCCATAATTTCAAACCTTCTAGCTTTCCTTCGCTACTTGAGCTTTGATTAGTCGATCCGGACCCTCTCGCTGCTATGATGAAGAGGAATGGTGATAGGGGATCTCCTTGTCTAAGCCCACGCGGACCGTTGAACGGTGTTGAGGGACACCCATTCAAGAGTATAGAGAAGGTCGGGGAGGATATGTATGAGTGCACCCAATGAATCCATCGTTCATCAAAACCAAACGCTTAAAGCACCTCGTCAAATAATGCCGCCTTATGCGATCATACGCTTTGGAGAGATCCAATTTTATTAGTAAACCTCTCCTTTTTTTCTTTCTTGAGTGTATGTATTTCTTCCTCTTCCACCACTATTCCGTCCACGATTTGTCGTCCTTTTACAAATCTCGTTTGTTACGGGGAAATTATCTTCGTCGATAATGGTTTTAAACGGTTAACCATGATAGTAGAGAGGATTTTAAAGATGACATTGCGAGTGCTATCTGACGGAAGCCTACAGGGTATCGACGATGCCGTTGCTTGGGGATAAGAGTCAAGAACGTAGCATTCGGAGTTGGGAGACATATTTTTATGTATTCGGGATTCTTCAACCACGTCTAAAATATCCCTGTCCAATGAATGACCATGATGCTTTAAATAATTCACCGGTAAATCCATCAGGGGCCTGGGGCTTTATTAGTGGGTAATTTCAGGACCACCTCTTCTACTTCTTTCAGCGTCACACGCTCGTAATAGAGCAAGGTTTTGTTCTCTCGGTGATCAATTGGGGAATATGGTTAGTGATCTTCCGAATGGCCTCTTGACGGTTGGGACTAGGTTCTACGTCAACGATTCCGAAAATGACTGGTCATTTCTTTTTTCAATATCTTCATGTTTTATTAGTCGCTCTCCATTTGCTCGCTTTAATAGAGAAAATTTTGTTTATTTGATGCCTCGTATCATTGCTCGATGAAAGAATTTTTTATTCCGATCCCCTTCTTTAAGCCATTGTACTCGATATTTTTATTTCCACAAGATCTCCTCCCGTTTTCTCGCATTTCTCGTATTGGGTCGAGAGTTTGACCTTCCTCCACCACCGACTCGTTCGTGCGTCCATGTAGGATTATTCTCTCGCTAGATTTCCTTCATCTTTTCTTTCGAAATCTTATTTGATCCTCATGAATATTTCGAATTCTACTCGATTCCAAACGATTTTATTTCAATTTTTTAATTGCTTCGACTAAGATTTGAAAAAAAATGCATTTTATTATGACCGCGGATTGGGTTTGCATGCCACCAATTTTTTAACTTTCTCCTTAAAGCCTGGGTCTCTAAGCCAAAAGAGCTCAAATCAGAAGGCCGGTTTTTTCTGCTCACTCTCACATCTATCTCCGTCCCTGATTGGCCAATGGTCGGAGCCCAAAGTAGGAAGTATTGTCTGCTTCATAATGAATGTCTAGGCTCACCGGTGCCTCTGTCACTAAAAAGGCGATCAAGCTCGGATGCGATCTCGGTGCCGTTCTCCTCTGCGATTATTCCGGTATATCTTCCATTAACTCGTTGGAACATCTACCAATCTCAAGTCTCGTATAACTTCTTGGAATAGAGCCATTTCTGGTTCCTCTCTTCTTGTTCCGCCTTTCTTCTCGGATAGGTTTAGAATCATGTTAAAGTCTCCTCCTAAAAGACAATATTTTTCATTATGTAGATTACTCACCTTTCTTATATCTTGCGAGAATGCCGCTCGCTCTCCCGGAATTGAAGGCCCGTAAACAAATCGAAATAAGGATTCTCGTCCTCTCGCTCTTAGTCGTCGTAATGTTCGTCGTTAAGATTCGGGAAGTCCCATCCAGCCTTCCGCTAGAACCTCCGCTTCATTCCAAATTATGGCTAGGCCTCCCGAGGCTCCCACCGAGTCTATCGCCATCACCGCATAAGACAGCTTGAAGGATTGTACTATTGTTTGTAGCTTTTGCCCCCGTAACTTTGGTTTCTTGAACTAATATAATCCGGGGTTTTTCTATCTCGTAGTTTTTCTTTCGGATGATGCTGTTTACCTTTACTATTCAAGCCCCTTATATTCCAGGAGAGCACCTTCATTAAAAAAATTTTGGGTAGTTCTTGAAATACCATTGTTAACGGTACAATCTTTCCGTGTTGATCAACATTTCTCCTACTAACCGTATGGAGTCTTTGATAGTCGGTCTTCCTCTCTTCCCGGTTGGTTTCGATGAGGTCTCGAACTTTCTTGCCTCCGGCCCTGGTCCCATTCTTGAGCCTCTTGCTAAGCCCGTCGTTAGATAATGTTCGAAGGTATCCTTATACAATTTCTTCTGATCCGGCGGAATAGAGCGGTCATCGAGGTTTCTCCATTCAAACAACGGTATTTTTTAGTAATTTCTCCTCTCGCACTTAGGTCCTCTTTAGAATGTTCCACCTCCATTGGGGTAATTTCTGTTGGTGATTTTCTTCCATTTCCTTCCCTCGCTTTCCTCTTTGACGATTGATGTTGTGGACTCGCCTCCTGGTTTCTTTCCATCGGAATCTCCACTATGATCTCCGGTTACGACGGTTCACCTTCCTCTTGCAATGCTTCATAGCGATTGCCCCGTGGATCTGTCGAGCTCGAAGATTGTTGTTTTATTCTTGGCCCCGCGATCTGTTTGCCCCTGTGCGTCTTTTTTCTTGTCGGCACCCTGCACAAAACCCTCGTCTTCCCGTAGGGATGGTTTTTTCGGTCCATTGGTACTTGTTTTCTCGTTGCTCGACCCTGCGTCAAAGGGGAAAGATTTATATAAATGCCCATACTCATGGCATCGGCGGCATCGGAAGGGTATGTGCTCATAATCCAATAGTTGCATCCAAACTTTACCCTCATACTCCAGTTCTATCATTTCTCGGTAGGGGCTCTGAAAATGTTCATATACACACATATTCTTGCAAAGGACGTATACCGCCCTCTAGGTACTGTTGCATCTCGCTATTTTAACAAAAGACCCCAAAGAATTTTCTATTCCTTCCAAAATTTCTGGGTCCCAAAAATCCATGGGTAGCCCAAACAACCGTACCCAAACGGGAGCAGCGAGGAATTGCTCTTGGTCGAGGTTATAACATTCCTCCCATTGTCTAAGAAAGAGCCCCGCATTACTATAAAAATAGGGTCCTCCCTAAAAAAGTGCGTTCTTTATCTTGTAAATTTGAAAAAAATAATCGTAAAAAAAACCTTTAGCTCCTAGTTTCGGATCAATATGCCCTTTGGGCTGCCATTTTGTTTGGATCCATTTTATTAGTTCTTTTTCGGTAGGCCATATACCTATGAACTTACAGATTAAAGCATGGTTTTTCATATAACCTCGATACTCCGTCGGGTTTCGCTTACTGGAATGATAAATCTTGGCTTTTTTCACCGCTCTTGGCAAGCATTGGCCTTTACGCTTTGCTCGCCATTCGGCTCCCAAGACAGGGGGCCACCTTTTCTTGTGTCGAACCCGATTGGGTTGTCCAGCTGTATATTATCTCCGATGGTTATGTTACTGGTAGGAGGGCCGCGACCCTCCTCCCGAGGGCGCGGACATATACCTTCACGTCGAGCCGGCCGCTGTGGGAGCCCGCCTTAGTATTACCGCAACTCCGTGTTGCGATCTTTCAAACCCTCAAAACCCTCATTCGCTCCTCGAAACCCTCATTCTCTCCTCTCCATATCATTTGTAACCTATGTATTAGGTATATATGGTCGAGATCTTATAAGTTTTTCAAGTCTTTATAGACCTTGTGATTGTATATATGTCTCTTTTAATTGTTGGGTTGATATACCATTTCCACATTTTTATTTTCTAAGAACCTAATTGTATACTTGTTTTCCTCTGTAATGTGTGGATAGTAAACGCATAGTTTATTGTTATCTTTCTATGGCTATGGCTAGTATGTAATTATGCTCTACCACTTGTTTTATATATTTTTTCAGTGTTATTCTTATTATATTTTTCATATATACTTGTATTCATTATATGTAATTGACCAAAAATTTATCTTTAAAAAAAGTAGGAAGGATACACCCAACATGGGTTCTTTTCTTTCAATTTATTTTCTACAAAATATAAATCTATTGTTCAATATTTAATAGAAGGTAAAGGCATGTGTCATCTTAAATTTGTATTGGCTAGGCCTTAACTTTTCTAAGAGTATTTTTCCTATCCTAAAGTTATATTCCCTCATTGTGAGTATTTGTTAGGTTTTTTTTTCCATTATAATCCACATAATTTACCTAAGTAATTCAAAGTAATTGCAGTAAGAAAATAATTTTCTGAAATTTCAAATACACATCTTAATATGACATTTCTTATACTGTTTAAATACAAAGCTTTCCCTGGTTGCTTCATGGTGTCTACTCCTTTGTACTAGTCCCTTTACCTCTGATAGGCATTCTTCATCAAATTTAATATTTAAGTGTTTTTATACAAATTCATGCATATATATGTTAATTATCATTATGTATACATACTTTAACCTACTATTTATTCTATTAAAACTAAGTTAAAGTATCTACTCTAGTATAATTTACTAAGATAAGGATTTTGTTAGTATAACAATTTTAGTATATTTTTTCCACTCATAATCAAGATATTTAACCATACTCACAAAAAACCCTTAATATAAATGGTATGCAAGAATATTAAATATATTCCATGTTTCCTTATCTAAAATCATTGCCCATATTCATTTATAAGAACTCTCAATAGTTCCACTTAATATTTTTTCCAACTCGCTCTTAAGTGGAAGTTTTACCTTATTTATTTTAGTTTTAATTTGTACTTTCTATGTATGCGTTTAATATTGAGGGTTAACCTTACTCCTTTTTATATTAGATACTCTAAGAATATGGTTATTTAGATTCTCTTTCCAAAGCCTAAGTTAGAATTCTCTCAAACTCAAAATATAACTTAGAAAATATAACATAGGAATATAATCATTATAAACACAGAATATGCAATTATAGCCATAATAATTTACTCTATTTAATTCCATGCAAATTCCTCATATAAGTCAGCTATTTTAACATAACTCATAGAAATTAACATAACTCGTTTTAACCTAACCTAGCCTAACCTACCGTAACATAACCTATCCTAATCTAGCATATCCTAACTTAACCTACCCCAGACTCTAGCCTAACTGATAGCCTACCCTTGCCTAGCCTAACCAAGCCATGCCTAGCCTACCCTACCTTACCCTAACCAAGACGAGCATAACCTAGCCTATCCTAGCCTAACCTAGCCATGCCTAGCCATGCCTAACCTACCCTAACCTAGCAAAACCTAACCTAGCCTAACCTATCGTAGCCTAGCCTAGATTAACCTAGCCATGTCTAACATAACCTAACCTAGCCTACTCTAGCCTAGCTTGGCCTAACCTAGCCCGGCCAAGCCTAACCTAGCCTTGCCAAACATATCCTAAGCTTGCCTAACCTAGCTTTGCCTAAGATAGCCTAACCCTAACCTAACCTAATGAAAACCTAACCTAACCTAACCTAACCCTAGCCTAGCCTAACCTAGCCTAACCCCTGCCCTAACCTAACCTTCCTTATCCTAGCCTAACCTAACCTACACTAGCCTAACTTAACCTAGCCTTGCCTAAATTAGCCAAACCTAGCCTAGCCTAACCTAACCTAACTTCTCCTACCCTAGCCTAGCCTAGCCTGACCTAACCTAGCATCTCCTAGCCTAGCCTAGCCTAGCCTAACCTATCCAAGACTATCATAATATAGCCTAACCTAGGCTAACCATGACCAACCATGCATAGCCTACCCTAACCTAGCCTAACCTAACCTAACCAAGTCTAACCTAGCCGAGCCTCCCCTAACCTAGCCATGCCTATCTATCCTAGCTTAACCTAGCTTAGCATAACCTAGCATAAACTAGCCTAACCTAGCCTAAAATATCTTAACCTAACCTATCCTAACATAGCCTACACTATCTTACACTAGCCTAGCCTAGCCTCGCCTAGCCTAACCTATCCTAACATAGCCTACACTATCTTACACTAGCCCAGCCTAGCCTCGCTCGCAACCTATCCTAACATATCCTAGCCTAACCTAACCTAACCTAACCTAACCTAGCCTTACCTAAACTAATGTAGCCTAACCCAGCCTAACCTAGCTTAACCTAGCCTAGCCTAACCTAGCCTAACCTAACCTAACCTATCCTAACCTAACCTAGACTAACCCTAGCCTAGCCTAGCCTATCCTAACCTCGCCTAGCCTAGCCTAGCCTCGACTAACCTAGCCTTGCCTAGACTAGCCTAGCCTAGCCTTGCCTAGCCTAGCGTAACCTTGGCTAACCTAGCTTTGCCTAGCCTAGCCTAGCCTAGCCTAGTTTAGCCTAACCTTGCCTAGCCTCGCCTAACCTAGCTTAGCCTAATCTCGCCTAGCCTAGCCTAGCCCAGCATTGCCTAGCCTAACCTAGCCTAACCTAACATAACCTACTGTAACCTACCCTACCCTACCCTACCCTACCCAGCCCTACCCATACACTACCCTAGCCTAACATAGCCTAGCATAGCCTAACATAACCTAACCTAACCTAGCTTAACCTAATCTAACCTAGCCTAACCTAGCCTAGCCTCACCCAACATTGCCCAACCTAACCTAACCTATCCTAGCCTAGCCTAACCTTACCTAGCCTAGCCTAGCCCAACTTAACCGAGCCTAGCGTAGCCCACCCTAGCGTAGCCCACCCTAGCGTAGCCCATCCTAGACCATCCTATCCTAGCCTAGCCTAGGATATCCTAGCCTAGCCTAGCCTAACCTACCTTCCCCTACCCTACCCTACCCTAGCTTAGCCTACTCTAGCCTAGCCTAGGGTAGCCTACCCTAGACTACCCTACCCTAGCCTAACCTAGCCTAGCCTAACCTAACCTAGCCTAACCTAACCTAAGCTCCCCTAACCTACCCTACCCTACTCTACCTTACACTAGCCTAGCCTAGCCTAGCCTAGCCTACCCTAACCTAGCCTACCCTACCCTAATGTAGCCTACCCTAGCCTATCCTAGCCTAATCTACCCTTACCTACCCTACCCTACCCTATCTTACCCTAGCCTAGCCTAACCTACCCTAATCTATCCTACCCTATGCTAGCCTACCCTAGCCTAGCCTAGCCTAACCTATCCTACACTAGCCTACCGTAGCCTTGCCTAACCTACCATACTCTAGCGTAGCCTAGCCCAGCCTAACCCTAACCTAACCTATCGTAACCTAACCTAACCTAACCTATACTATCCTAACCTAACCTAACCTATCCTAACCTACTTAGCCTAGCCTAACCTAGCTTAGCCTAGCCTAGTCTAGCCTAAGCTAGCCTAGCCTAGCCTAATGTAGCCTAACCTAACCTAAACTAACCTAAACTAACCTACCTAGCCTAGCCTGTAGACTAGCCTAGCCAAGCCTGGCCTAATCTAGCCTAACTTATCTTAGCCTAAACTATCCTAGCCTAATCAATCTCATCCTAACCTAACCTAGCCTATCTTATCCTAGCTTAACCTAGCCTAGCCTAATCTATCCTATCTTATCCTATCATATCCTAACCTGACCTAGCCTAACCTAACCTAGCCTAGCCTAGCCTAGCCTAACCTAACCTAGCCTAGCCTAGCCTAGCCTAACCTAACCTAACCTAGCCTAACCTATCTTATCCTAACCTAGCCCTAACCTAGCCTATCTTATCGTGGCCCAGCCTAGACTAGTCTAATATATCCTACCCTACCCTAACCTACCCAACCCTATTCTAGCCTATCTTATCCTTGCCTATCCTATCCTAACCTAACCTAACCTAACCTAACATGGCCTAGCATAACCCAGCCTAACCTAAGCTAACATAGCGTACCCTAGCCTAACCTAACCTAACCTAACCTAGGCTAACCTAGTCTAGCCTAACATACCCTAGCCTAACATAGTGTACACTTACCTAGCCTAGCTTAACATAGTATAACCTATCCTAGCCTAGCCTATCCTAGCCTATCCTAAGATACCCTAACCTACCCTATCTTGACCTAACCTAGCCTAACCTTGTCTATCCTACGTTTTAGTAGCCTAACCTACCCTCGCCTAGCCTATCGTATCTTAACATAGCCTCCCCTAGCCTAGCTTAACCTACCCTAGTCTAACCTAGCCTACTCTAGCCTACCCTAGCATACACTAGCCTAACCTACTCTAACCTAGGCTATGCTAGTCTAGTCTAGCCTATCCTAAGCTACTCTTGTCTATTCTAGCCTAACCTAGCCTACTCTAGACTAACTTAGTCTATCCTTTAGTAGCTTAGGCTAGGCTACTCAAGCTTATGGTACTTTACTCTATATTAGAATATTAATGAAGAAATCATTCAAAAAATAAATTAATTAGAAGCTATTAATAAAGTTTAAATATAAGAAAAAAATCTTTAAAATAATTTAAATATACGAAAAATACAATTTAAAATACATTGAATTTAACCAAAGTAATAATGTGAAAATAAAATCTAACATAAATTATAAGACATAAATGAAAAACATATTTGTAAATCATAAAAAACATAATTGAAAATCATTTTAAGAAATCCAATAATATCATTTAAATCATCTAATCTCATAGAGTAAGCAATTAAAAGAAGGCCCAAACCCTATCAATCAAATCTTTTAATAATATGGTTAATCCTACAATTAATCTCATAAAACTATACATCAATGGAAAAAAAAAGAATAGAGATCATGTTTGTGTGCTTCCAGAATTTTTAGAAATTGATCATAAAATAATGCAATATAAATGAATATTTCGCACTTGGAAGAAATCCAAAAATGGCACCCTACTAGAAAACGAATCGAAACAGAGAAAAATAATCAAATCAGAGAGCCAGAGAGAACCTCATAAATTGATTTGCATCGGTGGAAGCAGTGCAGCTCGATGTCGATGTCGCGTATGAAAGGCATATACCGTCGATACTTTGCCTCTGCAAATTCCCAATGCAAGCATCACCGCCTGCATTCCACAGGAGTAATGGAACATGGGGACTTCGAGCGCCGCTCTCCATTCGTCCAGATTCTTTCTGGTGGATTCTTCGTGACAACAGTGAAAGCATACTGCTCCTCCATATTACATACATCCATAAGAGATTTGATTTGATAGATCTAACAAAGAAATATCAAAATTATAACCAAGAAATTTGAGACAAAGAGATTACAACTGACTGAAATGAATTAAAAAGAAACTATGGCGAGCCCAGGAAACCATAAAGAAAATGGAATAATAAAACTAAGATGAATAAATTGGGTTTGGTTTAGACACCGAAAATAGAGTTCTAATAGAAAAAAATAGGTGCTATTACTAACACCGTATTAATCCAAAAATTATAAAACCACTTGAAAATGAAGAAAAGGGTTTACTTCAAGAAATACAAAATGAAGAGGCAAAAACTTACCTTTATTATCTGGCGGGAACTAGGTTTTTTTAGGGCCTTACTTCCTTCCAATGATCCAATTTGTTGTAATCTTATCTTGTCGTGGGAGACCCTGCGTATTGAATTGGACAGACATCGGCTTAAAATAAAGCAATTAAAAGAAGGCGCAAACCTTATCCTGATTAAAAGAAGGTGCAAACCCTATCAATCGAATCTTTTAATAATATGATTAATCCGAAAATTAATCTCATAAAACTATACATTAATGGAAACAAGAATAGAGATCATGTTTGTGTGCTACCATATTTCTTAGAAATTGATCATAAAAATATGCAATATAAATGAATATTTCACACCTCCGAGAAATCGAAAAATGGCACCTAATAGAAAACGAATCGAATCAGAGAGCCAGAGAGAACCTCGTAAATAGATTTGCACCGGTGGAAGCAGCTCGATGTCGGCCTCACTTAGGAAAGGTATATACAGTCGATACTTTTCCTCCGAAAATCCCCGCGCTACATTCCACAGGAGTAATGGAACATGGGGACTTCTAGTGGATTCTTTGTGACAACAGTGAAAGCATACTACTCCTCCATATTGCACGCATCCATCAGATGATTAGATTGATGTGGTGAGTGCCAATGGCTAGAATCTCCTCCCAGCACCGAAGGGCATCATCTTAATTCTATTCATTCTCGTAATGTCAACGTCCTTCTCCTAGTCCGGGAAGCGCTGGGGTCGAAACTCCCCAACTTCTCTCCTAAGAACTCCCCATCCCCACACTGTAGAACTCCACGTTGGCCTTCGCCGGGATGTAGTCACAGTGTGACACGAAACATTTGCAGGCTCTCCTTCACCAAGTAGGGGAGGATCCATTCGCATGGTCTGCTTCACCAAGTCGTTTAAAAAAAACATTATTTCTGTGTCCAGCTTTGCAGAGGAGAATCAAAAGTAATTTAACTTGTTAACATCATAATCAAAATCCTTATCATATAACTCTGCCTCGCAGCTTTTTTTAATCAACGGCTAATTTGTGAGTGGCCGTGCCATGTCCTCCCTAGCCGTTTGATTTCTAGGCGTTTGAAGGGATAGCGTCACATCATTTCTACCTGTTTGGATTTTTTGTTCATTGTTAAAAGGAATATAACAATCCACTTTCTAATATTGTTTTCATAACTACATTCTATCCACATACATGGTCATCAACATCAATTATGGTGATGGGATAAGGCATGTAGTTATTATGAAAGTCACAGAACAAAGCATAAAATTTTTCCATCTCAATAATGTGAGCTGGCTTAGGGCTATTTTTTAGAATATAAAAGAATTATTATAAAATTATAATATTTATATTAAAATTATAATATTTCTATTAAAAGATATTGGTAAGAGTTGTTGCATATGTTGATAGGGATACACAATAAAGGAATTGAAATGTAAAATAGCATTACATTGTACTTAAACATATTAGATTTCATTTAGTTTTAATTAAAATATATTTGTTTTAAATAATATATATGGAATTTTTTAGTTTAAATATTATAAAAACAAACTAATATGGTCATTAAATTTAATACAAAGCCAATTAAAATAATAAGTCTAAGGTTATATCGATTATGGATAGAAATGAAAATTAAAATAATAAGACCTAACTTTAATAGATTATGGACCATAGATATTAAGGATTATGTATGATATATATTTGTTATAATTATCTTATTACTAAAACAAGGTATCTCCAGTTGTGGTGGGAATGGTTTTACAAGGCTTACTATATGAAAAATTGTGTCACAACATTGTATGATAATATTGTGAATTTTTAAGGAATTTTTATTTGATTGCCCAAAATGGGTGTACAAATTTTGAACCTCCACTCTCTTAATTGGGATCTACCACTACCTTAAAAGGTACTACCCTAATAAAAACACCTAACATATGCAGCACAAAAGTGGAAATAGACATGTAAGTGACCAATGGATTAAAAGTGGACATAATGTTATTTAAAATATGAGATAATCTCTATTATATGATTTTTTTTAAAGTAAAAAAAATAATAGAAGTGAAACCATTTTACATAGACCTCCATAAATACTAGGTGGCCTTGACATCAAAAGTCACCGGGATCAGCTAATATTACCCTCCAAATTCCAAAATTGTGAACCTAATATGAATTTAGAAATATTTACGATGTAAAGCGTTCTTATTTGAAAACAACTTTCCTCAAATGCCACATGTACTATTGTGTAACGTTGATTTGGATGTTGGACTATTGAAACACTATGGACCTTACGATTAAATATGGTTATTAATTAGTTAAAATAAGAAAACCGTTAAACAAGTGAAGTGTGGCCATGAAATTGAAAGAAATGTCTAAGAATCCTTTGATTTCTCCAAAATATTTGATACCGAGTTTCTACCTTCATGTTTTGTGCCTCTCCTTCGATTTCGACTCGAGGGAGCTGGACGCAAAGTGGATGTCGAGGAGATGGACGAAGCGGATGTCAAAACCCTGGCACTACAGCCTCATCGACCCAGGATGCCAAGATACGATCGGGGCAATGCGAAGGTTGCAGCATGCCAATCGACTTGTGCGGCTCCATCCGTGTGTGGTTCTACTTTTTGGGGCTACAAAGATGAACTTGGTTCCTACGATTTGCATTCACGGATCCTATAAATACAACTTTGGTTCCTATAAATACAACCCACCCTTCCCCAGATCTTCATAGACGCGCTTGGGTTTTCTATCTCATTGTGAATATTTTCGACAGCTTTTATTTACAGGTATGGCAACTCAGCCTTCTTTACTTCTTTATAAGATTGGATTGCTGTGTGTTTGGGAAGAATATTTGTTTCTTTTCGTTAAATTTTGACAAATTTGAAACATTATGGCTGAGCATTATTAGGGTAACCGTGTTGTTTTTCTCATGTTGTTTTTCTCATGACGTACCCATGACTGTTATTGGGAAAACCAATATATACACTCTCTTATTCCAGAGTATTTTAATCCTATAAATTCTATAAAGTTTTGATAATTTAGGTATTTTATGGTTTTTGTACAACTACATTTATTTTTCAATTTTTGAGAGTCGTTCGGGTTCGTAATTTAGCATAAAAAGTTTTCTTGATTTCTGTAAAGCTATGAACTTGGAGATTTTTTACTAGGTTAGGTTTCATTTATTGTTTACGATGCCTTGATTTTCGGTCATGGTTGCAATATTTTTAAGATGTCTTCAAATGCAAATTTAGGCTGTGTGTGTTGTCTCTTGATCTTTGGTTTCATGGTGACTCATGTTATTCCTATTATATATTTGTCTTCAAGAAAGTTCAATTGTGCTTGAGAATAAGAGAGATCTATAGCATTACGTCTGGAAAGTTCTAGCTTTTGAGAACTATAACGAACTATAGCATTATGCCGTGAATTGTGTGGTAATGGATGAAATGTACGCCTTGAATCATCTTGCACTTTCATAGATAAAGACTAATGGAATGAAAATGGTTTAGTGTAACTCTGTATTTTTTTTGGTTAAAGTTGTTTTATTTTTTCTTTGAAGATGAGCTAATATATAATTTTTAATAAAATAGAAGTTTATTTTTTTAAAAAACATTAAAAAATATTTTTTCTTAAATTTAAAAATTAGTTAAAACTAAAATAATGGTTATATGTAAATAAATAAATAAAATTTAAAAGTTGGTTATAACTAAAATGGTTGCTATACATCACAAAATAAATATTTATTTGTTGAGGTGTTTTTTTTTCTTATTTATTAATTTATTGTTTCATTAATAATCTATATTATTTATATGTATTTTTGAATTTAATTTACATCTTAAATACTTATTTTCATATATTTTGAGATATCTAAAATACTCAATATTATAAATATTTTTCTGTAAAATTTTACTATATGTTCCATATATACATTATTTATAGTTTTCTGTAAATAAAATGTCTAAAAAACATATGATTATATGATTATAAACATTTAAATGAGTTTTATAAAAGTAAAAACATGTAGTTTTTTAATTTAATATCTCACTTATTATAATTGATTTAAACTAAATTTGTGTTAAGGTAAGTAGATAGACTTCATATTTTAACATAGATTGAATTTATTTTATAATTTAATGTTAAAATTATCTATCAAAAACCTAAATTTAGTTGATAATTATATTAAAAATTTCTTTACATACATTTTGAATTAAATAAAATTAAAGCAAACTAACTTCAACTAACATCAATAAATATCAATTAATTATATATATTAAAAAATTTGTATATTTATATAAGATAAATCGCACCTTTATAAAACCATGCTTGATTTTTATAATTGAGCCTTTCTTTTTTCTACATCCTATTTATTTTAATGAATTATAAGTCAACTTGACTTCCACATTGAGAGAGTAACACATTTCAAACGAATATAAAAAAATAGTGACAAAAGAATATTTATATATATAGGTCTTACACTTGGTTATCACTGGTTGTGTCATGTGAGAGAATTATTCATCCTTTGAGTGAAATCCGATACCAATGGCCACGAGTATACCATTATCATTGGTTTGTCAACTACAATTCACGAGTATCGAGGAGGGTTTATAATAGAAAAAATCTAAGGGCACTAGGTCTTAAAAAAATCCATACGCATTAGTTGTTTACAATTACATATAGATAGATTTTGGATGCATCAAAGTAAATTAAAATGATAAATAATGATATTCCCATATTATCTTCCAACGAAAATATTGTATCCAAATCTTTCATTTGAACAACATGTATTGATAAATTACTTTAATAAATAGATGTTATTTTAGTGATAGAGATGCAGTCACTCATAAAACCCTAGTAATGAACAATAACAATAAAAATTCCTATCAATAACATGTAACATATTGTACAATATAGATAATCCATGAAAGAAATAAAGTCGGGGTGCTTTCACTTGGATTAATGACAAAGATAGAAAGTGGACCCAATTTCCCCAAGCTGGGATCCGTCCGAATATTGCCTTTGTATTAGAATTATGCAGCATCCACACCACGTGCTCGAACACGCAACCTTGCGAGGGGACTGAAAATCTGCCCTTCAAATCACTCAATGATATGTACTAGTAAAAAATGGACACTTACTCAATGATATGTACTAGTAAAAATGGACACTTTATCAAATATGCTCTTGCTAAAATACTACATGATAGCCCATCGTTAAGTGCTTCATTTACTTGCAAAACAATCCTTTTAATAAAAAAATGTTAATTAAATATAATAATAACGTAAAACATTTCAGTCCAATAAAATATTAATCACAATTTAATAAAAATTTAAAATTATCCTCCAATATAAATCATGATTAATTAAATAGAAATGTACATTTATAAGATAACAATGTCTTATCTTAAGACATGAATTAACAACATATAAATTATTTATTTTATTGGTTAAATGGAATGCATCATAAATATTACATGAGATAACATATATAAATAGAGTGTTGAATATATATGAATGATTAATATTAATTAAATAAATTAAATAGAATGCATTATAAATATAACAATGTCTTAGATTAGAAATGAATTAACAACATATAAATTATCTATTTTATAGGTTAAATGGAATGCATCATGAATATTACATGATATAACATATATAGATATAGGGTTGAATATATATGAATATTAATATTAATTAAATAAATATATATTATTTAAAATTATATAAATAAACAAATTAATATTAAATAGATATGAAAGTAAATGTATTACAATAATAAAATAAATAAAATAAAATATATACAGATTTTTTGGTTAGCATAAATCTATTTCTGAAAAGAAATGTATTTCACAATGAAATTAAGAAAATATATATGAGGCAATTAAGAAATATATATGAGGTATTGATCGATTATCAAAGGATTTATTATATCTTATGAGGATTGTTTTTTAAGTGTGTAAAATTTATTAAATAAAAAACTAGACACCATTGATAATGTGAAGGCTAAGATTCGGATAAGGAGGGCATCCTCCTACTGAGCGAGAGGAGCTGATTTTTGTTCATAAGTAGGTCGGAAGATGGACGTACTGGCGATTATAACATTGAGAAGCAATCTAATGCATGACTGGTGCTCCGTCTTTGTGGTGATGATTCAGTCGAAAGTGAAAGTTATGTTGGTCTTTTTGTGATGCCTATTAGGGTATGAATAGAAGGTGTTTTTGTATGTGTAGTTGTCTATGTTTCTATCAGTGCTCGTATGTGGTTGTCTGTGTGTTCTTTCGTGTTGTGTCGACTATATTATCGTGTGTATTTGTGGTGGTTATTCGTCGAGAAAGTTATGTTGGTCTTTTGTGATACCTAGTTAGGGTATGAATAGAAGGTCTTTTGTATGTGTAGTTGTCTCTGTGCTCTCTGTGCTCTATGTGGTTGTCTGTGTTTACTTCGTTGTGTCAACTATATTATCGTGCGTATTTGTGTATATGTGGTGGGCTGA
This sequence comes from Pinus albicaulis, assembly GCA_034641835.2. NCBI lineage: Eukaryota > Viridiplantae > Streptophyta > Pinopsida > Pinales > Pinaceae > Pinus > Pinus albicaulis. Next base: position 25,611 of record JAXQQM020088950.1, read on the forward strand.
AGCCAACACTAGGCCTAATACTCGCAGGTGTTTTTGCTCGACACTGCAATAGAACTTTTTCAATCGTTAATACTCTTTTTAATACAAAGACTTTACATACCTTATGGAAGATGAAATTTATATACCTTATGGAAGATGAAAATGTTCTGCGAATGATTTAATTCTTTTTATGGTTCTTATTCAAGAATTTGAAATGAGCGTGCTCTTTAGAGATTGTCATTATTGTTATATTTAATTTTGAGATGTTATTCCTCGCTCTCATTTAGACACTTGCAAGTTCGGGACTTCTAGATGAATCAAATTACTTCATTAGCAAAATGCGGGAAAGCGGGGTTTCTCCTAACTTGTTCATCATTCATTGTTTTGCAAGTGACTTATAACACTCTTATAGCATTGCATGCTCAAAATTCTAAAAAGGATAAAAGGATATTAGTAGTCTTTTTAGTGTATAATAAAAATGAAAATAAAAAGATATTGGTTATTCCTCTAATATAAATTAAGGCTTTGAAGACAGATTGAAAGCTTTTTGGTTTTTGAAGTGGGACATTTTGATGTTTCGCTTCTACAATAGTAAGAGTAATTAGGGTTTTGATATTTTAATTATATAGTGATAAAATAAGAGATGGACATTATGGATGCTATTTGTTGTTTTTTAACTAGAAAGCTCACAAATTTTTTCTTCATATTCTGCTAAGATATTAGTTGCATCTCATTCACCATAAATCATTTCCCACTAATGGCTTCATCTAGTATAAATTAAGGCTTTAAGGCTTTGAAGATAGTGCCCAAGCTTTGGGTTTTTTCGGAGTGGGAGGTTTTGACTGTTTCTACCTCACAACAACAAAAGTATTCAGGGTTTTGATTTTTTATTTTGTATTATAAAATAAGAGATGGCCATTATGGATGCTATTATTGTTGTTTCACGAGAGAATAGTGCACATGTGGCCCATAGTGCATAATAAGACATCACTATGAAAGGAAGAGCACTGGCCTAGGTTATAAGAAACCAATTTTTTTATCAAACAATTCTCCAAACCTATAATTTAATTTAAATAAATTAATTCATATTTATAAGTTCAATATTCAATTAAATCACATAACATATCACATATTTTTTCCTCTATACTACTATTTTCTATGTTACTTGCTTTTACGGACGTTTCCTTTGCAACATATGGTGCAATTGCTAGTAAATTAAATTTTAAATAAGCCTCAATCTCTAATGAAATCCATATATTAATGCTAGAAAAACTATGAAGAGCGGTTGAAAGCTCCAATGAATGACCCACAATTTTGTGAAAAAAAGTGGTGAAGCTTAGTGATATTTGAGACCTCTCTTGTTAGCTTTTGAACAAATCCATACTCTCACTGCGATTGTAATGACCTCCACAATTTTATTTTACTAACATCACTATCAGTCCTTGATTGGTTCCATAACACTAAAATCGATGCAAACGTATAGATAAAATTTAATTTAATAATTTCAATATGAATTAATTTTTTGTATAAATATAAATATTAAATATTAAATTTTAATTTTTAAATATTTTTAGTTTAAATTATATACGGTTTAAATTATATAAATCAAATTAATTAATTCTTTTATTATTATTAAAATATTTAAATAATGATAATAAGAATAATATTTTTATCATAATTTTATAATAACTTATTATCTTTATTATGTTTTGAAGCTTTTAAAATCCCTACCGTTATTATTAAAATTAGATGATCTAGATTACAAGTGATATTTTTATCATATGTTTAGGAGAATACATAATTTTATTATACACACAAACACACACACACATATATATATTCTCAAACTTGAATACTAGCATAGATTAGGTGACTTAGTTGACAGGAAGTGGTGTGATTTCATAACGACACCCATAGCAAAAAACGAGTGTCGGGCCAAATAGTCTTTAGTGGCCAAACTAAAGGCACTGAATCGGATACATTTTCTGATCCCGAGTTAGAACTAGACAAAGGCAATGACGAAAGGTGTAACATACCCCGATAACCTCGCGGGGAAAAATGCATGGAGTTAGGACTTTTTTTCAACATTTACGAATGTGTAGCCTTATAAATTTCTTTATATATTTCTGCATTAACCATTTAAATACCCATTATCATCAATTAGAGAAATATTTAGCTAAAAATCATAGTGAGTTACACAACCATTAATTGTTCTTGTTGTAGCATATTAACTTAAATTTTCTCGCTATAACTATGCATCGATCCCATGATCATTTTAATTCAATTAGTAGATCACCTAATTGATAATATCAATGTCATATCATGAAATAAATTAACATCATCAAAACGACACAATGAACAATCACATAAATAGACACGATATACCCCTGAACACGTAGGGATGAAAACCAGACAAACGTTTAATTTTATTATTAAACGCTCGTAGGTTGTCACCCTCACTCAATGGTTACTCAAAGAGTCCATCCCTTGACCATTGTAATAAAAATTTACATATAAAAATAATCTTAAAACGAAACATAACTAGCTATAAGTTATTACAATCATCGCATGATACCATTTACCCACGAATCATCAATCTACGTGTTTTGTATTAGATCCCAGTTTCCAAAGGGATCATTCCGCAATTGGAACTACTAAACCCGCATGGACTAACAACTCTTTATCTTCCACAATGTTAAACTTGAAATTTCCTTTTCTCAAGTCATCCTTCTTTTCCTGCTATTTCACATTATCGTGCACACTTGATATCATGATTAGATAAAATATTAATAAACCAATAATCGATCTCTATTTGTGACACTTCAACAAATATTTGTATGCATTTATAAAACATAACCACATTGACATTAGTTTCTTTATTTAACATCATTTCACATGCATTAGTAACAAATAAATCATTATCAAGCATCCTCTTTCCACCAAACACTAATAAAATCTTGCATGCACTTTCCTATTATTTCCAAAAAGAAAGCTAACATACTATATAATGATACATGGCATGCAAATGCATAACAATATTTTTCAAGATAACTATCCCAACAAGAAATTTCTCTTTTTGCCTACTCGTATGTTTTCTTTTCAATATGGATTAATGCAATAGATGTTATACTTACGATGTGAATACATGTTCTTTTCCAAAAACATATTTTCCACTCCAAGATCTATTCATAATGGTTACTATGTATAACGAGTGCCAACTCTATTTCAAACAAAGTTAACATATAAGTTATAGTTTTGTGCATGCAATAACATATCTTGTTCTTCTGCATGTAAAACATATATTTCTTTCCAAAAGAAAACCAAATAAATATTTCATGGAAAAATAAACACATTTCTTTTCAAGGGTCAAACGCATACCACTTTATCATTTCATGCATGCAAAGTGACATTCCCTCTCATCCAAAAGATATAACCAATAACTATGCATAATATTCCTCCCAAGATAAAGCTAATACCATAGCTAATCCCTTTAGGTTGGACAAATACATATGCTTTTTTCCCAAAAGAAGGCTAACACAATAAATATTATGTGATTGCATCTTCCTTTTCTCTAGAAATCTAATAGTCAAAAATATATTTTTCCCATGCATGCAAGCATATATGTTTCTCTAATTAATCTTACATAATAAAGCATGTGATTACTCTTTTTTCCTCTCTAAGAATCTAATCCAATAATGCATACAAGGATATATTTTTATCTTCTATTCATTTTGAAAAGTTTTAACACAATAATTATTTCCTTGCATACAATTATGCAATGTTCCAAATCGGGGAAAATATGAGGCTCAGTACGGAATATCTTAAGATATTCCACTGTGGAAATCACAACAATATGGAATTACACCAAACAGATCTAAACCGCGAGGATAGGCGGCGGGGCATTTACTAGATGCATCACCTTCACAAGGAAGGGTGAAATCCAAGGCTTCCCTGGCCCATTCCAGACTGCGTCGCATAGAAGAATGGTGGAACACGAGAAGTGTGGGAATGACACACTCATCTTAGATTTTTCTATTCTTAGGAACCTTAGATCTATAGGTCTAAACAATGGATCTAAAGAGAAGTAAAAACCAACCAAGGAAGAAGCGCTAAATTCCACTCTCGGGAAAATCTGTAATAGGCTTAAGGAGGACATTGTGCTAAGCAAGCCAGTGTAGAAAATAATGTAGCACGCTGGAGTTCCCTTATTTTAAGGTAGTGTCGAGACCTCAAGAAAATTTTCAGCAAAAATAAATGAGTTTAGAAGTTTTAATGGATCTCCCACAATCAACACTAGTGAAAATCGGCTAAAGGAGAGAGTTGGTAAATAGAGGAAACCGTCCTTTAGAAATTGCGCAGGTTTCTCTGGGAAGACACTAGAAATCAACCATTAGACTCATGTTATAGTATGGCATCAAGAAATAAGATCTATAATCAAGTTCCTTTGTAGAAGCATTGGATTTACTTGAAGCAAGAACAAGAATCCTTAAAAAAATAATAGCGAAACAATTGGAAAAGCCTTGAGAAAGACTTGACAACATTTTATATGAGGAGCTTCAGCTGATATAGGTTAATATTCAGATCTACAAGTGATATATGGCTGAAACATCAGATCCATACCATATCCGAAACTACTCGACCTTCTAAACAAGATCCCCACGGGGTTTTATCAAAATAATGCATAAATAAGTGTAGATCTAGCTTTTAATACACTGAAATTTTTTATTGAAAATAAATTTCAATCATTATATAATCATGGTCCATATGCAAACAAAGATATTTTCAAAGGATATGGTTACTCATCTCTTGATGCATGCTTGAAATACTCTCTTCCTCTTCCTTGGCTCCATTCTCCATGTATTCTCCCATTTCCCTCTTCTATTTCTCTCATGGGATTATAATAAAAAAATAGAATTAATTAAAATGGAATAGATTTTATAAATCATAAAAGTATTCCAACTTTTTCCTAAATCATAAAGAATTCCATCTTTTTCTAATTCATAAAAGCATTCAAGCTTTTCTAAATCCTAAAAGTATTCCGACTTTTTCTAAATCATAAAATAATTCCATATTTTCTAAATCATAAAAGCATTCCGAAGCTTTTCTAAATCACAAAAAGCAATCCATACAAAAAGCCTCCATAAATCTGATTTTTCCTAAATCGGAAAAAGTATTCCATAAATCTCCATAAACTGATTCCTAAATCGAGAAAAGCATTCTCATAAATCCTCTCATTGCTTTTATTTTTTAAAGGTAGATTTTCTTTCTCCTTATGAGAAAAATATCACTTATCCATACTTTTTCCAAATCTATTATCGATTAGTTTTTAAAACTCATAAAATATACCAACTTGGAAATATAATTTATTTCCATGGAACAATATAAATTATTATAAATAAAATAATTAAGAAATAATTCTTCCAATATTCTTATAATCAACAATTACAAGAATATTCTTCATTTAATATCAATATAATAATTAATAATATTTAATTATTTAATAACCCTCATTTTATGAGAGTTTTTATGGTGGCTTATGCGGGGGATATTACAAAAGGGAAGCAAATCATTGATGCGGATCCCAGTGCCATTGTTGCCACCACCAGATCCGGGAGGAGGGTCTAGAGGATCAGGAGGAGCGCCTCTTCCGATGCGGCAGATGTGGGTAAAGGGTTCTCCGCTACAATTTCTCGTCGATAGCGGAAGCCAAAAGAACCTCATCTCAGTAGAGGTCATGAAGCGACTTGGCCTACCGACCATAGCCCACCGGCAGCCGTATACCATCGGGTGGCTCCACCCAGGGAGAGATCTCCGAATTCGCCAGCAGTGCTGCCTTCCGTATAGTATCAAGCCATTCACGGATGAGGTATTGTGTGATGTTGCTCCTCTTGATGTAGCTGATGTACTACTGGGCCAACCATACTTATGGAGGCGACATGCTGTGTATGAGTCTAGGCCTCGTGCTTTTATTATTACTTTGGGAAATAACTTGTATAGGATACCGGAGGTAGTACCGCCTCCTATCATCTCTTTGACTACTGCAAAAAAATGCAGTAAGATCATTTCCCAAACCAGGAAATTCATTTTCCTTACGACTCACTCACAGGGAAAGAAGAATATTGTGGCCACAACCTTCAAACAGGGCTCCCTTGCACGGTTGCAGCAGATGGACAAATACGATGACAATTTCTCCTCGCTCATAGAGGTTCCTCTACACTCTCAGGACAAGCACTCCATTGATCTAACTCCCAACGCACCACCGCCTCATGTTGCCATACATCCTGCAACTACACATACAGAATCCAAACATGTACTATCTGAGGCTGATAAAGAAACCAAATTTACTAAATGCATCCAGCATACTCAGTTAAACAGAATTTTCCTCATCTCATAAAGGATCTCAACGCAATGGGGACCATTGCTTCCTAAGGAGGGAGGAATGATCCAGGTGGATATCGGTGGCAACCCACCTATTCCATTTGGACCAGCACCATCAATTCTTGCAGCTTTTCACATTCAGCACAACTTACTATTTTTAGCAGGTTTTTAGGTCCTCCACTCTCGGAGCCATTTTGGGGGCTTAATAATCTAGGTGGATACTGGTGGCCACCCACCTATTCCGTTTGAAACCCCATCTCTAGTTCTTTCAGTTTTTCAGTTTCGGCATAACTTATGATTTTTAGCAGTTTTACGGGTTCCGAACTTCTGGAGCCGTGTTGAGGCCCTAAACGACGTTTTTTGGGTATCATTTTACCAACGAATTGGATCATCCAATTCGTCTCGAAAGTTGTCGTCCTCGGATAGGTCTTTCTAACGAGCTATTGAGCGCGTCAAACAGAGATCGGATGCCAAAGTTACGCCCCCGGGAAGTTGAACCACCAATTTACCCAAATGAGCGACCACAGTTTTGGCGCCTCATCTCATACAGTTAGGTTTTTGGAGGTTTTGAATTCTACATTGTTTCTCAACAATAAATAGGCCCTCGAGCCTCATTGTAACACATTTGAGAGGGCTGTAGCCACCACATCTCTTCTCAGAGATAGCTACCAGCACCCTAGCTATTTTATTTCCATTATGTCTGTAAGCATATTTCTGTTATTTGATATTAATGAAATGACGCATTATTTCCGCTGCATCTCTACGTTTATGGTTATTTCTGTATTCTATTGCGTTCCTGCATAAATCCGGATCAGACTCTTTCGTCAAGGAATTGTACTCTCTTGCTGCTATATTATAATTTTTTTGGCTACCTACATCTTCATGTATTCAGGCTCATAAAAATAACGTTGTTACTCTATCCCTTGTTCATACATAGTTGCAGTCCCTTCATTGGGCACTTTTTCAAGACAATTAGGTGTGGGAGATCTGTTGAACCCACCTAGAGTGATTTGTTTGGAGCCTCCTTCTGGATTTCGGTCATAGATACATTGATCTAAGGGATCCAAGTCTTGGTTTCAAATCCTCTAGGATTCATTCCTGAAAAATGCATTTTTCAGGCATCCCTTGCTCATAGTTCCCATTTTGGGATATTACACCTAGCCTAGCCTAGCTTACCGGGCCTAAAATAGCCTACCCTATACTAATGTAACCTACCTTATCCTAACCTTGCATAGCCTAACATACCCAACCATAGCATAGCCTAACATAGCCAACCCCAACATACCCTGGTCTAGCCTAGCCTAGCCTAGCCTAGCCTAACCTATCCTATCCTAACATAGCCTAGCCTAACCTAAACTAACCTAACCTAGGCCTACCTAAACTAACCTATCCTAACCCTGCCTAACCAAGCTTAACCTAGCCTAGCCTAACCTAGCCTAACCTAACCTAACCTATCCTAACCTAACCTATCCTAACCTAACCTAGACTAGCATAGCCTTGCCTAGCCTAGCCTAGCGTCGCTTAGCCTAGCCTAGCCTAGCCTAGCCTCGGCTAACCTAGCCTTGCCTAGCCTAGCATAACCTTGGCTAACCTAGCCTAGCCTAGCCTAGCCTAGCCTAACCTAGCCTAGCCTAGCCTAGTCTCACTTAGCCTAACCTCGCCTAGCCTAGCATTTCCTAGCCCAACCTAGCCTAACCTAACATAACCCACCGTAACCTACCCTACCCTACCCTACCCTGACGTAGCCTAGCCTACCCTAACCTAACATAACCTAACCTAACCTAGCTTAACCTAACCTAACTTAGCCTAACCTAGCCTAGCCTAACCTAACCTTACCTAGCCTAGCCTCACCCAACCTTGCCCAACCTAACCTAACCTATCCTAGCCTAACCTAACCGAGCCTAGCCTAGCGTAGCCCAACCTAGCCTAACCTAACCGAGCCTAGCCTAGGCCACCCTAGCCTAGCCCACCCTAGACCATCCTATCCTAGCCTAGCCTAAGATAGCCTATCCTAGCCTAGCCTAACCTACCTTCCCCTACCCTACCCTACCCTAGATTAGCCTACTCTAGCCTAGCCTAGGGTAGCCTACCCTAGACTACCCTAGCCTAGCCTACCCTAACCTAACCTAACCTAAGCTCCCCTAGCCTACCCTACCCTTCTCTACCTTAAACTAGCCTAGCCTAGCCTAGCCTAACCTATCCTAGCCTAGCCTACCCTATGCTAGCCTAGCCTACACTACCCTGACCCACCATAGCCTAACCTAGCGTAGCCTAACCTACCCTAACCTAGCCTACCCTAGCTTATCCTAGCCTAACCTACCCTTACCTACCCTACCCTATCCTACCCTATCCTAGCCTAACCTACCCTAATCTATCCTACCCTATTCTAGCCTACCCTACCATACCCTATCCTAACCTAGCCTATAGTACCCTACCCTAGCCTTGCCTAACCTACCCTATCCTAGCATAGCCTAGCCCAGCCTAACCCTAACCTAACCTATCCTTACCTAACCTAACCTATACTATCCTAACCTACGTAGCCTAACCTAACCTAGCTTAGCCTAGCCTAATCTAGCCTAAGCTAGCCTAGCCTAGCCTAATGTATCCTAACCTAAACTACACTAAGCTAAACTAACCTATCCTAACCTATCTAGCCTAGCCTACCCTAGCCTAGACTAGCCTAGCCAAGCCTAACCTAACCTAGCCTAGCTTATCTTAGCCTAAACTATCCTAGCCTAATCAATCTCATTCTAACCTAACCTAGCCTATCTTACCCTAGCCTAACCTAGCCTAGCCTATTCTATCCTATCTTATACTATCATATCCTAACCTAACCTAGCTTAACCTAACCTAGCCTAGCCTAACCTAACCTAACCTAACCTAGCCTGGCCTAGCATAGCCTAACCTAACCTAGCCTAACCTATCTTATCCTAACCTAGCCTATCTTATCGTGGCCCAACCTTGACTATGCTAATCTATCCTACCCTAACCTAACCTAACCTAGCTTAACCTAACCTACCCTATTCTAGCCTATCCTATCCTAGCCTATCCTATCCTAACCTAACCTAACATAGCCTAGCCTAAGTGAGCCTAACTTAAGCTAACATAGCCTAGCCTAGCCTAACCTAACCTAACCTAAGCTAGGCTAACCTAGCCTAGCCTAACATAGTGTACTCTTACCTAGCCTAGCTTAACATAGTCTAACCTATCCTAGCCTAGCCTATCCTAGCCTAGCCTAAGATACCCTAACCTACCCTATCTTGACCTAACCTAGCCTAACCTAGTCTATCCTACACTATAGTAGCCTAACCTAGCCTCCCCTAGCCTAGCCTAGCTTAACTTAGCCTCCCCTAGCCTAGCTTAACCTACCCTAGTCTAACCTAGCCTACTCTAGCCTACCCTAGCATAAACTAGCCTAACCTACTCTAACCTAACCTATCCTAGTCTAGTCTAGCCTACCCTAAGCTACTCTTGCCTATTCTAGCCTAACCTAGCATATTCTAACTTACCTTAGTCTATCCTTTAGTAGCTAAGGCTAGGCTACTCAAGCTTATGGTACTTTACTCTATATGAGTATATTAATGAAGAAATCATTCAAAAAATAAATTAATTAAAAGCTATTAATAAAAGTTTAAATATAAGAAAACTTATTTAAATTAATTTAAATGTATGAAAATACAATTTAAAATACATTGAATTTAACCAAAGTAATAATGTGAAAATAAAATCTAACATAAATTGAAAATCATTTTAAGAAATCCAGTAATCTCATCTAAATCATTTAATCTCATAGAGTAAGAAATTAAAATAAGGCCCAAACTCTATCCTGACTAAAAAAAGGCCCAAACCCTATCAATCAAATCTTTTAATAACATGGTTAATCCTACAATTAATCTCATAAATCTATACATCAATGGAAAAAAAAATTAGAAAACTATACATCAATGGAAAAAAAAGAATAGAGATCATGTTTGTGTGCTACTAGAATTCTTAGAAATTTATCATAAAAATATGCAATATAAATGAATATTTCGCACTTGGAAGAAATCCAAAAATTGCATCCTACTAGAAAACGAATCGAAACAGAGAAAAAGAATCAAATCAAAGAGCCATAGAGAACCTCATAAATATATTTGCATTGGTGGAAGCAGCGCAGCTCGATTTCGATGTCGCGTACGAAAGGCATATACAGTCGATACTTTGCCTCCGCAAATTCCCAATGCAAGCATCACCGCCTGAATTCCACAGGGGTAATGGAACATGGGGACTTCGTGCGCCGCGCTTCATTCGTCCAGATTCTTTCTGGTGGATTCTTCGTGACAACAGTGAAAGCATACTGCTCCATATTACACACATCCATATCCCACACATCCATAAGAGATTTGATTTGATATTTGATAGATCTAACAAAGAAATATCTAAATTATAACCAAGAAATTTGAGACAAAGAGATTACAACTGGATGAAATGAATTAAAAAGAAACTATGGCGAGCCCAGAAAACCATAAAGAAAATGGAATAATAGAACTGAGATGAATAAACTGGGTTTTACTAATAAAACTGAGATGAATAGATTGGGTTTAGACACCGAAAATAGAGTTGTAATAAAAAAAAATAGGTGCTATTACTAACACCGTATTAATCCAAAAATTATAAAACCACTTGAAAATGAAGAAAAGACTACATATAATTCATTGAAAGGGGTAAAATTATAAAACCACTTGAAAATGAAGAAAAGACTACATATAATTCATTGAAAGGGGTTTACTTCAAGAAATACAAAATGAAGAGGCAGAAACTTACCTTTCTTGTCTAGCCGGAACTAGGTTTCTTTAGGGCCTTATTTACATCCAATGATCCAATTTGTTGTAATCTTATCTTGTCGTGGAAGACCCTGCATAGTGAATTGGACAGACATCAGCTTAAAAGAAAGCAATTAAAAGCAGGTGCAAACCTTATCCTGATTAAAAGAAGGTGCAAACCCTATCAATCAAATCTTTTAATAATATGATTAATCCGAAAATTAATCTCATAAAACTAAACTATACATTAATGGAAACAAGAATAGAGATCATGTTTGTGTGCTACCATATTTCTTAGAAATTGATCATAAAAATATGCAATATAAATGAATATTTCACACCTCCCAGAAATCCAAAAATGGCACCTACTAGAAAACGAATCGAATCAAAGAGCCAGAGAGAACCTCATAAATAGATTTAGACTAGTGGAAGCAGCTCGATGTCGGCCTCATTTAGGAAAGGTATATACAATCGATACTTTGCCTCCGCAAATCCCCGCGCTGCATTCCACAGGAGTAATGGAACATGGGGACTTCTGGTGGATTATTTGTGACAACAGTCAAAGCATACTACTCCATATTGCATGCATCAATAAGATGATTAGATTGATGTGGTGAGTGCCAATGGCCAGATCCTCTTCCCAGCACCGAAGGGCATCATCTTAATTCTATTCACTCTCGTAATGTCAACGTCCTTCTCATTAGTCCAGGAAGCGCTGGGGTCGAAACTCCCCATCCCCACACTGTAGAACTCCACGTTGGCCTTCGCGGGGATGTAGTCACAGTGTGACAAGAAACATTTGCAGGCTCTCCTTCACCAAGTAGGGGAGGATGCATTCGCACGGTCTCCTTCACCAGGTCGTTTAAAAAAAACGTTATTTCTGTGTCCAGCTTTGCAGAGGAGAATCAAAAGTAATTCACCAAGTCGTTTAAAAAAAACGTTATTTCTGTGTCCAGCTTTGCAGAGGAGAATCAAAAGTAATTTAACTTGTGAACATCATAATCAAAATCATCATTATATAACTCTGACTCGCAGCTTTTTTAATCAACGGCTAATTTGTGAGTGGCTGTGCCACGTCCTCCCTAGCCGTTTGGTTTCTAGCCGTTTGAAGGGATAGCAGCACATCATTTCTACCTGTTTGGATTTTTTTGTTCATTGTTAAAAGGAATATAACAATCCACTTTCTAATATTATTTTCATAACTACATTCTATCCACTTACATGGTCATCAACATCAATTATGGTGATGGGATAAGGCAGGTAGTTATTATGAAGTCACGGAACAAACCATAAAATTTTCCATCTCAATAATGTGAGCTTGCTTAGGGTTATTTTTAGAATATAAAATAATTATTAAAAAATTATAATATTTATATTAAAATTATAATATTTCTTTTAAAAGATAATGGTAAGAGTTGTTGCATATGTTGATAGGGACACAAGAATAAAGTTATTGAAATGTAAAATAGCATTACATTGTACTTAAGCATAATAGATTTAATAATATTACAATTTTATTATTTAGTTCTAATTAAAATATATTTGTTTTAAATAATATATGAACTTTTTAGTTTAAATATTATAAAAACAAACTAATATGGTCATTAAATTTAATACAAAGCGGATTAAAATAATAATTTTAAGGTTATATTGATTATAGATAGAAAAGAAAATTAAAATAATAAGAGCTAAGTTTAATAGATTATGGATCATAGATATTAAGGATTATGTATGATATGTATTTGTTATAACTGTCTTATTACTAAAACAAAGTACCTCCAATTGTGTTATGAATGGTTTTATAAAGCTTACTATATGAAAAATTGTGTCACAACTTTGTATGATAATATTGTGAATTTTTAAGGAATTTTTATTGAACAACTCCATACTCACTCATTGTAATGACCTCCACAATGTTATTTTAGTGACATCACCATCAGTCCTTGATTGGTTCCATAACACTAAAATCGGTACAATGTATAGATACAATTTAATTTAATAATTTCAATATGAATTAATTTTTTGTATAAACATAAATATTAATTTTTTAAATATTTTTAGTCTAAATTAAGTATGGTTTACATTATATAAATCAAATTAATTAATTCTTTTATTATTATTAAAATATTTAAATAATAATTTTTTTTTATAAATAAGAATAATATTTAAAAAAAATCATAATTTTATAATAACTTATTATTTTTATTATGTTTTGAAGTTTTTTAAAATCCTACCAAATTATTATTAAAATTAGATGATCTAGATTACAAGTGATATTTTTTATCATATGTTTAGGGAGAATACATAATTTTATCTCACACATACACACACACACTATATTCTCAAACTTGAATACTAACATGAATTAGGTGACTTAGTTGACAACTACTTGCTATCCATGAGTGAGTTTAGTTTTATGCAAGAACATAACAAGCTTGTAAACATAATAAAAGAAATCAAAATCAGTCATGAATAACAATGAATATATTTTTTTATGTGGATACTATGGAATTTAAAGTGAAACAAAGAACTAGATTGTGGTCAAACTATTATGGAAGACCTTTGTGTGTGTTTAAGCTTATGTTTGATCGAAAGAATATATAGTGTGTGAGAATAATGCATTTTTATATAAAAAAAATGGGATATACAGAGGTTCATATGAACTTTATGATGTGAAAGAGTGGAACATAAAGTTGTAGTGGTCAATTCCTACACATTAGTTAAACACCTATTAAATATTTATCAAAATTTGACTTATATAAGCCCAATAATAAGATTAGGAGAATCAATTTAAAAAATATTAGAGTTTTTTCACACATAGACATGGATACTAGTAATCATCCATTAAATAATTAAAGTTGAAAATGAAAACTATATTTAATCATAGCTTTTATAATCATTACACAGAGAGGCCCTCTACAACCCAATATTGAGTAGATGTGTAGACATTGCATCTTACATGCTAGAAGCTAGATGTAAATATTTTTTTAATTTCAGTATTGTAATTTTGTTTCTAATTAATAAAATTACTAACATTTCTTTTTAGATAAAATAAAATCGTATCCCATTAAAATATATAACATATAGATAGTAGTTATAAATTAACATCGATTTTACCCATATAAATTAAAAATGTCACATCCGCTCTTCATATATCACACATTATTTTGTTTTTTTAACTTCCTTACTAATCATTTGTATATGTTATTGCATGGCATATAATTCCTATATTTTCTTATTGTATTTGGTAAATAGTTGATCTTGATGAATTATATCTATGCACTTATTTTTTTTTCTCGGTAAAACTAAATCTATTTATAAAACATAATAGTACAAAACTGCGCTAGTTTCGGTTGTGTGAGCTCGAGAACTGGGCTTGATGTCCAAGCTTAACCTTAGCAACCGAACTTCCCTGCGAGTGGGAAACCAGTTCTTTTAAAATAAATTCCACCGCCCTTAGAAGGGAAACCGGTAAAATAGTAAAAATTATCGTGATACAACAAGAGACAATGAAACCGGAATAGCCTATATCTTTTATAGCTGAATATAAACTCAAAAAAACCAAAAAAAATTCTTCCATGAGGTCGAAAAATTTATACCAAAGCACGCCGAGGGGGGATTAAAGTCACCGTTCGGGAGTAGGGGACTCCGGCTTCTTCCACGATCCCGGAACCAAACTCAGCTTCTCCATCATCGTTGTCCTTCTCCGACGCGCCACTCTTGCCGAAGAAGTCCACTCGCAAATTTTCCATTCTAAGAATGGAATGACCAATGTCGACCGGGCTCAACAGGGGCTGGAATGTCAATATTTGCATGTGAGGGCTAAGGGTTAGGCGGAATAGGGGCAGGGCGGGGCATTGAAGCCGGAGCTGGGATAGGGGATTCTTCGCAAACGAGTAACAATGATGAAAGCAAAGTGAGAACAGGCATGTTTGAGGAGCAATTGAAGCGAAATTCCACCCTTTGTGAAGACCGACAGAGGGCTGGGTTGGTCGGCAAATTAGAAGCGTGGGAGGTAGGGTCGAGAGACAAAGGAGGAGGTCGTGAAGGTGGAACAAAGTGAGTGCTTCCGGGAGGGTAGGAGATGCCTCTCCGATGCCCAAAATCCAAATGAAAACTCCAATCTACGTCCTCCTCAGAAGATGTCGAGGGCGAGCCAATGGAAGGGCGAGGGCGGGAAGAGCGCCCTCTCGCTCGTTACGTGCTCGCAACGCATTCTCTGCTCGAGCCGAGGCATCAAAGCCGCATGAAGCCAGGAGTGCTTGGGGGAAGAAGGAGCGATCGGAGGCAACGAAGATCTCCGAAAATCAGCTGTGTGAGAAGGCAAAACAGAAATTGAGATGACAAGTAGTTGGTCCCGGGTGAAGTGGAAACCTCGGAAGAGTTTCCAAGCATCCCGATGATGGAGCAACGTCGACCTGTTTGGGTGCGTTCACTTGGAACAATGCAAGTAGGGGAGAAACTACCACATACGGGAGAAGGATGACTACAAAAAACACAATGAGCGGACGAATTATCTAGAATGAAATCCATAGCCAAATGAACTAGCAAGGCGAGGTAAATGACAAAGCGCGGTGAACGGTGTTAAAGCAGAACGAGTTGGCGAAGTTAATGTGTGAGTAATGGCACTGTAGGGGGCCATATGGCCACAGCAAGCGAACTCCCTCGGGATCCACCAAGGGGCGGAAGTCCCATCACTTCGAGCCATCATCCGTATCCGAAGTATATCTATGCATTTATTACCTAATGTTTCATGCATGTTTAATTTCCCCTATGATTATAATTGGATCATTTTTAGAATTACTATATGGAAGAATCATCTCCCTAGATGAATCTTATAACATTTAAACCTAACTATCCAACCCCCATTTCTTATTTATTTCCCCAAGTAATATGGTCATTTATTAATTCCTATACCATTAGGTCATATCACATAAATTATGTATGGTAACTTGCCACATGACAAGTACATTACCCCTAATACGTCCATGCGGCCAACGCTATCCCATCTAATGAGTGAATGATAGCACATGATGAGCACAAGGTATGGTATGACTACGTGAAGGGTGTAGATTCGTTGTCCCCATGTAATGGTTCTTATCTTTCCACCCAAACCTTAAGCTTGTATAGACATTTCCTGTGAACTGATCGACATTTTCCTCTCCTGTGATTGGAAACTAGTAATAACCACAAATCTACCAACGTTATTTTTTACAGACCCTTTCAACAATAGTGCACTATTTATGGAGCCCGTGTATTATGGTTCAATAGACTATTTCATGTTTTTTTTCATTTTCCACAAGTAAGGGTTCTACACTTGGTCGTTTTGTAAATTTAAATTTTCTAAGAGTGGTTATTATCACTTTGAAATTCGGTTCCTTGGTTTTCCATATCCTCCTAAAGATGTGAAATTATTGTCATCAACACTCGGTTTCTAATGTATAGGTTAACGAGTCGATGTGTCTTTTTGGGTTCATTGGTTCATCTCCAAGAACCATGGCTACATAAGGTGACAAATTCTTTTCTTCCCTCTTCGTATGTACTAGTGAGTTACTAATTGAATTTTTTATGCCTATTCTACTTTAAATTTCCATTAGAACAATATTTACTCTTACAAGCACTGTGGCTTTATATATGCCAAAGGAAAATTCCGCAAAGTTCAATTCTTTCCCCGATAACAATTTTACTCGGCCTTGCAGTGGTGTCTCTATAGCCATAAGACCCAATCACCGCACAAAGGCATCAATCCTTTGTTTTACTTTACTTTCTTAGGTAATTTAATGGCTCTTCCTACTCGCATGTATGCGCGTATGGTTGTTTTTTCGTTAGATATTCTTTTGGATATGGTTTTTCCTACCTCGAGGGCTAACTTATATTCCATTTTCAGCAACATGGTGAAGAACGCAAGCTCCATTGACATATACTTGGGTAATATAAATGGGAATTCCCCGGCTAATTATTTTGCTAATGCATATTATTTTTTTTTCTCCAACATCATTCTCGTTGCTTGATTGTGAGATCTACTTTGCAGTGTACACACGCTACCCTCAAACCCCTGTCTCGCGACTATGGAGGTTTTGGACCCATCTTCAACCGACTTGACATAGAGTTTTTCAAGTCGATTATTTTAGTACTTCTCCTCAAGTTTCACCTTCCAACACTTGATTTTTTTCAAGTTTCCGACGTGGTGGAAAAATATGAATAACCCAATTGTGTTTTGTTCTTTTATTTTTTGTTTAATGGTTTTGTAATTATGGCTTATTTTTTATTCATTGGGTAGTTTATTCCCTTTCTTTTGATATTTTTTTCTTCCTTCTATTTAAATTTTTCACTATGGACTTTTTTTTGATATTCTTTATGAGCTATCTTGTTTTCATGGGTTCATAAGAGATCATATAACCGTGTGTTCTTGCTTACTAGAAGGGAAATTTATTTGTATATGGATGCATATTGTGATAGTTATATGGCTTTTTTATAATATATATGTGTATGGTATTTATATTACAAGTCCATGATAAATTCGATTGATTAACTTATAGTGAATTAACTTAGCTCATACTAATACGGATGATTGAAACTAGGTTCACTAGTCAATTTGTTAAGATATCAATATCAATTTACTAACAAAGTATTTCTACAGAGGTTATGTTTATGGGTGTTCTTTGAATATAGTAGTTAACTTATTCTAGTACTCAAATTTCTATAATTTTATTTTCCTAAAAATTATTTCATTTAATTATCTAATTTTTTGTTATAACAAAATAAATTAAAAGCTATTAATAAAATTGTAAATATAACAAAAATTATCTAAAATAATTTTAATGTATGAAAATACAATTTAAAATACATTGAATTTAAAGAAAATAATAATGTAAAAACAAAATCTAACACAAGTTATAAGATATAAATGAAAAAATTATTTTTAAATGAAAAAACATAATTGTAAATCATAAAAAAACATAATTGAAAATTATTTTAAGAAATCAAATAATCTCATCTAAATCATTAGAAAATATATATTTTTTTTTACTAGAAAGAGGTCATCCAGAACTGATTTTGAGGACCACATGTTAAGTCAAGTAATATTTTTAATTGAAAAAAAAACTCACAAAATTATAAAGCTAATCAACCAATACTTGTGATTTGACTTTATGGTTATTAGAAGCCTCCTAACAAAAAATTATTTAAAAAAAAATGAATTATTTTCTACTTAAGAATAGAATAATTTATCAATAAAATGGAATTATTTGGACATCCTAGTGGAATTTTTCAATTTGAGTATTTTCTTTTCTAATTAAATCCAATTTCCAATTCAATTTGTTTTATAGAAAAGATACCTAATTATTTCATATTTGACCCAATTTCCAATACAATTAGGTGCTCAATTTATTTGACGGAAGAAATTACCTAATTATTTCATAGATTCCTTTGTAAAATTTCTACAATAATGTTTATTATTTTATTAATCTATAAATATTCTAAATATTATTTTATTAATCTATAAATACTCTAAATATTTTTTATTTGGAAAGAAATAAATATTATATAATTTATAAAATCAAAATCCTCAAACCATAATTGAAAAAAACATAAAAAAAAACTATAAAGCTAATCATCCAATACCAATACTTATGCTTTGATGTTATGGTTATTAAGAGACTCCTAAAAAAATAATTTATAAATAAAATGGAATTATTTGGACATACTCATGGAATTCTAGGTATTTTCTTCTCCCATTTGACCCAATTTCAAAGACGAAGATACCTAAAATAGAATTGAATTAAGTATTTTGCAACCCTTCAATTTGTTTTAAAGACGAAGATACCTAAATTATTTCATAGGTGTCATTTGTAAAATTTTGAGTACAATGCTTATTATTTTATTATTTTGATAAATATTTTGAATATTATATTTATTATTTTATACCTATTCCAGAGCTATTATTCTCACTTTCTTCATTATTTGACATATTTACATGAGAAGGGAATGCTTGTGGATCTATTTGTCATAGAGCTGACATTCTTCACTTGAATTCCATTTGTTCTTGTTCTTGTTACTTCAACTCACCTCATTCTCATATTTGGTTTTCTGACTTTGTGTATTTTTATCCATTAGAAAATGTAGAAATGAAGGGGTTTTTAATTAGAGCAATCTCAAGTATTCCTTAATGTGATCCACTACCGAATTATTTTCTTCTTATACAACGATTCAAGGTGAATTTCCTCTATCAATACTTGTTTCCCTTAATTCTCTATGAATTCCACCTCACTTTGACTTACTAGTTGCTTGTTTACTCCTCCATGGTATCCTTGGTAATTTCTATTTTGGCTTTAACTTTGCATTCAACCAATTTGTCACTACAAGGTTGATTTCGCATTTCTACCTAGGGTTTTTATCCTTGAAACCCTAAATGTTATTTATTGGTATTCTAGTAATAACCATGCCTTTTGAGGCTTGAAATATTTTCTTAATTATCAATGTAGATCACCTAATTCTTATATTCTTGGCAGAAAAATAGTTACTTCTCTTCATGGCTTTTTAATTATTAAACCCTAATTCTTCCATTATTTTTATTCTCTCTTTTAAAATGGTTATTTAAAGTATTATTACTTATAAGTTTTGTTGCACCATTCATTAATTTGATATAGAGTTCTCCACTCTCGAAAAAATGATTACCCTCTTTCTTCACTTACCCTCTTTCTTTAAGATATTATGCTAACATTTATTTGTTGTTGAACTTTACAAGGTAATTGAAATGGATGCACCACATTCAATCTTGAGAATATATACTTTGGGTTCATTCTCTATTAAAGTAAATCATCATTTGTTCTCGATAAATACAATCACGTTCTTTTACACTTGTTTAAATTCCGTGTTTTTTACTCTCATATAGGTATCGATTCAATCGAGTGCATTTGTACTATACTTTTGCTATCTCGTGACTCTTTTTGACAATCAAGACTCAGTTAGTTCCTTTCTCTTCCTTACAGTACATTCGTATATGCTTAATTAAGTACTTTTTCATCTATATGTTTGAGACGTATTGGTCTATGATTGCTCGGGAAAGGAAAAATGCCTTTATATTATGGGTCATCTTATTTTGAACAAAATATTATTCTTCCTTCAAACGATTTTAGGCAATACGTTGGTTAACCTATGTATTAGGTATATATGGTCTAGATCTTATAATTTTTCAAGTCTTTATAGACCTTGTGATTGTATATATGTTTCTTTTAATTGTTGGGTTGATATACCATTTCCACATTTTATTTTCTAAGAACTCTAATTGTATACTTGTTTTCCTCTCGTAATGTGTGAATAGTAAACGCATAGTTTATTGTTATCTTTCTATGGCTATGGCTAGTATGTAATTATGCTCTACCACTGTCTTTATATATTTTTCAATGTTATTCTTATTATATTTTTCATATATACTTGTATTCATTATATGTAATTGACCAACCATTTATCTTTAAAAAAAGATAGGAAGGCTACACCCAACATGGGTTCTTTCTTTCAATTTATTTTCTACAAAATATAAATCTATTATTCAATATTTAATAGAAGGTAGAGGTATGCGTCATCTTAAATTTGTATTGGCTAGGCCTTAACTTTTCTAAGAGTATTTTTCCTATCCTAAAGTTATATTCTCTCATTGTGAGTATTTGCTAGGTTTTTTTTCCATTATAATCCACATAATTTACCTATGTAATTTAAAAGTTGTCACGTCTCCTGCACCTAGCTTTCACACCTATAACATAACTCGATATTTCTCCGCTTTATGCGCCAGATAACCTTGATAGTTTTATACTGAATCGCTTACAAATTCAGTATATTATTCGGCATTTAATTTCTTTTCAGTACTTATAGGCAGCCATGGAATATAAGAATTTCCATGAAGATTTTTGGCCTTGACCACCCCTCTTCTAAGTTAATCTAGTAGACTTATATAGCTATATGTATATTTTACTTTGTATTTCTCAGGTTTTTCTTTTCAAAGTTTTGTCCAATTCTAGATGATTTGCTAGGCCCTTCCTAACTTTCCGGTTTACAGGCCTTATAAAAGTTTCAACATTTTAAAGTTTCAGCATCGAGGTATAGATGTGTGCATCCTCGCATACATCTATCTATCCTAATTTAACCTCCATAGCTCCAACTACTTTCCCAGCAGTTTAAATGGACGGTACACAGATGCTCTGTTCCTTGCATTTTTACATATGCTTACAATCTTACTTCACACAAACTTTTATCACACACTAGATTGTTCACTAGGATTTCCCCCTTATTTTACTATTACAACATTCAACATGTGTGACACTCTGGTACAGATTCAACTGTTCCATGTGAAAACTAGGAAACAGATCCTCTTGATTCAATCAAATGGTGGTAGAGGATCCTGAACTGGATAGTTTAGAATTCCTAGTAGTTCATCTTCGTCCTTAATTAGGGTTCAACTTCTACTTTCATATGATTACACTTACATTTAATAGAATAGTTTAAATTCTAACTGTTACAACTCTCTCCATTGGAACGTACATACTGAACCCCATACGACTATCACAGGGTTATTGTTTCTTACTTTCTG
This sequence comes from Pinus albicaulis, assembly GCA_034641835.2. Taxonomy (NCBI): domain Eukaryota; kingdom Viridiplantae; phylum Streptophyta; class Pinopsida; order Pinales; family Pinaceae; genus Pinus; species Pinus albicaulis. Next base: position 47,355 of record JAXQQM020088950.1, read on the forward strand.
TTATTGGTTACAGGGGGTTCTGTGCCATCAGTATTGTTATGATAGGTTTAGTTGTTTGGAACTTGCTGTTCATGGTTACTGGTTTGTTAACATTTTCTGTTTCTACACACGGAAATTAAATACTCCTTTAAAAGATAGCAAGCTATACCTATACATGGTTATTAGATTGGCTGTTCAATTGATCTATCCTCTCCAATCTCATTATTACAAGGTACTCATCCCTACACCCAACCATGTGTCTCTACTATCACTAGCTGTAGTTGCAATTACATAAGATACTGAACCATTAATCCATCTAACAGTTGCATAATGCAACATAACATAACAATTCATAATTTCCATAATGAACTATAACATCACAATTTCATAACTTGCATAAAGGAACTATAACATCACAATTTCATAAAACAGGGATATGTTTAACACAGACTTACAGATACCTCCAAACTTATGCATGCACAACTCTACTATGACCAGTTCTCCCAACCTTAGAATCCTCTTTATCTCCCAGGATTCACCCCCGAGCAGAGATCCTCCCAGAACAGACTAACCTCAATCTGTTCTGGAGCAGCTTATTTAAGCTGTGCTTTCCCCAAAGCCTGTTTCCAATTCTGCGTCCAGAATTTCAGGATGCTTTATTCCTGTTTAGCCTAGGCTTCCCATTTTGGGACTCTTTAAAGCTGCTTTAAGCTTTTCCTCAGCTTTTCCAGCTTTTTCTCACCTCTTCCCAACTACTCCTCTTCATTGGGGAAATTTAGATTTTTCCTCAAAAATCTAAATTAGAATATAATTTCTTTCAAGGATTTTTGAAAGATTTGGGGAAAGTCTTTTTCCTTTTCCATCACCTCATGGATTAGGCATGTGATCTCACTTTCTCATCTGGTCATAGTGCATGCACAATATTTTATTTATTTTTCATAAATAAGTAGTTAACCATATCCACATAATAATTATCCATTGGGGTCCACTCCCCTATGGATTTATGTTCAATTGTCTAATTTGAAAAGCATAGAACTTGGGGGTGTTACATATTCCCCCTCTGAAAATAAACACCGTCCTCAGTGTTGACAATTATCTACTTAGCTTATTTGGAACATAAGTATGAATGCTTTTCCATCATCTCAGCTTCACTGTTCCATGTAGCTTTTCAGCACTGTTCCATGTAGCTTTTCAGCAGTAAAGTGATCCACTGCACCTTTACTCTAGCTACTGTTCGTTTTCTCAATTCAATTCCTTCTCGCTTTCATCTTTGAAGTGACTCTGGAAGGAAATTCCTTTTTCTGGTTCCACCTGGACCACATTTCAAATCAATCATGTGAGAAGCATCATGTAAAAATTATTATTATTTTATTTTATTTTTTTTTTTCAACATGAAACATATCAGGAAATTTACTATGCAAGGGTAAGGAAAATTTATAAGCCATTAGTTTCCCCCCTTTCCAACACCTTCCTCGGTTTTGACTTTTTCAACTTTGACCAAAAATTTCTTCTTTGTTTTTGCTTTGTTTCCAGCAGAGTACTCTCCTGCTTTATGCAGTTGCTTTTCTTTCTACTTCTTTGCAAGAAGTCTGTCTAGAAATATTTTATTCTGTTTTCCCTGTCCACAATTCATACCAATGTAAGAATGTCAGGTACATACAATTGACCATCCACAACAGCATTCTGCATTTCAATAACTTAAAAATTTAAGTTATTAGTCAAACCGTTCAGGTTCATAATAGTTTAGTGCACTTTTAGTACACTACTTATTCTTTCTTGTTTCTTTAGTGAGGTTTTTTTCCTCCTTCAACTTGGTCCAATTCAGCTTTTCTGGAGTTTCTAGGTGATTTATCTTCACCTTTTTCCTTCTTGTTTCCAGAGTTTACAATTTCCTGTTACACACTTGGCTAAACAATTTGACAATTTTTCATTAGTATTCATAAATGAATGAAAACAACTGTACTATATGCATGATTATGCTTACCCTTTTTCAGTTCATCGCTGTACTTCCAGTACCTTCTCTTTTTTTTTTTTTTTCGTAGCTGTATGATTTCACACTATTTCCCCCTATCTTTGAATTTAAGACTCAGGAAATTTACATAAAATTTACACCAACAACATTTTATAGTGTGAATGCATGTAATTACTATCATTCGTCCCATTACTACTTGATAATATCAAAATAGAATTTGACACAATTTTCCCCTTTTCAAAGAATTACCACAATTTATACATTCTCTTAAAAAAATTTCTTCACATTCTACTGGGACCACTTATTCTACCACCATAGTATTTATTACTCCTTTAACCATAATTAGAGCAATAATATTCAGCTATATGATAAAATATGCCCTTCCCTTGTACTTGCAGCTTTTAAGGTAAATTCACTTTTAATAATCCTCAGTGAATTATTTCTTCTCCTTTAATTCCGTGGTATAAAGTTTGAAAAATAACTTATCATGTATGAAGATATTATATTCATACAACTCAACAAGGTTAACATTATAACATATAACCAGATCGCCTATATTTATAATGTTACTTGTAGATTTTAACTTATGTCCCACATGCAATTTGTTTCTTTTTAATTTATCCTCAATTCCACCACATTGTATATATCTTCCAATAAAGTGAAACATATAAAATTTTCTTTATAACGCTGTTTGTTATATGAATCATTATATTTCATATCCTTAAATCCTCCACTCTTTTTCATATATATATAGAACCACTCTATATATATATAATCCACAATATATACACATAATATAAATTCCCTCATATATATATAAAATCCACCCTATATAAATACAATCCACCACATATATATATCCACCAGACATATATATACTATATATAATCCAAAGAGTTTAATTAATACTCTTTAAAATAAAAAAATTTCTTATTCAATGTACTATACCTTCGTACCAACTTACATTTTTCCTTTGTGATGGACTTATAAAGTTTTAATTTGAACCAATACAAGGATAATTGAGATAGTTTCAACTATTGTTAAGTGAAAAATTTATAATAGAGTTCATCTCTATTATTTCCAGCCAAGTAAGCGAATACCTAAACTTACAGGATTTTCTATTAGGGGATAAATAAAATTTGCATAACTCTATGCATAACCTTTATACATATAAGTACCCCATATATATATTTCTACATCCTTTGATAAGGCTATGGACCGATATATATATATAATGCATACCTACATAATGCATAGGCCAAAAAATTTTTATTTCTCCAACATCCAATAATTTCCATGTGTACAATATAATCGTGTTCACAACTTACCATGTCAAACACATAGGCATATTAAATACATTTGTAGGTTATACATAATCCCTATATGTATATCCTTTAGTAAAATAAAATTTACAATTTAATACCACTATGCACAACCTATGTTTCATTCAATAGCCCATATATATAAATCATGTACATAGAGGTGTATATATATATATACAATAGCCCCTATATATATTTATCCAATAGCCTATATATATATGATTATATCCACCATAATAAAACTATGGGGATTCGCATTTCGATTTATATATATATATTCGTCATATAAAATTATAAGTTCATACATTGGTATTTACTCACCATTCCATTCTACTAACATTCTATGTTACCACAGTTCAAGTTATAAGCCTCTTGTACCCCTATGTGCTCATCTCTTCCGTCCTCACATAGTGTACTGATATATCCAATATATATAACCCATATATCACTTATATATATACAACATATATCACATAGGTATATATATCACCTATACATACAACCTATATCACATAACATATATCACATATGTATATACCACCTAAACGAAACATGGCAACCATATGCATAAAATATAAATTCTATTTACATATGTCTCTTATCGGTCGATACATAATGCATAGGTATAATTATATGAACCACATAAACAATTAATCTATATGTCACATCCCATTTTCTTTTATAAACCCTATATACGTATATATCCATATGTCTTTATGAACCATTGGAAAGTGCTTGTATGGATATAGACGCGGCATACCCTATCGACTTGCCACGTTCATGTTTTCCATACGGTCATGAACATAACCTTCCTCGTTGGCGCAATACTCTAATTAATCATTCAATTTGCGAGTGCATCAAATCAACGCTGCATAGCTAGAGCTACTGGGTCGTATGCCTATTCGCACCGATCGCTTTTTAATGATTTCAGCATTTGATTGGTTTTTTTTTTTTTTTTTTTTATAGCCGCTACAACGTCCACATAAGCCGCCGTTATGGAAGGGTAGGGTAGGCGAGGTATCGATGTGGCGACATGTCAGCTCTACTTAGATATTATTCTGCAACGGCAGACCGGTCAATCAGGTCGTATCTCCATTGGCGCGGTTTAATTTGCCAGGTACGCCATTGTATGGCCGCCATGCCAGTTGAAATTTGTAAACCTTATATTTCACGCAAAATGTCCCGGCCGTGAACCGGCGTGACAGAAATTCATAAAATAACCGAGTTCTTCATCTTAGGGCGGCTTGTGATTATGACCACTCTGATCCCGTGAATCAATTTCTGTGATTTCCTTGCGCAGAGGCAGCAACACGCATACCAGATCGGGTAGATAACGTCTGCATCGCCCTGCCTTCTGCTCGGTCTGGCCTAACGTATGCGTTGGGTTTAGTTTTTTTTCTTTCAATGTCTTTGCAGGCAGAGACGGGTGTAGATACTGGGAATCGCATACTTCTACTGGCGCCCTCGTCCTTCTCTGTGCATCTTCGTCCACGATGGTACCCTCCTCCTGTCGTGGCAGTATTTGCTAAATCCATATCGTGATTTTCTGCAGTCCTGGGGCAGGGTGCATTAGGGTTTGCAGGAGTGCTTTGTATTCCAGAATCTTACTCTGATCTATTTATTTGACTCTTTCTAAGCAAATCGGAATTACAGAGTCCTGGTCTTCCCTGCTTCCATCGCCTGTTGGGGAAGAGGGTAACCAAGTCGGCCTGCGCTCTCAATCAGTTTCTTTTGTTTTGTATCATGTTTTTTTTTCCAACAATGCCTTCTAACATTTGCTGTTGTGGTTTGCGCAGAGAGTGATCAATGGTGACAGAGGGCCGGTTCTCTTACCGGTACTAGTCCGGTGTTACCGATTTATACTCATTGTGTTCAATACACTGTATAGGGTAGAGTTTGATCCGCAGTATCTCATGTTAGTTATGCCTGAGACGTTCATTAATCTCGGTTTTGTGTTACTGATGTCAATTGGGCGAACGTCTGGGTTGTTATCTACACGCCAAGAGTGTAATAATATCCTTCTGCGGCCGTTCAGCTTTCCTTGTTGAGTTACATTATTTATATATTTTTTTTTTCTAACCCTATTTTTTACTCATGAATCTCCGAACCTTAGCGGTCGTATAGTCCTCTGTTCGTCGCACCATTGCTATGGCTTGGATATTAAATAAGAACTACGATTGGTTTAATTTCTCGGTATTGATATCCCTGCTTCATTTAGTTTGCAGATGCACGGATGGAACCCGAAATCGGCCGAGCCATTATCTAGCTCTCGGCGCTGTAATGATTATTCCACTGTGTTTCTTTTTAACTCTCGGCACTGTCATCATCGTTTATAATGTCTCCCTGCTAGAAGTTTCATGTCATATATTTATAAGTGCGCCATTCTTAAATTTAATTAGGTTTATGTTGTTTTTTTTTTTTCCAAGGATTAAATGTAGACATAGCATAAGATAAGTGCACTCAACATAGCATAATATATCGAACTATATATATATTTTGGGATGCATATATGGATATTCGATGGGGCTTACGTATAAAGAACTTAAAAAACACTCTAAGTCCTGAAATTTCTATGCATGCGAGAATACTCATATAAAGTAGAGTTATGCCTTTATTAGCATTTTAGGTTTCCATACCCTATTATCATTACGTTTTGCCCTTTTTATTTTGAGTACCATAACCATTTCACTATTTTTCTATGTATATTTATGAACGTAGATTGTCACATGGGGATTTATATATATGCATTCGATAGTCCTTGGGGCACATAACTTAATGGAAATTTTTTTTTCTTTGACAATAATGCTTAGTTTAGAACTATCAAGCTTCCCTTTCCTCCGCACGGAAAACAGCGCCTTATTACACCCAGCGCCAAGGCTCCTCCGCCAGATTTTTAAAAGTTAGAAATGTGAGGTGGATGTCAACACATAATACGTTCTATATGTGCTATAAATGATATATTCCTTCCGTAGAATAGGATTTCTTTTAAAGCTAGTACGAGTCAATATATCCATTCGACATCTTTCGGTTTTCTGTTGTGAAATTTTATACGCATGTGTAATTGGAGATCTATATATTCCATACTTGCTATGACTAATTCTGTTGTGATGTAATTCTTATCACTGGTGTAAACAATTTCAAACCAGTGCCATTTCATGCTACTTTACTCATATATATATTTGGCAGTGCGTTATTAATTTTTTTTTTTTCTTTTGTTCCTTTACCTATTCGGGTTAAAATGGACTTAAACGTTGTGTGTAAAAGCCTAAAAAGCAGCAGTCTTAACTTGCGTCCGATTCATTGTATATTAAACTAAATACTAACCCCGAATTCGTTTAATTGGCTACTCTTTTAATATCAGATTTCCATTGTGTACATCTCCGTACTACCCTAACTTTCCATTTTCAGCAAAGTTTCTATATATTTTTTTTCAGTTGCTAATATGGTGCATTCTGCTTTCGATTTCTTCGGCAATAATAGACTAATAATATCTATCTATACGCAGAATTTTCTTTTATAATATACATGTTATTTAATATATCCGAAGTCCTATTTCTCTTTTTTTTTGTGCATTCCGCTCAAAATACTTAGTTGTAATTTCGACTGTCAAGGAGTCATATCCTACTTCACGGCGCTTATAGCCCAGTTTAAATGAATATCGATTCACGATATATAAACATTGGGTATATATGACCATTATTTGAGTTCGTGGTCCTTTTATTATATTTGTCTTTTGGCTAAATATAGATATATGTAATCGATAATACATGAATAGAGATCAGTCTTGCAATTTAAATATTTGATTAGTACACTTGTTTTCAAGAGGAAAGGTAAATCTAGAAGTTTATATGTGTACATTGAGAATTTTAAGATATAACATATAAATGTTATAACAACCCTATAGACTAGTATTATTCTTCTTCCAGTACACTTTCTGAATTTCATACTACAATGTTTATACCTTACTCATTTTTGGATTTGTACCATGAATTTTAAATTCTACTACAATATTTTCCTTCACCCACATAGTTATAAGATATCACATTAATATCTAAAGAAATTTCAAAATATCTAGGGAAATACATATAAATTCATTTTTCTCTTTGTATGTCCTATTCTTACCCTCATAATTGAAAAATTTCTAGTGAGGTTAAATCATGGTAAAGAATGGAAAAAAAATGATACATTCCTATGAAGGTGTTGATGCTCAATAAGGCCAGCTAGATGATATACCAGTTAGGTACTACTGTTTTCTCCCTTGTTTTTCATCACAGTAATGCAGCATCGATCTTTGCTACTGTATTACAATGGTTTCCGTATCTTATCTTTATGAACACTGAAATTCCTTTTACCTAACGATGATAGGTCATTGTAAACTTACAGATTGTTTTTTTTTTTTTTTTCATAAAATTTATAACAGTTAACCATTTATTTGTGAGCACATATCTTGCCCAATTTTTGAACTTTGCTCCGATACCATTTGTCACGTCTCCCAGACCCAGCTTTCTACACCTATAACATAACTCAGATATTCTCCGCTTTATGCGCCAAATAACCTTGATATTTTTATACTGAATCGCTTACAAATTCAGTATATTATTCGGCATTTAATTTCTTTTCAGTACTTATAGGCAGCCATGGAATATAAGAATTTCCATGAAGATTTTTGGCCTTGACCACCCCTCTTCTAAGTTAATCTAGTAGACTTATATAGCTATATGTATAATTTACTTTGTATTTCTCAGGTTTTTCTTTTCAGAGTTTTGTCCAATTCTAGATGATTTGCTAGGCCCTTCCTAACTTTCCGGTTTACAGGCCTTATAAAAGTTTCAACATTTTAAAGTTTCAGCATCGAGGTATAGATGTGTGCATCCTCTCATACATCTATCTATCCTCATTTAACCTCCATAGCTCCAACTACTTTCCCAGCAGTTTAAATGGACGGTACACAGATGCTTTGTTCCTTGCATTTTTACATATGCTTACAATCTTACTTCACACAAACTTTTATCACACACTAGATTGTTCAATAGGATTTCCCCCTTATTTTACTGTTACAACATTCAACATGTGTGACACTCTGGTACAGATTCAACTGTTCCATGTGAAAACTAGGAAACAGATCCTCTTGCTTCAATCAAATGGTGGTAGAGGATCCTGAACTGGATAGTTTAGAATTCCTAGTAGTTGATCTTCGTCCTTTAATTAGGGTTCAACTTCTACTTTCATATGATTACACTTACATTTAATAGAATAGTTTAAATTCTAACTGTTACAATTCTCTCCATTGGAACGTACATACTGAACCCCATACGACTATCACAGGGTTATCGTTTCTTACTTTCTGTTATTGGTTACAGGGGGTTCTGTGCCATCAGTATTGTTATGATAGGTTTAGTTGTTTGGAACTTGCTGTTCATGGTTACTGGTTTGTTAATATTTTCTGTTTCTACACACAGAAATTAAATACTCCTTTAAAAGATAGCAGGCTATATCTATACATAGTTATTAGATTGGATGTTCAATTGATCTATCCTCTCCAATCTCATTATTACAAGGTACTCATCCCTACACCCAACCATTTGTCTCTACTATCACTAGCTGTAGTTGCAATTACATAAGATACTGAACCATTAATCCATCTAACAGTTGTATAATGCAACATAACATAACAATTCAGAATTTCCATAATGAACTATAACATCACAATTTCATAACTTGCATAAAGGAACTATAACATCACAATTTCATAAAACATGGATATGTTTAACACAGACTTACAGATACCTCCAAATTTATGCATGCACGACTCTACTATGACCAGTCCTCCCAACCTTAGAATCCTCTTTATCTCCCAGGATTCACCCCCGAGCAGAGATCCTCCCAGAACAGACTAACCTCAATATGTTCTGGAGCAGCTTATTTAAGCTGTGCTTTCCCCAAGGCTATTTCCAATTCTGCGTCCAGAATTTCAGGATGCTTTATTCCTGTTTAGCCTAGGCTTCCCATTTTGGGACTCTTTAAAGATGTTTTAAGCTTTTCCTCAGCTTTTCCAGCTTTTTCTCACCTCTTCCCAACTACTCCTCTTCATTGGGGAAATTTAGATTTTTTCCTCAAAAATCTAAATTAGAAATAATTTCTTTCAAGGATTTTTGAAAGATTTGGGGAAAGTATTTTTCCTTTTCCATTACCTCATGGATTAGGCATGTGATCTCACTTTCTCATCTGGTCATAGTGCATGCACAATATTTTATTTATTTTTTTCATAATTAAGTAGTTAACCATATCCACATAATAATTATCCATTGGGGTCCCACTCCTTTGGATTTATGTTCAAATGTCTTATTTTAAAAGCATAGAACTTGAGGTATTACGAACATGTCACCTTGTGAGTCATTATGTGTAATGTTTGTGGCTATGTGTATGTTTTTGTGCATCCCCATGTTTGTTGTGTGCATGTATGCATGTGAGTGATTATGCCTGAATGCCGGGGATTGTGTGGGTGTGCGTATATGGTTAGTCCCCATTTTTTGGGGTCATATAAGCTCTCACCTTCATTTAGTTAACCCTAATAGAGATTTTACATATCAAAACTAAGATAAGGCTTTCTATATATAGATTTTGGTTTATTTAAAACATAACAATTTTGGAAATATTAAAATATTTTTTTTAATAATATTTTTTATATTAAAAAGATATAAATTTTTTATAAAATAGTATTTATCATTATTTGAAATTTAAAATATAATAATTAAATAAATTGAAAATTAAATTAAAGATAAAAATAAACTAACATAATTATAAAAATATTTAAATTTAATTATTAAATATTATTTAGAATTTAAAATTTGAAAAATTATATATATATATTATAAAAATAAACTAGCATATTTCAACAATTGTATCGGTATGGATTATTATCATCTTTTATTATAAAAAGTATAAATATCAATAATACGTTATTGTGTTTAACATTAGTGATATATAAGTAAAAATATTATGATGTCGATAATTAATTAATATGTTTTTACGAAGAACCTAGAAACCACTTTAGTGTATACTCACCCGGGGAAATGTTTGAGCATCATAGTGTTGGTAAATGTTTGAGCATATAGTGTTGGTAAGGAAAGAAAAGCGCCCAGGAGAATTTGGATGTTCAACTTAGATGCAATTATAAAACCCATGGTGCTAACATTATATGTACTTTGTTTGTCACTAAAATTTTTTGTGCCATTATAGTAGAGAAGGTGGCCCATTAGCGTGTTGTGGGTGGTTGCTTGCTCGTGTTTTTATCTTATTACATATTTTGTGGCTCATTTGACAACCTTTGTTATATATGGTCGAGCATCACATACCCAAAGCATGAGTGATGCAATAAAAGCCTATATCACAAGTCCTCCTAAACAAGCGAGAAAAATAACGGTAGAAGGGGAGGATGACCTCAACCACCAATGACGAAGTGAAGAGGAGGAGGATTAAGAAATTTTTGATCCTCAACCGAGGCCACTCTCTCATATGGTTTCTCGATAAACATACCATTAATTTTTATTTTGATGAATAATATCATGGTAGTAGATATCATGTATTCAAATTAATATTTCAAAATTGATTGGACTCTAGGAGATCCCGGAGAAGGACATCGAGCTTGTCCAATTTGAGATTCAACAAAAATGTTGGTTGGGGCAGGTGAGAGGAACACTGTAGTTTCCTCGCTACTGCGAGATTCTGAGTTCCGGTCTAGGATCTTGCCTTTGGTTGAGTTCTATGAGGACTATATAGTAAATTTAATTTCTTAGGATTTTGGATAGCTTATAATGCCTTTCGACCAACAAACCTTGTTTCTCACTAGGCACATTGAGGCCACGTAATGTCTATTATGGTGTAACATACTTTAAATTTGAATGAATGAAACGTCTGTTATGGCGTAAGATTCTTTAGAATTTGAATGGGTGAAAGGTCCTTTAAATTTGAATGAAATGAAAGTCCTACTAAAATTAAAAAATAAATAATATAACGAAAAATATTAATTTTAAAATTTTTGTAATGATAATGTTTAAAATAACAAATAAAATAAATATTTATTAGTTTTAGTAACATAAAATTAAATTACAAAATAAATGAAATTGTCAACATATTAATATTTTTACTCAATCTTAATCAAATGCATAAAATAATGTTAATTCTAAAGATTCATAATAAATGTTATGTGTGTAAACATGTCACCTTGTTAATTAAGGTGTATAATGTTTGTATGTATGTGTAGGCTTGTGCACCATTTGTTTGTTGTGTGGCAGCATCTAAAGCATGAGCTTGTGTGCACCCTTTGTTTGTTGTGTCCTTGTATGCATGTGAGTGATCGTAACTCATTGGTAATGGATTATGAGTTGCATGTGTGTGGTTAGTCCCATTTCAATGATATACGATTTTATGGGTGTATAAGCTCTCACTTTGGTGATTGACCTTATTAGTAGAATTTTACATCTCCACGAATAAAAAAACCTTCTATAGAGTAATTTTCATTGATTTCGTATAACATTTAATTTAAAATATTAAAATAATTTTTTAATCGTATTTAAATAATACTTTTATTATCATAAAAACATATAAAATAACATTAAAAATTTAAATATTAATAAAAATTATATATATATATATATATATATATATATATAATAAATTAGGTATATATCTATATTAATTAACAATTATAATAATTAGAATAATAAACTAACATAATTTAACAATGGTACAACTAAGGATTATTATGATGATTTATTATAAAATAAATTTAAATACTTATTATTATGTGTTTTTATCAAAATTTAAAATATATAAAATATAATTGCAAATATGAAAATTAAAGTAGATGTATATTTAAAGTGACATTATATAGCTTAATATAATAAAAATATTGCTTGTATTAATATAATATCTTATAAATAATAATAAAAAAATTATAAATTAAAACTAAATATAAAATATTTAATAATATATAATAATAATAAAAACATGTATATTTAATAATATACCTGAAAAAAAAAAAAAATCTAAATTTTTCTATTGACAAACATTGTTTTAAAACTAGTAAATAAAATAAATATAATTATCAACATCATAATATTTTTATGAATGATAAATATAATAACATATCATTTATATTTATATTTTTTTATAATAAAACATGATAATAATCCATAGTTATATCATTGTTGAAATTATGCTAGTTTATATATATATATATATATATATATATATATATATATATATATATATAATTTAATATTTGAAATAATATTTAATAATTAAATTTAAATATTTTTATAATTATGTTATTTATTTTTATAATTAATTTAATTGTCAATTTATGTAATTATTATATTTTAATTTTCAAATAATTATAAATATTCTAATTTATTTTATTGTTTTATAATTTTTTTATCTTAAAATATTTATATCTTTTAAAAAAACATTATTATAAAAAAACATTTTAATATTTCAAAATTAATGTTAGGTTTTAAATAAACTAAAAATCGATATATACAAAGCTCCTCTTAGTTTTGAGATGTAAAATCTCTACTAACAAGGTCAACCACATGAAGTTGAGAGCATTGGCATGGGACTATCCACACGTACACACCCACAAAATCCATTGCCAATGAGGCATAATCACTCACATGCATACATGCACACAACAAACATATACACATGGGCACAAACATTACACATAATGACTCACAAGGTGACATGTTCACACACATCGTACTTATAATTAATTTTTTAGAATTAATATTATTTTATGCATGTGTTTAAAATTGAGTATAAATATTATGATGTTGACAATTAAGGTTATTTTATAAGTTAATTAGTATAAAATTAATAAGTATTTATTTTCTTTATTATATTTAGAGAAATGCATATTTTAAACAAAAATTTAGGATTAATATTTTTTCCCTATATTATTAAATTATAGTATTATGAAAAAATAAAATTATAAATGAGTCAAATTAATGAAAAAAAATAATTAAAATTAATTGAGTTTATTTATTGTATTGATTTTAGTATTAAATAGTTAATTGATATGTGTTATTATAAATTGATGTTGTTATAAATATTATGTTATTGTTCTTTTTCTTTTTAGTTTCATGATTTGCATGATACATTATAACATGATAATGGTCGATTGAGTCGTAACTTTGTGATAATATTATTTCTTTTTACTCGTTATTGTAATAAGTATATTATTTTGCAATTTAAAATTATCAAAATTTAAATAGATCCATAATAACAATAATAACAATAATAATAACTTAATTAAAAAAATCAATAAAAAGAAAAAATAATACAATAATAATAATAATAATAATAATAATAATAATAATTTAACAAATTAAACTAATATATTTATAAGTTAATATTGAAACTAATACATCTATAAATCAATATTCAAAATAATATATTAATATATAGAAATAATGAGAGTATATTTATAATCATATAAATTAAAAAGTAAAAAATATATTTTCACATATCACACTAATATATCTACATGAAAATAATACATATACAATAGTAAGAAAGAAAGATTCCTACATATACACATACAAATAAGACATACAAATGTAGAAAAGAATAGATTAATACACACATGAAGAACACATTTGTACACATACAAAGAATACAAGTTAACAAGACACATATAGGAATGTAGCCAATAATAAATTCACACACATGAATACATTCATACACATACAAAGAAAAGAATACAAATAAAGAAGACACATTGGAAAGTAGATTTGCCACACACATGAAGAAGACATTCATACACATACATAGAATACAAGGAAATAAGACACATTACCAAAGAATATATTCATACACACATGAATAAGGCATTCATACACATACAAAAAATACAAGTAAATAGTCACATATAAAGGTAGCAAAGAATAGATTCATACATACACACAACACATGTAAACAAGACAAATCAAATGCAACAAAGAATTGTTTCATAGACATATAACCGGCACAAGTAAATACTTCTCGTACAAATACAACAAATAATACATTCATACACATAAAAGTAAAGAATATCCATAAAAAAGAATACTAAAAAGATACACACACAAAGCAAATAAGGAAGGAATATCATTCAAGATAATACAACCAAATTTTTAAAGATAATTAAATGTATATACATAGAAACACTAAAACCACTATCTAACACTCAATGCAGACTCAAGAAATACACACATATACATACAAATAAACAATGAAAAAATAGTCAAAAGCATGCAAAATGAGACATTCATCAACATAGAAGAGTAAACAATTCAAACAAGAACATACAAGTAATGCAAAAAATTTCAATAATACATTCACACAACATAGAAGTATACATCTCATTCATTGATAAATTCCAAAAATAAAAAAACACAACAAATATATTATAACTATGGCAATGCAACTAATTAAAAACACTATTTCACCTCTCAAAACAATGCATTCATATACATACAAAACAAAGAATCCAAAACATATATTATTACCAAAAATACTTTCATAAATTTATATATGTAAGCAAGAATTATATAAATAATAAAGCCAATACATAAATATTAAAATATAAAAAATTAATATACAAATAAATAATAAAAATATTTAAATATTTACCAACACTCTAAAATATTAGTATTTTATTTAAATCTATAAAAATATTAATAAAAATATTATACTAAATATCATAATAACATAGTTATAATAAAACTATATAAATAAATAAAAATCAAAAGTAAACCAAAATATTATTTAAAATATATATATATAAATAAATTTAGGTTATAATTGTTATATAATTTATTAAGAGTGAGTTATTTTTGTGCAATGTGTCAAGAAGATGTTTAAAACATTGTAAAAAATTGAAATGATTTAAGTGAATAAGAGTGACTTTGCCATTTTTATATGGGGAAGATGGTTTAAAACATTGAAAAATTTGTTTAATGATTTATGTGAAATAAAAGTAATTTTGTCATTTTCGTATATGTTGGGAAGATGTTTAAAAATATGTTTATAAATTATTATTATAATAACGTGATATATTTATGTTTAAAAGGTTGGAGTTACTATAAAAACTAAAGATCATGAAAACCATGAACACAAGGAACACAACTCAAAAAGAGGGTTACAATTTAACCTTCCTAAGAGCCATTTGGAGGGGGTTAAATTCCCATCCACACAACAAATAGCCTAGTCCTTTTATTAATGATAGTTCATGTACATTGTTTGATGAGTATATCCAAACAAAAAAGTCATCTAATTACAACATTAAAAATTTACATAAAAATAGATAATGTCTTCTACCCTCAAGAAGAACTCAACTTCGCATTGATAAATTTTCTCGCAACATAAAACACTAAAATGATATTGTTAGCATACAATTTTTTCATAATAACTTGTAACATAATTAAATTTACCATTCATATTAAAACAAAAAAAACAAAAAACAAAACCAAAACCATTTTACACATGATAAAGATCAAGAAAAAAACATTAATACAATTATGTAAAGTTATCAAAATATAATATAACTAACAAATTTAATATAATATAAATATATTTATGTTACATTGTAAATTTAATAAAAAAATAAAAGTTGCTAGCAAAATTAATAAAACGAAGTAATGTAATTAATAAATAAGAGAGAGAGGATCTTTTGATTACGTGAAATCCGTTTTAGGATATGAACACTCACTACTAACCGCTATGACAAATTTTCTTCAACAACATTGCTCACTATTGCATATGTTTTGGGTTCATCCCATAACTACTTATGACCTCCTCTTCACTACTAACCAATGAGGCCTTTCAACAAAGTATCCCATGCAATTTCCAAAAACTCACACTCAAAAACTACTAAATGGCATAGTTTATAGATTGAACTTATCATAACTAAATTAATATTGCATTTTACTAAACATCACACTAAACTTGTACATGCACTTGTCCCATGTTATGCATGTAAATAGCAAGACTTCGTATAAACTGACTAATTGTTGGCAATTGCACATTGCCGTCCACTAAATCTTTTAGAAATTTACTATCTACAATTACAATAGAATGCAACGCACCAATATCGTTGAAATTTAATATGAACCACTGGAATCAATTCACAATACAACAATAATTGAGCCCTATGTTCAATTTCCTTCCACTAAGCATCAGGGAATCCTTTTATAACCCATAGCAACATTAGGCTCAACTTAGTGTAAAATTGAGTTTATTACATAATACAAATAAACAATCTGGTGAATGCTAATAGAATTGAGTACATAATACAAATAAATCAAACTCGTGAATGTAGCTATGTAGATATGCATGCTATGTAACAGACATTTACTTCCATATAAGCCCTACGCGGGAATTTCTGGGTTTCTTCTCTTGCTATCACTTCTGGAATTGCACAATTATCAACAGAGAGGGCTCGGTCTTTCTCACGAATCCGTAGATCCCGCTCTGTAGGTTTTTGCAGTGTAAGGCTTTGAGCGGTGCCTCTCAACTCACTGAACTACCTTCTCAATCTCCTGCTAAATATACCCATGCATAATAAGCTACTCAAGGAGAAGATAATGGTTTTTTTACGTAAATGAGTGGTTCCAGCGATTGGTGCGAGTACTATTTAAGCAACTCCAGATCTATCTGGTTATGGAACTATTATGAAAATAGGACAATTGGCGGTATGAAATGAGAAAAGGAAGAGCTGAATTGGGGTTTGGAGAGACAACTGTGTCAATATCCAAAAATATTGATGGCCACATGACTTGTTACATGGAAAACCACCTAACACCTCACATGTCAACATCCTCAACACTTATGTCAACACAGACCGACATAGATGACTAAACCTGTTTCAATTTTCATAACTATTCTGCAATGGACATGTTCTGTAAATATATCATAGAGATATTTGTAAACTGCAACAAGAAACAAGAAATAAGGGAGAACAGGAACATTCACGACGAATACTAACCTAATCTTTCAGTTTCTATTGAAACTGTGGAAACTGGTGGTTGCAAAAAGCCCTCGAAACTTCTCATTCTCTGCTGCAAAAGCATTGGAAACGATGCCCGAGCCCTTCCTTGCTCCAAAAGCATTGGAAACCCTGTCCCAGCTCTTCTACTCCAAAAACATTGGACACTCTGCTCCAGCTCGTGCATATAGCATTCTAACTCACGAGAAAAGGAAACATAAAAAGGGTCGAGGAATCAATTTAAAAAATAATTCAAGAAAAATGTTGCCATGAGTACAAAGTCACACCAACTCACTCTGAAAACATTAGTTGTTCATTAGTTGGCCTCTTCAACCATCAGTGCATATTGAATATCCTGAGCCTGGGCTTTCGCTCTCAATTACCACAAATCCACAGACACACAAACGAAACATTTACACACAACACATCGCACATTACATGCATACCACAACACTACACATGACATTCATGCATACAACACTATACACAGAAGATTTATGGAGCGCTCCATAAGACAGACAACTTTAACTTAGCATAACAATGCTTGAGAGAGAAAGAGCACCCATGCTTAACCTGTAGATTGAACAGAGAAAACAATTTGTCACGTTACACAGAGAAAACAATTTGTCAGGTTACACAAATGTCTCTGTAAAATGAATTAAACACACATATTAAAGGAACAGAAAAATTACTCAAACACCTATAGCCTTTAGCTGCATAACCACTTTTTTTCTGTGGAATTAATTAAACAAATAGATAAACAATTTAAAGGGAACAGAAAACTACCATCTCCATAAATAATCCACTCCATAAAAGGAAACTGTTGTTTTAGGACTGCAAAAATTTCTGATCACCTCCTCTTCGTTCCTGAATTTCCTCCGCCTCTCATTCTTCATTCATCACAATCATTGATCCCTCCAATTCATGAGGCATCTCCTCTTCTTTCATCAATATCTTTCAATAATTCTTCATTCATCACAATGCCTTCTTAATTCATCACGCACCTCTTCTTCGTTCGTGAATTTCCTCCTTCATTCTTCATTCATCAGATAACTGCTATTTGAGTATATAATGACCACGATAATAGTGAGATTTATGCTTGTTTTTTGGACCGTTGTTCCAACGATAGGTTTAACGAATCTTGTAATCACTATCCATTAAACCAATCTTTTAATTGGCATCCATTAAACCATGCTCGTCATGTTTTTTTAATCTTTTAATTAACATCCATTAAACCATGCTCGCCATGCTTGTTCTTTTACCGTTGCTTTCAAATTTAGGTCTAACCAATCTTTTAATCACTATCCATTAAACTAGTTTGTTAATTACCCCATCTTTTAACTCAGTATTACTATTTTATAAATTGGCGATATTTTTTTAAAACTGAGCTTTTTAAAACTTGTCAATATACAGTTCAATACCAGTCCATAACTTTCATTTTTATATTTTCAATAAAACTGAGTTTTTTTAACCTGTGCTTTTCATTTCTCTGGGTGTGGATGTCCATAACACTGATTGGGTGACACTTGTTGATTGAAATATATTTAATATGCGGGGTAGGAAAGGTTGGTACTATCATTGAGTGGAATATATATATCTAAAATATAATAATAAATTAAGATAACTTAAACCATAGTAAAATTTAAATCTATTAAAAATTTATGTGATTTTTTGAAATCAATTTTTGTATATATAAAACTAATTTTAAAATAGTTATTTATATATATATATATATATATATATATAAATTAATTTTAAAAATATTTATTTATAAAACTAAAAGAGATAAGTTTGTAAGAGTTAATATCAAGCTAACAAATATTTGCAATGATAGACTTTTAGATCATTTTCTTTGTAATTTATTATTCATGTAATTTTTATATTAAAAGTTTTGTTTGGAATTAATTTGTGGATAATATTAGTTTGATGGTAAAAAGTGACTTTTTAGTCTTCTCGTTTTTTCCCTCCAAGCTTACATCGAGTAAGGGTTGGATATGTGTCAAAAAAAACGTACAGAATGTCTTGAAGGAAGATATATTTTTGGTAGAGCACATTGAGAACATTATGAATACATTCCTAAAAGTGCAAGTCTAAGATGAATCTATTTGAGCAATGTACACTTCCAAAGAATGTCTTGCACTAATAACATGAGCATGAACACATTCCTAAAAGTTAGATTCAAGATGACTCTATTTGAAACCATGTAAGCTTCCAAATAATGTCTTGCACTAATAACATGAGCATGGAAATCTAACTTACAATCACGGAGGATGAGTATCTTGAATCATAGATATCAAATATAGCTCTTAATTAATTTGATAAAATATGTTTTTTTAATTAGTTTATTTATTTCAACATACATATTTCTAAGACTATAATAATAAAATAAGAATCCCACATAACTATAATAATTCCAAAGGATTTAGAAGTGGGTATTTTTATGATGTTGAGTGCCTTATAGGACAATAATATCAATGTTGTTCTTTATGTAGTTCTCCTTCACCTTACAATTTTACATGTACTAGGAAAACACTCACACCATAATCTAACATAGATCTTCTTCGAACCATTCTTACCTATAGGTAGGGTTAAAATAATATTCAATTCATCAAGTAATTACAACCCATACTTCGATGTGTATCTTTCTAGCTTGCTTGATTACGTTGTAAGCCATTCCCCCGATGCAAAGTGTACTTTGATGTTAATCCGTCACAAGAAAGATAGATAATTTGCATTGAATGACTTCCACTTCTAACTTGGTCATCCATCCATTCTTGGTAGCAATATTGTTTCATGCATTGGTTTGTGATGGTTTACAACTACTTATCCATTTTTACTATTTCTCATCTTGGCCCATGCATTAGCTTATGACTCTTTTGTAGATAATCATACTTATAGATGCCACGCTGAAACTAGCTTTCCTAGACACTTTTCCAATCAACCAAGCTCATTTTCACTCAACAAAAATTCAAGGGAAACCAACTACCCTTATATCACTACCATCATGGCAATCCCCATCACATATAAAGTCGAAAGCACAAAATCGGAAGCGCCTTCACAACCACTTAATATAAAGAGTTTTTTAGAAGCCAACAGAGAAGTAGTGATTCACTATACGTACCTAAGTGGCGTTTCTTATAATGGATCAAAAACCTATATTGCCATATTATATATTCTTCAAGAATATTTATTGAGAGAAATTCATTCTATGTTCTCGGCACATTATAGATACATGCAAGTTACAAAAATGACATGATGACAAGTACAATGTAATCATGCATCAAAGATAAGTAAGTTTTACAGTTCAATTGCAATGAAGGATGTTTCTCCATCTACCACATTTACTATATAGAATTTTTCGTGGCTCAAATGAATTTATATGCAACATAGATATCCAAGGTAAAATTTCTCTCTTAACGCATTGTGAAATTTTAACCGATCGAAAAAATACAAATACATAGTGGCACTCAAGTTCAATAATTGTTTTACATTATTTGGGTCATTTTGAAGAAAAACCATCAATTTAAGAATATAACACTCTAGGGTCAAGTGGCATGGGAAATAAAGAGAAGACAAGATTAAATAAAATATGTAATCATAGTGGTGCACAAGGGTCATCCTAATTATTAAACACTTCGATTAAATAATTTCTGTTGAATTGACTGCAATGGAGCATCCGTCATATTGATAAAAAATAAATAAAAAATGATAAAAAAATAAATAGAAAATGATATGAAAAATGGGAACACAGCCACATTTCGAATATTATTCGTTGATATGTAGCCTATGTGATGGAGGGTCATGAGAATCCAAACATAAGAAGAAGTAAATGCAATTGGCCAAGATTATGAGGGGGTAGGGCCCGAGGAGATGCACATGATTCCCAAAACAAACAAGTTAAAATGTTACACGCTTTTACATCACATAACATAAATTATATGGGGAGTGAAAATTTAATGTGGTAATAGTGGAGGGCTTATCTATCATGCAAGGATAAGGTTTGGTCCTCATTGCCACCTCTCATTCGTGTCTCAAAAATTTGCATATGGAAGACATCTCTTATGCTATAAACATCATATCAATCGTCGTTATCCGTTGAAGACACTGGCCTACTCATATATTTTCTAGCTCATTGCAACCAAAAAAATTAAACCATATTTGCATCATCGTCTATTGTGCTCATGCCCTATCCTTTTCCTTCCTCGTGGATGGATTTGAGATCACATCCTCATTTACAGTGGATGAACCCACCCTTCTCCACATGGTGAAAGCCCTTTTTTTCCTCTATTATAGGAATATTGATGCGTGCTATTTTCCTATCCTCTGATTCATGAAAATTGGCTTGAATACAACCATTTCTTTATAACATAATCGAAATATTTCGTTAATTCCTCAATCATGCGTAGGCTCCTCACATTAGTTTTTGTTTCACCCGTTCTCATGATGTTGTGAAATTTCCAATCGAGATTTATTTTCTAAGTACGCGCTCATGAAGCCTCTTCATTTTGACGTTCCTTTTCACAAAGTTGAATCATTCAACACACAAGTTTATTCTCATGACTTGATACATTGCATATATTTAATGGTTTATGACCATGTTTGCCATATCTTCACTCCTCAATTTTGAGTTCTAGAAACTCGCTACTTTCAAATGAGCTAAATTTGTATCCATTTCCTAGATGATTTTTTGTATTAAGCTTTGATAAATTTGAAGATGAAGAGTTGATCTATAGTTTTGGTTTTTAGTTCTAGGGAAGTTCACTATTATGTTCATGGAACCCTCATTCCGATCTTTCAACCCATTTTCAACTTCAATTTCTACTACTTCTAGTTTGGGTACGACTTCCTAATATCCCTTTGCATCTCGGGAATCTTCCATTACTGAAAATATATAGGAAATTATTTAAGTAGATTTTATCGTAAAGATGATATAAAATAGCACTTGAGAGACACATACGCTCACGTTTGTGTGCAAGTGGACATTAGTAAAGGATTTCTTGCATAAAACAAAATAGCAAAGTAAAATTATCTATGGGTGCAAAAAGCTAGATTATTAGCATATTTTCTTTCCGTAAATATTTTTACAAAACATGTGGACTCTTCAAAAATTGTACCAAATATCAAAATATCGAAGCTAGGAAAAATAGTTGCAAATCAATATAGTGAGAAGGTTCCAACTAAGAAAATTATATGTTATTTAAAGATTAACTCCCCCCATATCACAACAACGGGGAAAATCAACGACATACAAGTGAATCCAAGAAAGACTACCACTAAGTTAATGTAAACTCAACAAAAAGCCAAGTTGAGGTTGAATTAGTAAAGGATACCTATGAAAATCCCATGAAGTTTGGTTCCCAAATGATTGTCTTCAAAATATTTGTAAAAACACCTTGGGATAATTTTCCAAAAGTGAAGTAACAAGTCATATATTTTCGGTGATTCTCCGTCTCTTTAGAAAAATATAAGACTAAAAAAACCAACTTCTTATATACATTAGGAGAAAGAGGAAGAATCAAAAAATAATCTTAAAGGTGGAGGACATATTTGAGATAATAACTAGAAGAATGATCCTCTAGGTATCATGGATAGCATAGGGGAGATCCAAGTGAGGAAAAAAGAAAGATATATTTCACCAAGTAAAACAAGAAGTTAAATGAAGCTAAACAAAAAAGGGAGAAGCTAGTAAAATTTAAAATGACAAACAATTAAGAAGAACATGCAAATGTATTTGGATATTAGAGTCCTTGGAAAATGTTTAAATAGAATGGTAAATAAACCCTTTCTTTTGTGGATCTCTCAAATAAGGATTTGGATTTATCCTACAAGTTCAATCTTAACCTAATGAAATTTTGGAACACATTCTTTAGAAGAATTGCAACGATTATGAGTTGCATCCTAGTTTTTTTAATATAATCCAAAATACTATTTCTCGTTTAAAAAAAATGAAACATAAATTATATGATATTGATATATGGATGGGTAAAAATGTGTGTGCTATATACACTTATTTTGTTTCCCTTGGCATGAAAGGTGCTACCAAATCTTTTAATTGTTCAACTAATTTCCATCACCGGAAGATTTAATATTTTTCCTTAGTTACTTTCTCTTCATATTGAATCTACTAATATGTCGTTTTCTTATTTTTTTTTCTTTATTTATTTTCCAATGTGTGTCTCCCCACAAAGATAGAATTCTTTTACAAAATCTCATTTTCTCAAAATGGTTTCTTGTCGATACGGTGGACACACAAGAAAATCATTCCTTGAGTCCATATCTAAGAGAGAATATTTAACATAAAGTACACATTTTGAGCACATTCTAAGGATAATGTTAAAAATAAATTGATTACCTCCATTATATCATAAGTTGTATGAAATGTGATGTGTAATGTTTTGTTTTTTTTGGCTAGTTTGTTCTTAAATCAACATGACAAACTACTTGAGAAACTTTGATCCAAGGGAATATAAACTATAGAAAAATAAATCAACAAACACTACTCCTATCCTTAGCCCACACCAATCCATACTTATGGATTGATTTCTTCTTGTGTGTTAACTAAACTGACCTTTTCACCATGGAGTGCCTTAACATAACACAATATCACTAATTTATCTATGGCCCATGGAATGAGAGATTAAATTTCAAGTTATACTTTTCTCACCTATGTTTCTTTAAATCATATGCTTACATGTACATATATGAATCCTAATCCATCACACCAATGTACACCCCCTCAACCTCACATTTCAATTTCTACCAAAATGGGGTTGACAATGGCCACACTCGAGATTATATTGTAGTTTTAAAAAGACACAATGAAAATATCCAATATACAACACATTATATATATTATGATATTAATGCATGTTTAAATCTTATACAAACTATATTTCAATGGAATTTTCCATGATATTTACACACATGTACTTAAAATCTAGATACATATTAAAAAGCTAAATAGACCTACCTATCGTAGTCGTTGACTTAAGATCCTAGGATTTTAATGATTTATAAAAAGCTACTTTATTTCATCGTTTCAAGAGCTAAATTTAATTCTTCCTCACCATGATTTAACCTATATATTTGTCCAATGGGTGTCAAGAAATGTTGCAAGGGAGTATAAAAGAGTAATAGTTATAAATATGAAATTTAATATATGTTCAATATTCAATTCCACAAATTATCCCACCATGAGTAGAGTCAAGTTGCATTTGAATAAGGTTTATATTTCAAAGTGCATGTCTTCATATAATTAGTGATATTCATCCAAGAAAAAAAATCCATGGAACTTGCTAATGATCATGATGAAGAGGCACAAAGTGATAGTGATGAATGCAACGGTAATAATAATGAGTTTACCATGGATGGTACTAGAGTATCAAGAGAAAGTGGAAAATGAAACTTCCCTACTAGAAATAAATAATTTCCCACCGAATTTGATCGAATCTCCTCACAACAACATCCCAGTGAGTAGGAGGCTTCACTAAACCTTTTGATAATGACTAAGCCTCCAATTGAAATTATCTTCAAACTAAAACTTCCTCTTACCCAAATTCAACATACTGCACCCAAGGATATGAAAAGAAAAACTTGCATGTGTGAGGAATTAAAAAAACTCAATGATGACATCTCTCCCAATACATCTTCATTAAAAAATGTCGCATCCAAATTTCTCGACGTTCCTTGCATCTTCACATCACTTTCCCAAAACCCTAAGGAACCTAAGGACACTTATTGTATTATAGCTTGGTATGAACCCGCCGGAACAATGAAACAAAATCGACGTCATTGAAATTTCATCGTTGACACCGGATCTAAGAATATATCTTTTTGCATCAATTGTCAACTAAATCTCGTACCTTCATTTTGTTTAAAAAATTCGATTTGATAGCATATCACCTTTATTTAATTTTAAAAAATTCCGTGAATAAAATGTACCTTACGTTGAGGGATCACACTCTCATGTAGCAGAGTCAAATAATTCGATTATAGAATTAGTCTTCAAAATATTGTTTTTGACACTTCACACTATTAAAATTTTTATTTTCTAATATTTGTGGATCGATCCACTATTAGAATTGCAAGCTTCCCTATCACAGTAGTGGCAATACTGTTAAAGAATAATAGGTTATTAGATTATGTTGATAATCCATAGGCTTCCGAGTTGTTATTTTTCACATTAAAGTTACTCATCCACATTGATTCATCATAGTTTTTCCCTTCGGTGAGGGGGATGTAGGGAAAAACTCGTAAATTATTATTTTGGACGAATTTTGTCGATGTTTACATCAGCAATAGTGAGAGCACAAAAGTGGCAACCCTAGTTGGGTAGCTTTACTTTATTATCCATTACAATGAAACTCTCAAGTTACATTTTAATATATTATGGATATTCCATTTTCGCAAATTGTGAGAAGAGGTTGGAAAGCTCATCCTATATAAAATTTAACAAATTTGTTTAAAAAATTATTATTATTTTAAATAGTTATGATTAATGTCTTATGTTAAAATTTATGTTTTCATAAATATTTTTTTAATTATTATTTTTTTAAAATGTTAATTTAAAATTTTTCTAAATATCTCATACTTCAAATTTTTTTAAATATATTTATATTAAATAATATTTTAATAAAATAATTTTAATTAATAATCACTTCTTAAATATTAAATGGCCATGATCAACATCGAGAATTGGGTTTGTCATACCTAAGATTCTCTTCCTCTCGTTCATGATTATGGGATTCATTCAATTGGTTCAATTGGTTCTCCAATAGGATTTACAACTTGGTCCCAACCCAATGGTCGATATGCGGCCAGGTAGGGATTTACGTACTTCTCTCGTCTTTTTTACTAATTGAAAAGTTACCCAACCAAAAAGTGTATGGTTTCCTCATAAAACACTTCACGATGCACTTATAACTGTTTCCTCATAAAGTGCTCCAAGATGCACTTTGTCAAACGCTCCATATAATGCTTGAGTCTTAGCCTTAACTCGGGTAGCTCCATATAAGGTTTATCGACTCACCCCTTCTCAAGGTAACATATTAATTTTTTCTTTATTGAATGATAGTGGGAATTTAGAAGGACTTGAATATATGAGGTGTTTATGAGCAACAAATTAATATTTTTCTTTTCCGAATGGCACTCAAAATGTGGAGAACATGGACACATGAGTTATTTCTAAGCTTTAGAGGATTAGATGCCTTGAAGGGATTTGTATATCATCTCTACATAGCCCCAATATTTAGCAAAGAAATCTATGTGTTCCGATGCCCGCCAACTAAGAAAAATTAGGACTATATGAATATGGCCATGTTTAAACCACCCCATTGAACGCAATATTTTCTCCCCGTATCACACATCCTTTGTGTGGTGCCTCAATGAAGTGTCACAGTGCATGGGAGGGCCGTCCTTCTAATTTACTATGGCTCATATTATATCTCGAAGCCCATTTTCCAAGGAATTCCAACAAGATAAGATATTGAAGAATGGGAAGGTGATTTTCTTCTAATATGTTAGGTTGGACACTACACAAGAAAGGGTTTAGTAGGAAATCAACTATACAAAAAAAGGACTTGCTTATGTCCATGAATATTCTAGAAATCACAAAAATATAGTTAATTAACCCCACTAAAACACATATATTTAATGCTAAAATTCATTCAAAAAACTATAAAATCCAATCAATAAAAGTTGTATGGTTTTATCTCGTAGTTTCAATAAAAGGTGTAACGCTATCACGTATGTAATATTGATACGTTATATTATTAGAAGTTTGCATTGCGTTTGACGTTATTAAATGAAAAAAAATGTTGAAATATTAAATTCACCTCGCAATAGCCGTATGGAATACTAGAGGACAACAAACAACCGGAAAATATTTGAGCTATGTTTACACTCCATCTCGCAATAAATTCTCGAGTTAAATGAGCCACAAAAATCATTTTTTTGAAGATCGTAGCCATGACTTTCTCAGCTAGAACCGAGTCATCGTCACTCCATTTAAACCACATCACCTACCACCATTAAACACCACCAAACTACGTAAGGGAGAATTTACTTCTCGCAAATATCGCAACTTCGCAACTTCGCATATCCTTTCGCACCATCACAAGTTTGCCACTATTTGAGATGCGATATTGTCGATAACACATATCTCATATCGCATGCGTAATATATTAAGTTTATTACCCGAATCACCAAGACCAAACCATATAGATCGCGATGCGATAATGCTTGTCAAATACAATTGATAAATCCGCCGCGGGCTCCACCACTCGCCAATATAAACCATTTCGCATGGTTTTCATGTCCACCACCGTACCGAAATGATGATAAATTCTAAAATCCGGCTTAGATAAAGAATCCTCAAATCCGTGAAAAGGCTTTCATATGAGGTTTGAGACATTAAAAGTTTTTTTGTTTTATGTTTAATGTTTTTATTTTAAAATCTCCGCGACGCATGTTTTGTTAAGTCTTTTGATTTAGGATTAATATATATGTTTTAATATATATATTATAAACATTCTCAATGTTTATAATATATATAAAGTTAGTGTGTTTTGCAACAGCAAGCAATGCGATATATATGCCCGAAGGAAAAAAGAAAAGAATGTTGGATTGTGTATATAGAGAGTGTGAGAGTTGTGTGTTGTTTTATATGCCCGAAGGAAGTAAACATAAAAAAAGACCGTGTGTGTGCATCTTTAATATAGTGAGCAACCGTAAAACAAGTTTTGAAGAACACAACATGTGTTAGCTTGAAGCGGTTGTAATTTTTTTGTGTAAATGCTAGAACAAACGTTCTTTGGAATCTCTCGTAATAGCCTTTTTAAGTTTAATGAAAGAAGTTTTTTATATGCACCTATGTCTAGCAAATTTTTAATTGAATCTTTCTCTGTTGAAGTTGGGGAATTTTTATTCCTTTGTTGTTTAGAATACTTCGTAAATCCCAACATGGTATTAGAGCTAGTCCAGCTCTTTGAAGTTGTCAAATAAGATGAAGGAAGAAGGTGTTGTCATGAAATTTTTGACCAAACAATGTGAAGTCTCGGAAGAAGACCGTGTTTAAAAAATCCCGATCTATGTTTAAAAAGGTAGTCTAGAGAATTTTTTCGAATACAGAGTTTATCTCTGCCGCAGAGAAGTTTTATTTAAAAACACAACAATTTTAGAGCATAGTTTAGTAAGCTAGCCATGGCAGGAGCAACACAAGCACAAGTATAGGAAATAATCAACTCACACAATTAATGGGAAGAATTATGACTATTTGAAATCAACAATGAGAGCTCTATTTGCCTCTCAAGATTTATGGGAGCTAGTTGAGGATGGTCTAGAAGAACCAAGATAAAAATGCATTTAATGCCTTCACACAAAGGTAAGAGAAGGATTTTCTAAAGAGTAACAGGGAGAAGGACTCAAAATCCCTCTTTCTATCTCTATCAAGCATTCTATGCAAGTGTGTTTCTAAGGATTGTAGTAGCCAAGAAGTCCAAGGATGCGTTGGATACCCTCCGTACAATCCCACCAAGGTATGGAGTAGGTAAAGACAAAAAAGCTTCAATTAATGAGAAGGGGATTTTGAAGTCATTTTCATGAAAGATACCGACACAATAGAATCATTCTTTACTCTACCGATTGGGTTGGTCATCCAAATAAGATATGATGGAGAGATAGTATAAGAAAGAAGAATAGTGGAGAAATTATTGAGGAGCTTACCTCAAGGTTTGATGTGATAGTCACAACCGTTGAAGATACAAAGGATCTCTCAAAAATTTACAAGCAGATGGAGCCATGCATCACCGATGACACATGAACAAATATTGGGTAGAACAACAAACTCATCTTTGGAGCATTCCTTGAAGACCTGGAATGTCCTTTCGAAGAGGAAGAGGTCAAGGTAGAGGAAACTACGAGGAAAAGGAAGAGGCGAAGCCAAAATAGAGGAGGAAGAAACAAATCCCTGCAAATACTCATGGAAGGGGCAACAACCAAAATTAGAACCAAGGCCATGGTAGTAGCCAACAAGGAGGACAACATCAAGCACATGGACAAAGGTATGATAAATTCCAAGTCCAATGTCATTATTGTAAGAAGTATGGTCATTATGCCAATGAATATAGGAAGAAACAAAGTGACATGGGTAATAGACCCAGTGCTAATTTTACTAAAGAAAATATCAATCAAGAGAAGTTGTTTTTAGCATGTAATATGGCTGAAGAAATGAATGAAGATATATGGTTTTGGATTTAGATGTAGCAACCATATGACCGGAAACATTTCCATGTTTTCCCCCGTTAGATGAAAATGTAAAGTCTCAAGTAACATTGGGGACAGTAGCAAGGTCTCTCGCCATGGGAAAAGGCATAGTAAGTGTTTTCACAAAGAAAGGAGAAGGACGATCCATATCGATGTATACCGTGTGCCCGGCATGAAGTTAACCTCTTGGGCATTGGACAACCTATTCAAAAGGGGTACAATTTTTTTCTTTTGAAGATGATGTATGCACCATCATGGATAAACCACCAAGAAATCAATGCATTGCACAAGTGAAGATGACAAGGAACAAAATTTTCCCTCTCAAGATGAGAAAAAATTTGAAGAAAGGAGATGAAATGGCACAGAGACACAAGAGACATTCCAAAGAAAAGCAAAAGATGAAAATTGGTTATGGTATTTGAGATTTGGACATCTCAACTTTGGAGGTCAAATTTTTTTGCATAGGAAAGGAATGGTAAAGGGATTACTATTGATTGAGAAACTAGGTAGCCTATGTGAAGGTCGCATTCCGGGAAAAACAACACAGAGAAATCTTTCGATCAAGAAAGAGCCTAAGGGCAAAGGCACCCTTAGAAATTTTCCATTTATATTTGTGTGGACCAATCGCAAACACCATCAATAGCAAGCAAACACTATATGCCGACTTTCATTGATGATTACACAAGAAAAACTTGGGTTTACTTCGAATATTTTTTTTCTAAATTTAGACTAATTCTATTAATGGCACAAAAAATTACATGGAGGCACCGGCCTCTATGGTACCGGCCCAACTATGGGGCATTCTCGCTCCAAGAGCCTAAACACTACCCGTTTTTCCAAACATATAGAAAATTAGCCACCCACGTAGGGGAAACCGGCTCTCTGCCAGCTTCATAACAAAATTAACAAAATTATCAACAATTCATTATACTCGGTGGGGTAATCCAAACATTGGAAAACAAAAACTCAAAAAAACTCAGGGAATCCCGAGCATGTTAAGAAACATGAGGAGAGGGAGGAGATTCTTCAACAACCTGGCACCGTAGGCTTCATATCTTCCTCCACCGTCCGATGATCATTGGTCTCGAAGCCTCCATGTTCGTCGCCCGCAATATCCTCGCCGCCGTGCAAGGGAGCCATCCGTTTCATGTTGGTACACAGAGAGTTTCCTGTCTATCTCGATTAAAGAGGGGAAGAACAAATGCAGCTATGCCTTCTTTGAATTCCATGATAATGGTTGTGACGAGGGTAGTTCAAGGAGATTTGAAAGTAGAAATGGGCATTGCACCGGATTCAAAGGGATTGGGAGAGGTTGCACAGACGGGGAGAAAGCAAAGCCCCCGTCGTAAAAAGGAGAGCCATGATGCCCACGGCCATGACAAATTCAGCCGCAAGATAATTCCCAATGAAGTATTCGGATGATGGAGAGGAGGAGTAAGGGATGGAGATGAGCAAACTCGATGTCTGTCACCAAAACTTCCTCTCCTAACTATCTTGCAAATTAACTATCTTGCTTGTGACAATCTTACATCAAGAGGTATACTTGAGCAATGGGGAATGGTTTACAATGTAATCAAGAAAGCTAGCAAGACACACATCAAAGTATGGGTTGTAATTACCAAGGAATTGAATATTATTTTAACCTTACCTATAGGCAAGAATGGTTCGACAAAGATCTCTGGTTTTATTATGGTGTGAGTGTTTTCCTAATACATGTACAATTGTAAGGTGAAGGAAAGAACTACATAAAGAGCAAGATTGATATTATTGTCCTATAAGGCACTCAACATCATAAGCATACACACTTCTAAATCCTTTGGAAATATTATAGTTATGTGGAAGTTCTTATTTTATTATTATAGTTTTAGAAATATGTATGTTGAAATGAATAAACTAATTAAAAAAACATTGTTTGTTAAATTAATTAAGATAATATTTGATGTCTATGAGTCAAGATACTCATCCTCCAATGATTGTAAGTTAGATTTCCATGATCATGTTTTTAGTGCAAGACATTCTTTGAAGCTATTACGCTTCAAATAGAGTCATTTTAGACTCTCACTTTAGGAATGTATTCATGCTCATGTTATTAGTGCAAGACATTCTTTGGAAGCTTACATTGTCTCAAATAGAGCCACCTTAGACTGTCACTTTAGGAATGTATTCATAATTCTCAATGTGCTCTTCCAAAAATATCTTCCTTCAAGACATTCTATACTTTTTCTTCGACACATATCCAACCCTTACTCAATGTAAGCTTGAGGGAAAAAAAGAAGACTAAAAAGTCAATCTTTACCATCGCGTAATATTATCCACAAATTAATTCCAAACAAAACTTTAATAAAAATTACATGAATAATAGATTACAAAGAAAATGATCTAAAAATATATCAATGCAAATATTTGTTAGCTTGATATTAACTTCCGTTACAAACTTATCTCTTTTAAGTAGAAAAATTTACTAGGTTTCCAATGGTATGTATAAACAATTGTTGTCCATTTAAAAATACATAGGAAGGAAGAACAATTTTGATTCTCTGGGGCAGATTCAAAGAGAAAGTCTTTCTCCTCTACTAAACGCGGACATTCTAATAAAAATAATATTAACTAAATCTTTTTTTACTACCAATAATAATATTTCTCTGCTTCCTCATTATTTCATATATATATATATATATATAATACTAAGCATTTTTAAAATTAGTTTTATATATAGAAAAATTGATTTAAAAATATCACATAAGTTTTAAATAAATTTAAATTTTTACTATTATTATCATTCGTTTATGGTTTATTAATTTATTATTATATTTTAGATATATATATTCCACTCAATGATAGTGCCAACCTTTTCCACCACGCATATTAAATATTAAATATATTCCAATCAACAAGTGTCACCCAATCAGTGTTATGGACACTCACACCTGTGAGGAAAAACGCAAATAAAAAAAAATCAGTTGTACTGAAAATATAAAAAATAGAAAGTTATGGACTAGGATTGAACTGTATATTGACAAAGTTTTAAAAAGCTCAGTTTTAAAAAATATCATAAATTATAAAATAGTAATACTGAGTTAAAAGATGGGGTAATTAACAAATTAGTTTAATGGATAGTGATTAAAAGATTGGTTAGACCTAAATTTGAAAACAACGGTCGAAAAAAACAAGCATGGCGAGCATGGTTTAATGGATGGCAATTAAAAGATAAAAACAAGCCTGACGAGCATGGTTTAATGGATGGCAATTAAAAAGATTGGTTTAATGGATAGTGATTACAAGATTCGTAAAACCTAAATTTGAACCCAACGGTCCAAAAAACAAAGCATAAATCTCACCAATGTCGTGGTCATTATATACTCGAGCGCCTGGTGAATGAAGAATGAGAGGGATAACTAATTGTAATGAATGAAGAATGAGAGGAGGAAATTCACGAACGAAGAGGAGGTGTGATGAATTAGGAAGGCGAGGGATCGGTGATTGTGATGAATGAAGAATTAGAAGAAGATATTCACGAAAGAAGAGGAGATGCCTCATGAATTGGAAGGATCAATGATTGTGATGAATGAAGAATGAGCGCTGGAGGAAATTCAAGAACGAAGAGGAGGATCGAAATTTTTTGCAGTCCCAAAAACAGTAGGGGGATGGACTGGATTATTTATGGAGATGGTAATTTTCCGTTTCCTTTAAATTGTTTGTCTATTTGTTTACAATTAATTCCACAGAAAAAAATGGTTATGCAGCGAAAGGCTGTAGGTGATTGAGTAATTTTCTGTTCCTTTAATATGTGTGTTTAATTCATTTTAGAGAGACATTTGTGTAACTTGACAAAAAATTTCTCTCTTCAATCTACAGGTTAAGCATGGGTGTTCTTCTCTCATGCACTGTTATGTTAAGTTAAAGTTGTCTATCTTATTTAGCGCTCCATAAATCTTCTCTGTATAGTGTTGTATGCATGAATGTCATGTGTAGTGTTGTGGTACAAATGTAATGTGCAATGTGTCGTGTGCAAATGTTTGGTTTGTGTATACATTGCTATTGAGAATAATGTAGTGCTGAGAATTTGTCGGTAATTTTGTGACTCCCTATGTTATTAAGTGAGTACGGCAAATTATTAGGATGGCCGGTGCTTTCCCGAGAATCATTAGCGATAGTCGAATAAATAATTAGTATTTGATAAAATAGAATTAGTAATAGGTTTATTATATAAGAATGTATTTACATAGATGAAGCAATGTGAGATTTACAAGTTGAAGCGGTGATCTCATTTTGATCTGTGTTTTTTAGTTTTATTGTCTTTCATTGGTTTTCATGTATGTCATAGTTATTCTAGTTTATTATTTGGCTTAGAGAGAAGTAGCCATTTCAAATTCTACGGTGGTATCGGAATGAGGTAAAAAAATTGTTTTGGGTTAAATTTTAATTGTTGGAATTTCGCCAAAGTTAAGAATGTCGAATTCTAACATGCATTCCCGAAATTTGATGGGAACAATTATGATTATTGGTGCATTAAAGATCTTTTGACCTTGCAGTTAGAAGAAAATATTTGTGAAATTGTTAGATAGGGTTATGATGAGCCGGCTGATTGGAATACTTACTTACGACGGTAAGAAAAAACAACAAGAAAGGAAGCAAGGAAGAAGAATGCTCAAGCATTGTTTCATTCGGTTAGCTCTTGATAGGAGCTTATTTCCTGAATATCGGCGGCTACAAGTTTGCCAAGAAGATGCACAGGAAGACTCTTCCAAGAAGCTTACCAAGGTAGTGATCAAGTTAAGGTGGTCAAACTTGACATTGAAGAGAGGGATTCGAGAACACAGAAGATGCAAGAAAGGCGTTTGAAAGTATAAGTGACTATTGTGTGAGAGTCAAAGATGTGGTCAATAAAATGGCTACACTAGAAGCGCTAGTAATGATTTTTAATAAAAAAACTATTGAGATCTTTAACACCTAGATGGAATAATGTTTCCATAATATTAGAAGAAAGCAAGGATTTGACACAATTAAAGTTTGATCAATTGGTTGGATCTCTCATGTCTCATGAAGAAAGATTGAAAGAAACTTTTGAAGTTGTTGAAAAAGCTTTTTCCTCTAAATTACAAATTACACATAATGAAGATGAAAGTAGCGGTAGTGCCAAAACCAATCAAGATCAAGGTAAATGGCAAAGCCAAAAATTTTCTAGAGGTAGGCGGAGGTAGTTTCGGAGGAAGAGGTAGATTTGATAAGAGGAAATGTTCAATGTTACTATTGTAATAGATATGGCCACTTTGAAGAGAATGCGATTGAAGAAAGGTAAAAATGCTAACTATTCTCAGAAAGTAATGAGTATCCTCCGGATCAGTTATTTTTATCTTATGCCAAAGGTGAAAATACTAGTAAAGATGTTTGGTACATAGATTCTGGATGCTCTAACCATATGACGGGGAATGAGAAATTTTTTCGACCCGAGGATGGAAGTTTTAAATCTAAAAGTCAAGCTTGGTGATGATAAATATTTGGAGGTTGCTGCGAAGGAGCTATGGAGATCCGGACAAAGAAGGTATAAAGAGTATTCATGATATTTATTATACTCCACAGTTGAAGCACAATTTGTTAAGTGTTGAACGCTATGTGAAAAATTATAAAGTAGTCTTTGAAAATAAGACATGTACTATCTATGATAGAATAAGGAAATAGGGTGATCAGCTTGTTGTGCCTATGACAAGAAATAGGATGTTCCCTTAAGGTTTGATGAACATAGCAACACCTTTGCAAATATGGCTTATGAGGATTCAAGTTGGCTATGGCATCTCGGTATGAGCATTTAAATTTTCACGGTTGGAAACTTCTAACCTCAAATGCATTAGTTTACAGTTTGCCCAAGGTAAAAGGAGCATAAGGAGGTTTGTGAAGAATGTGCTAAAAGGCAAGCATGCAACGGAAAGGATCCCAAAGGGAAATGCGTGGAGAGGCTCATCATCCACTTTAGCTTGTTCATTCGGACATACGTAGACCCTATACGGAACTAATAGTTTAGGTATGTCATCATGTTCATCACTTTTATTGATGATTACTCACGAAATTGTTGGAGCATATTTTTGAAGGCCAAGAAGTGAAGCCTTGGATACATTCAAAAGTTCAAGGCACTTGTAGAAAATGAGAAAGGGTCGAATAAAATGTTTGCGGAGCGTAGTGGAGGAGGTACGCTCAAAAGCTTTCGAGTTATTGTGATATGAATGGCATCGGGAGGCAACATGCTACGGCATACACACCCCAACGGAATGGTGTGAAGTGAACGGGAAGAATCGCATTGTGGTTGAAATGGCAAGGTGCATGTTACAAACTAAGGGATTGAGCAATTCTTGTTGAGGAGATGCGATTTACTTTCTGTTGATGTACATCCTCAATCGTAGCCCCACTAGTGCACTAGAAGATGACTCCTTATGAAGCTTGGTATAAAAAAAAGCCTAATGTTAATCATTTCAAAGTTTTTGGTTGTTTGGCTTATGTGCATGTGCACGATCAAAATAGGAAAAAGTTAGATGCAAAGTGAGTTATGCATTTTCATTTGGTATAGTGAGACAAGCAAGGCTTATAAATTGTATAATCCCCTCACTAAAAATCTTATTATATCAAGAGATGTAATTTTTGATGAAGGGGAGTTTATGGTCATCAAAAAGGCCATGTTGAGAAGACAAAATTTGTTTGAATGATGATATAATTACGTGTTGAACGCTTGACTAATGCTTTTGAATCTAGTAGTTTAACTCCATAAGCGAGTCCTTCATCAATTTCATTAGCATCAAGTTCAAGTCCAAATTCTTCTCCAAGTTCTACAAGGAAGGTAAGGAGATTGAGTGACATATATCGAGCCCCCTTCGTCGATCACATGAAGAAAATCCAATAGGCGAGGCAGGTGAATTTTTCTTTATTAGCCAAGGCGATTTTGAACCATCATGTTTTGAAGATGCATGTACTAATGGAGTTTGGGTGCAAACATGTAAAGAAGAGATAGATTCCATTCACGGGAATGACACTTGGGAATTGAGCTTACACTGAAAAAAGATTGGCACTAAATGGGTCTACAAGACCAAATTTAACGATGGGAGTGTTGAAAGACACAAGGCAAGATTAGTTGCCAAAGGATTCACGAATCCGGTTCATCACGAGCGAGGACAAAGAATTTGACATGAAATATCACTTCATTCGGGATTTGATGCCCAGAAGAATGATGTTGAATTAGAAGCACATAAATACTAAGCATCGGCTAGCATATATCTTCACCAAAGTAGTTGCAAAAGATCAGTTTTTAGCACTAAGAGATAAGTTAGTAAACCCTCATTAAGCATTAAGGGGGAGTGTTGAGAATAATGCTTAATTGCTGAAATTTGTCGAAATTTTGTGATTCTATGTTATTAAATTAGTGCGGCAAATTATTAGGATGGCCGGTGCTCGGAAGTCATTAGCGGTAGTCGGAATAAATAATTAGTATTTGATAAAATAGAATTAGTAGCCAAGTTTATTATATAAGAATGTATTTACATAGATGAAGCAATGTGAGATTTACAAGTTGACGGTGATCTCATTTGATCTGTGTTTTTTTTAGTTTTATTGTCTTTCATTGGTTTCATATGTCATAATTATTCTAGTTTATTAGATGGCTTAGAGAGAAGTGGCCATTTCAAATTCTACATGCATTTGTGGTAATTGAGAGAGAAAGCCAGGAGCTCGGGAAATTCAATATGCTTGGTGGTTGAAGGGCCAACTAATGAAAAAAATTATGCTTTCGAGTGAGTTGGTGTGACTTTGTACTCATGGCAGTATTTTCTGAATTATTTTTTAAATTCATTCCTCAACCTCTTTTATGTTTTCTGATGGGTTGGGATTTTCTACACGAGCTTGGGATTTTCTCTACACGAGGTGGAGCAGAGTGTCCAATGCTTTGGAGCAGAAGAGCTAGGGCAAGGTTTCCAATGCTTTTGAGCAGAGTAGCTTGAGCATCGTTTCCAATGCTTTTGCAGAAGAGAATGAGAAGTTTCGAGGGCTTCTAAACCACCAGTTTCCACAGTTTCAATAGCAACAGAAAGATTAGGTTAGTATTCTTTGTGAATGTCCTTGTTCTCCTCGTTTCTTGTTTCCTGTTGCACTTTACGAATATCTCTAAGTGATATATTTACAGAACATGTTCATTGTAGAATAGTTACGCAAATTGAAACAGGTTTAGTCATCTATGTCGGTCTGTGTTCACATCTGCGTTGAGGATGGTTAAGG
Organism: Pinus albicaulis; assembly: GCA_034641835.2. NCBI lineage: Eukaryota > Viridiplantae > Streptophyta > Pinopsida > Pinales > Pinaceae > Pinus > Pinus albicaulis. The sequence goes on from JAXQQM020088950.1 coordinate 85,168, forward strand.
CGTGAGGTGTTGGGTGGTTTTCCATGTAACAAGTCATATAGCCATAAATATTTTTGGATATTGACCCAGTTGTCTCTCCAAACCCCAATTCAGCTCTTCCTTTTTGTCATTTCATGCCTCCAATTGTCCTATATCCATAACCAGATGAATCTGGAGTTTCTTAAATAGTACTAGCACCATTCATGGAACCACTCATTTACGTAAAACTACCATTAGCTTCTCCTTGAGTAACATATTATGGGTGAGTATATTTAGCAGGAGATTGAGAAGGTGGTTCATTGAGTTGGGAGGCACTGCTCAAAGCCTTACACTGCAAAACCCCACAGAGTGGGATATATAGATTGTGACAGACTGAGCCTCTGTTGATAATTGTGCAATTTAGAAGTGACAGCAAGGAAGAAACCCCTGGAAATTCCCGCCTAGGGCTTATATGGAAATAAATGTTTGCTACATAGCATGCATATCTACATAGCTACATTCACGGGATTGATTTATTTATATTATGTACACAATTTATCAGCATTCACCAGATTGTTTTATTTGTATTATGTAATAAATTTCAATTTTACACCTAGCTTGACCCTAATTTTGCTATGGGTTACAACGGATTCCCACTGTGATGCTTAGTGGAAGGAATGAACATAGAGCCTGTCTTTGCTGTTCACAGAATTAATTCATGTAATCATATATTAAATTTCAATTATATTGATGTTACATTCTGGTTGTAATTGTAGATAGTAAATTTCTAAAGTTTTAGTGGACGATTAAATGGGTAATTGCCAACAATTATTAGCCAGTTTATGCAGAGTCTATTTACATGCATAAATATGACAAGTACATGTACAAGTTTAGTGTGATGTTTAGTATAAGCAATACTAATTCAGGTTTTGATAAATTCAATCTATGAGCTATGCTAATTAGTAGTTTTGGAATGTGAGTTTATTGGAAATTGTATAGGATAAATGTTGAAAGACGTGGTTAGCAGTGAAGAGAAGGTCATACAGTTATGAGATGAACCCAAAACATATGCAATAGTGGACAATCAGAATGTCATGATACAAATTTCAGGTAATCAAAAGATTCTTTTTCCCTCTCTCTTATTAATTACATTAAGAAGTTTTATTAATTATATATCAACCTTTATTTTTTTTCTATTAAATTTACAACGTAACATTTATTTTTTACTAAAAAAATATATATTTATATTTATGAAAATATGTGTTAATGGTTATTCATTATTTTATTTAATATTTTAATTTGAAAAATATGATAAAATTTTTCTATTCCTTATGCTTGTTGTGCCATTTTTCTGACCAAGAAGACATAATATTTCCTTCGAGCCTGTACCGTAGTATTAGGTAGTGAATATCCATATCTTACCCCAACGTTCCCAGAGTTAACCTTGTAGATTTGGGAATTTTATTTATTCAATTTTATTACTAAAAGCATGCTATTGTTATAGAAGTTAAAAGCTACCAAATGTGTTTTTTTAATTATTTATTTTCAATATGTTAAATTTTATTGTTATTATATTAAATTTGTTAATTATATTATATTTTGATAGTTTTATTTAATAATATTGTATTAATGTTTTTTTCTTTGATCTTTATATATAATATACAAAATAGATAATAATAAATTTAATTATGTTAGCAAGTTATTAGGAAGGATTTGTATTCTAACAATATCATTTCGTTGTTTTTATGTTGCGTAAAATTCTTATCAATGCTCAAGTTGTTCTTGAGTGAGTCCGAGTTGTGTTCCTTCGTTCATAGTTTTCTATGACCTTTAGTTTTTATAGTAACTCCAATATGCAAAAACATAAATATGCCATGTTATTATAATAATAATAATTTATAAACATGTTTTAAATATCTTCCCAATATACACACAAATCACAAAATTACTTTTATTCACATAAATCATTTAACATTTTTCAATGTTTTAAACATCTTCCCCATATACACACAAATGGCAAAGTCACTCTTATTCACTTAAATCATTTAAAATTTTTACAATGTTTTAAACATCTTCCCATATACACATAAATGGAAAAGTCTCTCTTATTCACTTAAATCATTTAAAATTTTTACAATGTTTTAAACATCTTCCCGATACATTGCACAAAAATGACAAAATGAATCTTATTTACATAGATTATATAACAATTATAACCCAAATTTATTTATATTTTAATAAATAAGATTTTGATTTGGTTTTGATTTTATTTATATATTTATTTATATATATATTTTTATTATAACTATGTTATTATGATATTTGAAGTATACTATATTTTTCCTTCTTTTCATATATATATAAATAAATAAGTATATTTCAATATTTTTATTGATATTTTTATAAATTTAAATAAAATACTAATATATATTTTTAGGAGTGTTTCCAAATATTTAAATATTTTTATTATTTATTTGTATGAATTTATTATATCTAAATTTTTATGTATTGGTTTTATTATTTATATGCAATAAATATATATATATTCTTGAGTGCTTGCTTACATATATAAATTTATGAAAGTATTTTGGTTATAATGTATGTTTTGGATTTTTTATTTTGTATGTATATGAATGCATTGTTTTGAGAATTGAAATAGTGTCTTTATTAGTTGCATTGTCATAGTTAGAATATATTTGTTGTATTTTTTATTTTTGAATTTATCAATGAACGAGATGTACTTCATATGTTGTGTGTGAATGTATTATTGAGATTTTTTGCATTATTTGTATGTATTTGTTTGAATTGTTTACTCTTCTATGTTGATGAATGTCTCATTTTGCATGCTTTTGACTATTCTTTCATTGTTTATTTGTATGTATATGTGTGTATTTCTTGAGTATGCCTTGAATGTTAGAGTAGAAGTTTTAGTGTTTCTATGTATATACATTTAATTATTTTTAAGAGTTGGTTGTATTATCTTGGATGTTTTTCAAGTATTCCTTCTTTATTTTCTTTGTGTGTGTATCTTTTCAGTATTCTTTCATATGGATATTATTTAATTGTATGTGTATGAATGTATTATTTGTTGTATTTTTATGAGAATTATTTTACTTTGTATGTACTTGTTTGAATTGTTTACCCTTCTTTCATATGGATATTATTTAATTGTATGTGTATGAATGTATTATTTGTTGTATTTTTATGAGAATTATTTTACTTTGTATGTACTTGTTTGAATTGTTTACCCTTCTATGTTGATGAATTTCTGACTTTCACATGATTTTGACTATTTGATTTTGAATATTCTTTCATTTCATGGATATTTTCCACTTGTATGTGTATGAATGTATTATTTGTTGTATTTTTACAGAATTATTTTACTCTTTGTATGTACTTGTTTGAATTGTTTACCCTTCTATGTTGATGAATGTCTGACTTTGCATGATTTTGACTATTTGATTTTGAATATTCTTCATTCTTTATTTCTATGTATATGTGTGTGTATTTCTTGGGTATGCCTTGGAGTAGTGGTTTTAGTGTTTCTATGTGTATGAATGTATTAGTTTTCGTATTTGTATGAAAATTATTTACTTAAAGGAGCTTTATATGTATATGAATCAATTATTTGTTGCATTTGATGTGTCTTGTTTAGTATATGTATTCATTGTGTGCGTATGAATCGACTTTTCTACCTTTGTATGTGACTTATTTACTTGTATTTTTTGTATGTGTATGAATGCCTTCTTCATGTGTATATGAATATATTCTTTTGGTAATGTGTATTATTTCCTCGTATTCTATGTATGTGTATGAATGTCTTCTTCATGTGTATGAATCTACATTCCGACAAGTCTTCTTTATTTGTATTCTTTGTATGTGTGTATGAATATATTCTTCATATGTATGAATACATGTATTCATCAGGTGTGTATGAATCTATTCTTTCCTACCTTTGTAAGTGACTCTTCATTTCCATTTACATTTATGTATGTGTATGAATACCTTCTTTGTGTGTATATGAATATATTATGTGGTAATGTGTCTTATTTCCTTGTATTCTATGTATGTGTATGAATGTCTTATTCATGTGTGTATGAATCTACATTCCAATGTGTCTTCTTTATTTTTACTCTTTGTATGTGTATGAATATATTCTTCATGTGTATGAATCTATTCTTGGCTACATTCCTACCTATGTCTTGTTAACTTGTATTTTTTGTATGTGTAAAAATGTATTCTTCATGTGTGTATGAATCTATTCTTTTCTACATTTGTATGTCTTCTTTGTATGTGTATTTGTAGGAATTTTTCTTATTACTATTGTATATATATTATTTTCATGTAAATATATTAGTGTGATATGTGAGAATATATTTTTTTATTTTTTATTTGTATGATTATAAATATACTATCATTATTTCTACGTATTAATATATTATTTTGAATATTGATTTATAGATATATTAGTTTAAATAATAACTTATAAATATATTAGTTTAAATATTTGTTAAATTATTATTATTATTATTGTTGTTGTTGTTGTATTGTTTTATTTTTTCTTTTTATTGATTTTTTTAATTAATTATTATTATTGTTATTGTTATTATTTATCTTTTTTTCTATCTAAACTTTGAAAATTTTTAAATTGGAAAATAATATACTTACTACAATAACAAAGAAAAAGTAATAGAAATAATATTATCCCACAAGTTACAACTCAATCAACCATTATCATGTTATAAAGTATCATATAAATCATGAAGCTATAATAAGAAAAAGAACAATAACATAACATTTATACCAACATTTCCCCCGATGTGGGTGTTGAATAGCGGTCACTTCCAGGAGGTGTTGGAGAGCAACATGTGGTATTGCCACTTGCAAGCACCCCCAATCATCGGAATCCTCCCATAAATTCGATAAAGTTGTGTGCGATGATATGATGTATTCTCCTCCCTCGAGTCGCATTTACCTCGCATGATTGCCGCCTTCCATGGCTTTCATGCTTGCCATCTTCTATTATGCCGCAACCGCGTTTAATTCTCCTCGGCACCCCCACTCGCTCCTCGCTCATCTTCGCTCCCACATCGTTCGCGTACCGACATTCGCGTTGGCCATTCCTTACCCCGCAAGGACAAAGATCACCGCTCCACATGACCATTTTCAGCCCTCTCCACTGCGTGCCCGTACCTTGTTGCCTACTCGCCTGGCCTTCTCCTTTTCGCCATCTCGCTCCTCCGACAATTCGTGTTATCACTCGTGGATTCCATAGGCATACCATGATCCTTAGGTAACGAATGCGCTAAGGAGTGTGGGGGCAGTGGTAGAGGCGGTGAAGGAAGGAGCAAAGAGGTGGTTCTCACAAAGGTAGAGGTGGTGTAGGAAGGGGCAGTAGCAAAGACAGTATCTATTGGCCGGTTCTCCATCAATAGGAAATAAGGCCGCTTTTCAGTTCGTAGCACTCGGACAAGCCGTACATCACAAAAAAATGATTATAGTGGTATTTTAGGAAGAGCCCTCCGATGTCGCTAGTTCGTTCTCACATAAAGTGAAATCAACTATTCCCCGGCATGCCCTCGCTACTAGAAAGTCCACCGCTCCGTGAAGCCAAGCCTCGCAACGTCTAGTAGTGCAGACGGGCGGAAGGATACCGCAAGTATATTCGAATGGAAACATCAGCTTCTCCCTCTGCCCGTAACACTTAGCCCCATCATGAAAACAAGGTTGTGGATGCCTCGATGAAGACTACAGCCTGCCCTATCGTGAAGAAATTCCACCACCTCGATGGCAAACAACTTGGCAACTAGGTAGGTTCATGGGCCTCCTTAACTCTTTTTGGTTTTTTGGCTTCACCCATCAAAGTAGCTATGGAAAAGGTGTTCCGTTTTACCATGCCAGTTTTCCTATTTTCAGCTTTCTTGTTTAGAACAATGTATGCTGGTTTCTTGCTTATGGGCAGCACGAGCTGCTCACCACGGCAACTTATATTTTGATTTTTCGATTCTGTTTCCGGCGCATTTGCCAGTTTTGCAATCCGGAGGAGAAGACGACTATGTACATTATGTGCCATTATAATAGATTAAACTTACTTATATAAAAAATATATTTATAACAACATCAATTTATAATAACACATATCAATTAACTATTTAATACTAAATCTATTAATAAATAAACCCAATTAATTTTAATTAAAAATTTTCATTAATTTGACTTATTTATAATTTTATTTTTTCATAATACTATAATTTAATAATATAGGAAAAAAAATATTAATTCTAAATTTTTGTTTAGAATATGAATGGTTTTAAATATAATAAAAAATATAAATACTTATTAATTTTATACTAATTAACGTATAAAATAATTTCTTATTATCAACATCATAATATTTATACTCAATCTTAAACACATGCATAAAATAGTATTAATTCTAAAATTAATTATAAGTGTGATATGTGTGAACATGTCACCTTGTGAGTCATTATGTGTAATGTTTGTGGCTATGCTTATGTTTGTGTGCATCCCATGTTTGTTGTGTGCATGTATGCATGTGAGTGATTATGCCTGAATGCCGTATCAGTGTGCATGTGGTTAGTCACATGCCAATGATGAACTATTTTTGGGTCATATAAGCTCTCACCTTCATTTATTAACCCTATTAATAGAGATTTTACATATCAAAACTAAGATGAGCTTTCTATATATAGATTTTTGGTTTATTTAAAACATAACATTAATTTGGAAATATTAAAATATTTTTTTTAATAATATTTTTTTTATATTAAAAAGATATAAAATTTTATAAATATTTATCATTATTTGAAATTTAAAATATAATAATTAAATAAATTGAAAATTAAATTAATGATAAAAATAAACTAATACAATTATAAAAATATTTAAATTTAATTATTAAATATTATTTAGAATTTAGAATTTGAAAAATTATATATATATATTATAAAAATAAACTAGCATAATTTCAACAATCAATATCGCATGGATTATTATCATGTTTTATTATAAAAAGTATAAATATCAATAATATGTTATTATGTTTATCATTGATAATTATATAAGTAAAAATATTATGATGTCGATAATTAATTAAGTGTTTTCCGAAGAACCCCCAAACCACTTTAGTATATACTCACCAGTGGGAAATGTTTTGGAAAGCATATAGTGTTGGTAAAGGGGAGGAAAAGCGCTAAAGGAGGTTGGATACCAACTTAGATGCAATTATAAACCCATTGTGCTAACATTATATGTACTTTGTTTATCACTAAAAAAATTTATGCCATTGAGAAGCAGAGGTGGCCCATCGTTGTTGTGGGTGGTTGCTTGTGACGTGTTTCTATCTTATTACATATTTTGTGGCTCATTTGACACCGTTATATATGTTCAAGGTATCACATGCCCAAAGCATGAGTGATGCAATAAAAGCCTATATCACAAGTCCTCCTAAACAAGTGAGAAAAAATAACAGAAGGAGGGGATGACCTCAACCACCAAGCAAAGCAAGAGGTCAAGAGGAGGATTAAGAAATTTTGGTCCTCAACCGAGGCCACTCTCTCATAGCATAGTTTCTCGATAAATGACATCGACGCACATGAAGAATATCATGGTAGTAGATATCATGTATTCAAATTAATATTTCAAAATCGATTGGACCTCAGAGATCCAGAAGGACATCGAGCTTGTCCACTTAGATTCAACAAAAAAATGTTTGTTTGGGACGAATTGAGAGGAATCCGTAGTTTCCTCGCTACTCTAAGATTCTAGCTCTGCGGCAAAAAGGACTCCGTAATCGGTCGAGTTCTATGAGGACTATATAGTAAATTCTGAACGTATTTTCTTTTTAAGTATGGTTAAATTTTAATGTTTCTTTGCGCGCTAGCATTATTATAGGTATTTTAGTAAGTGGGAACCGATTTTAGGGAAATTAAGGCTTACAAGGCCGAATTTGATAGGCTCAAAAACTTCGCATTTTTGGATAGCTTATAATGCCTTTCGATGGCCAACAAACCTTGTTTCTCACTAGGCACGTTGAGGCCATGTAATGTCTATTATGGTGTAACATGCTTAAATTTGAATGAATGAAACGTCTATTATGGTGTAAGATTCTTTAAATTTGAATGGGTGAAAGATCCTTTTAAATTTGAATGAATGAAAGGTCCTACTAAAAATTAAAAAATTAAATAATATAACGAAAAAATATTAATTTTAAAATTTTTGTAATGATAATGTTTTAAAATAACAACAAAAATAAATATTTATTAGTTTTAGTAACATAAAATTAAGTTACAAAAATAAAATGAAATTGTCAACATAATAATATTTTTTACTCAATCTTAATCAAATGCATAAAATAATGTTAATTCTAAGATTCATAATAAATGTTATGTGTGTCGACATGTCACCTTGTTAATTAAGGTGTATAACAAGTTTTAAAGGTATGTAGGCTTGTGTGCACCCTTTGTTTGTTGTGTTCCTGTATGCATGTGTGAGTGATTGCACCTCATTGGCAATGGATTTGAGCACGTGTGGTTAATCCCATTTCAATGATATACAAGCTTTATAATACATAAGCCTCATTTTAGGTGTGACCTTATTAGTAGAGATTTTACATTCCAAATAAAAAAGAGCCTTCTATAGAGTAATTTTTAATTGATTTAAAACATAACATTTAATTCAAAATATTAAAATAATTTTTTTTAATCATATTTAAATAATACTTTTATTATCATAAAAACATATAAAATAACATTAAAAAATGAAAGATAATAAAAATAAATTTAAATATTATAAAAATTATATATATATATATATATATATATATATATAAATTAAAAATTAGAATAATTAGAATAATAAACTAACATAATTTAACAATGGTACAACTAAGGATTATTATGCTTATTATTACGTGTTTTTATCAAAATCTAAAATATATAAAATATAATTGCAAATATGAAAATTAAAGTAGATGTATATTTAAAGTGACATTATATAGCTTAATATGATAAAAATATTTAATATGAATATAATATCTTATAAATGATAATAAAAAAATTATAAATTAAACTAAATATAAAAAAAATTAATAATATATAATAATAATAAAAACATGCTAATATATATTTAATAATATATACACATCTAAATTTTTCTATTCACAAACATTGTTTTAAAAACTAGTAAATAAAATAAATATAATTATCAACATCATAATATTTTTATGAATGATAAATATAATAAGATATTATTTATATTTATATTTTTTTATAATAAAACATGATAATAATCCATAGTTATATTATTGTTGAAATTTATGCTAGTTTATATATATATATATATATATATATATATATATATATATATATATATATATATATATATATAGATAATTATAATTATAACTAGCAATTGCACCTCCTAATGTTGCAAGGAAACTAGTAAGGAATATGGTAGAATGAGATTAGTCGTAATTATTTTGATATATATATATATATATGTCATTGGATATATGTATGTTTAATATATGATATTTGAAATAGACATTGTATTTTCATTGTTGAAATGAAAGTTATATTATAATGTCATTGGAGATATGTATGTAGAATGTATAATGTTTGAAATGGAGATTGCTTTTTAATGGTTGAAAAGAAATATGGCAATTTATTTCTATTACGTGAAATTTGTAGAATGTACAATGTTTGAAATGTACTTTGAAGAGTTTGCAATTGTAGAAATGTACATTGCATGTTTGTATTTCAAAATGAAATTGTATTTTTTGTAAAAGACTACAAGTATATCATAAAGAGGATGATCGATGGCCAGGTTGTGAAGAGGCAGAGATACGCTAATGTAGTAAGGAACCCAATATGAGAAATTAGAGGAATATATATTTATTTGAAAATGTAGAATAACTTGTTCAAGTTGACTTCAATGAGGTTTTAAAATTCTATTGTAGAGAAATTATAATCATTGAAATTGAAGTTACCCGTAATATATGAATGGAAACGTTCAAATTTCGTAGATGCGTCGCATCGATGCCATATGATCGAACACCATTGAGACGATTCTAATTGCGTATGCCTATTTTTTGATTGCCATTCGTTTCTTCTTTTGCTTTTTTCAATTTATCTCGTTCATGTATGTGGATTATACGTTTGAATTGATTTTATTTTAATTAATAAATCCATCGTTGGTCGTACCGTATAGTGGGACATTTGGATTTCTGAATCGGCAGAATCTTTTCTCGTATCTCCCCGCAATGAATGAATCGTTGCATCTATTTTGATGTAGTTATTTAATTGCGATATGAGGGATTCCATGTACTCGTTTAAACAAAGAAACTCGTTAGATGCAAATAGGTAAGAATTATATCAAGAATGTATATTTTAAATCATTTATTAACAATTAGTAAAATAGGTTAATGTTAGTAGGTATAGAAATGTTGTGTTTTTAAAAATTTATAGAGTTGATAATATTTGAAAACCTTTTAGAGATGCTATATGGAATGCGTTGGTTTTGTAGTCATGATATCTTTGAGTCGATATGTTCGTGTGAAAAGATAGAAAATGTTAGAAGCAAATATTTAAGAAATATAAAAAATGTATGTAATAATGTAAAATATGTATTGATAATGACCGAATTAAGTTTTGTAATAGGTAGAAATGATACGCTATGAAAGAAATATGGAGTCAAGGATATGGAAACCTTTTGGAGATGTTAACATATGGAATGGAGTTGGTCGGCGGGATACATTGAACTAGAGACGTTCTTATACTTGTTTTCTGCGAGCAATATTTTTTGTTGTCTTTCAGCTTCATGAAACGATCGAAACCGAATGCAGCAAATTCGGAGATTCCGTAGTGAAGTGGGACTCTGAACGCCGTAAATGTGAGGCCTTGTCGTTCAGCTTTTTTCCAATGTCTATCGTTGCTTGTGGGGGAATCGGCAAGTGAGTGGGGTTTGTTTCATCCCAAAGGTGGCCGATGTATTTTGGAAATTCAATGACTACAAATGTTGGAAGTCAGGAGGTCAAGTTGCTTCTTTGTGGTAGATGGATATGATTTCCCCGAGGGAACCATTAACAAGCCCCCGCCGAAACCCAAAGGTTGGAAGTCAACATTACTTTTTGTCCTTTGCAAAGGTATACAATTCGCCGTAATTGCTCTTCTTCCGAAGAGAATGTGGAGTATGTGGTTGTTGTCCTCTCGATTGATCTTCGTTAGAATCGAGTGTTTAAAGATTTGATCATTTGCTTGTTGTGGTCCAATGTTTGAGCGTTTGTTGGAAATAGATGTATAGAATCATGGAAGGATCGTATTTCAAATCGGCAGACAAGAAAGAGTCCTGTCACATTACAAGAATGTTGTAGTCCTCAACTTGTTGGATTTGCATTTCTAATGTTTTGGAGATCAAAGCTCGAAAAGAACCCTAGTAATCGCTTCTCGACCTTGTTGAAAAAATATTTGTCCAATGTGATGACTGCTAGACTGTGTTCCACAATGCGGTTCCATGAGTTTTCCCCGTATATAGTGGTATGTCTTGGACGGTGGTAACCGGCCGAGATCACCAACTAATATAATCGAGCAACCGCCGAATCCAAGAAAGCCTTTTTAATGGAAATGCCTCACGAAGTCGTTGATCAACCTTGTGAAGAAGCTTAGGTCCAATGAAGCTCATTTCATCGATTAATATGTACCTAATATGCTTAAGCTCTTCTTGGAATTTTTGCAAGAGCACCGCTCGTAATGGTGTAAGATCTTTTACTGAAGATGGAGAGAAAAATGGATTGTCGATGCTTGTATGTTGAATGTCGCAACACCCCGTAGGGGCTAGGAGCATGATTGGTGAAGGTTCTCGAGCTACAAGTGCTATGAGCATTCTCTTCCGATGCAATTTATAAGAAGGGGATTTCCCGCTCTAGTAAGGCTCTGTATTATCATTCGCAGAGTAGATACAAGATATCCTTCTTAATGGGAGGGAGCACGAATAATATCCAGATCTCATTGAAGATAATGAGCCGAGGGACAAGAGAGAGTATCCGTATTTTTTGAATAATGCGATGGACAAAACAGGCGAGTATTCTCAATGAATTAAACATATTTATTGGAGATGCAATGGAATAGTTGTATCATTCTAGTTATGGCTATCATCCAAACCACGAAGACCAAGCATTCGAATGTCATTTATGAGTAGTTCATCTGTAGGGTACAATTGAGAGAGTAATTCCCATTCGTTTAGGTCCATCATTTCGGAGGATGGAATTCTTCAAGAGGTTGTGTTGTCATTTGCAGAGGATCGGGAGTATCGTATAGTGTCCGGTGTCGATGCCGCACGTTTGTAATGGACGAAATGTTTTGACTTCGATAAATTCTTCAAAGAATTTCCTATGCCGCGATATGGTGAAATGGCTTGTAAAGCATAAGTTAAACTCTACAAGTCAGCATAAGAAGAGTTGGTCGTTGATGGAATCGAGGAATAGCGTGGTATGATACGAATAATCGCTTGTTGGGGTCTTTTTTTCCATTTGTTTGTCTTACGACGGGATCATATGACCATGATCTTGTCGTTTCTATAAGTGATGTGGATTCTAAGGGAGATGGTCGATGGATGTATGTATCTATGAAGTGTGGTGATGGAGGAGCGGTGGTGTTATCTCTCTCGGGAGGCGCATATAGATTTGTTGGCTTACATTTAAAGGGAAGAAGGAGTAACGTACGTTAGGGGTGGTAATTTCGTATCATATGACAAAGCTCTTGTGCTCCTATGTCACGATCGACAAGAGTTTCGGCAAGGAATTTTCGGAATACGATGTTGCCGTCAAGATTGGGTGAAGTTTTGTACAATTTTCACAGAGCATGTCATGGAATTTTTCGATGTTTTTTCTCGCTTTGGATGCATATTTCGCAATATATTTCTGAACAACATGGATTGAGAGTACTCAAGTTGGAAATCAATGTTCGCCCGCCAAATAGATAGGATGGTAGGGTTATGGGTATTTATTCGATCATCATTGCGAGCGGGAGTGTATGTTTTTTGGCCATTGGAGTCAATGAACAAGGAGGAATGTGCATGTAATTTCCAAGGTGCTTTATATCGGGATTCGAATGAGGAGCCTTTTTTCCTCAAGCATGTGTTTTCTAAGCAGATTTTGTGTGCCTTTCAATGTAATTGATAAGTTGGACATAATCATTGAAAGGATTGTTTTACAATAGTCCGACGGGAGACACACAAGGGTCTTCATATTTGTTTGAGAAAATGATTGGCCGGAACTGTAGAAAGCCGGGGGTTCCAAGCCGATATGTATTTGTCGAAGAATTGTTTAGCACACAATCAACCGGCTTCTATGTTATCCCAATTAATAGTCTCCATATCGTGTGCATTTTGTATCTAGAGGAAGCCATGGATGTGCGTTGATCCTCTATGTTGCCATTCATACTGCGAAGGATGTAGAAAAATTTTTGAAATAGAAGGAGCTTGATGTATAGGGAACTATGGAAGTCATGTGGTAAAGTAGATACCGTACCAAATAGGCCAGTCTTTTTGTTTGCAAGTGTTTCTCCACAACTCACGAAATATTGTGAATCAGGTGCATATATAGAGATGTTATGTTTAGAGATAATGTTATCATTTCTCCATTTGTGTTGTACCGAAACATCAAGAGGTGGAATCCTGTGCATGATTGCATGAAGATCCGGGCCATTTTCTATCGTACTTAATTTGAAGAAGAACGTTGGGCAAATCGAGTTGAGATATCATGTCTCGTTAGTTCATTTTTAGCTTTGTGCCAAAAATATCTTGTGCCACGTAGAGAGCTACCGAAGCGCATCACTTGTTCTCGTCAATTTACCGTTCAAAATTGTTGTAATCGATGTTCAATTCTTGGATCGATGTTGGGAATCCATCTCCAATGTTTTTTTTACAAAGAAGGATGTTGTTGTTGATCGTTGATGACGCATCATCAGATTGTATATGTAGTAGTGAAGCGAGGGTGCTTGTCAATTTTTTTTATCGTGGTAATGCAAGATGAAGTGCGTATCTCGTGCACCGCACCGTCTTTATTCTCGGTTGATTAGGTAGTGCAATTCCTGTGGGGAATAGTGTTGGGAAAGCCATAGAGAGTAGACCTTCTATGTTGTATTCATTGATTGGAGATAAGCTTATTGGTGGCCATTGGATTGTAGTAGCAAGAATGGTGGTTGTATGATTGTAAATAATGTCGTATTTCTGAATTTCTGTATTTCTATTAGGTATAGTTGGAATGAATGATGATGTATGGTGTGGGTATTGCTCTATGGAATCTTCAAGAAGGGGAAATTGGTGTTTCGATTGATAGTTGGAAGTTGGATCCGTGGTATTGGAATGGTGAAGGGAGGAGGAGATATCGGTTGGGGAGTTCGGTAAGGATGATAGTGCATTGTTATCAATGCAAGTATTCCTATAGTAAGGATCATTTGAATTTGTATTGTAATGCGGCCGAGAACTCGATGTTCACTTACAATGTACCATAAGCTCGACGGTCATTACTTTGACAGTAACGATTAAAAATATCCAAGTCTTCAACACGGCGTGGCAACATGCATTCTATTTTTTTGTAATGTCTTGCGGAAAGCAACTGTGGCTGCATTTATACCGGCCACCACGTGCATGTGTTACTCGAGGATAGGGTTAACCCTAGCAATAAGCATTTCTTCTATTTGTGAAAGAGCATCCGCATTGTGTGGTTGAGGACCCGGTGGTCCATGTTTTTTGCTAATGAGAAACGGTGAATCAGCCATGCATCTATAGCAACAATATATTTGGTTGACATGGATATGGATTCCAGGATAGGATTCAAGACAAAATGAGCATGTCGATTTTTTGTGTGCTATCAATTCTTGCACGGAATTCACGCGGCAATATTATGAATGTTGTTGAAAGCATGTGCAATGGATGGAGGGGGTTGAATGAGGTATGGATGAATTTGTTTGAACATGATTATCATGAGCGTCGTTGAAAGCATGTGTACGAGGTCATGGAAGGAATGAGGTTTGGATGAATTTGGTGAGTGGTTTGCCGAGAAGATGGTCGATTTGTAAAATGGGAAAGAGAATTCCTTTCTGGAGGAGAATGGTTTGATGGTAATTGTGAATTTCCATCGTATGTTGTTGATGATAAATTTTGACTTTTCTTTTTGCCTTTTTGTTTGTTTCTGCACCCGAGGCTTTCAGCATGGTAAGATGCATGCTCTTGCCGTGCATTTATTTGTTCTTTATTTGTCAGATAGTATCTTTCATTAATGCTCATCATTAGGAAGTAGTAGACATTCCGATGGTTAATGCGCCTAGAGGAAAGATAGATGGAGTGACGACTTTAGTTGGCAAGACAATAACCATGCTATTTTATGAAGGGGAAAAAGAAATTGAAGTTTGAAATGAAGTTTTAGTAATTTCTAGCCGTAGAGGGAGATAATAAGATGTGTAACGAAAGTTGATAACAATATGTTTTATTATATTTAAGTATTTTAAAGATGCATATGAATGTAATTGGACATGTAATGTGTAAAGATGGTTGATTTGTTAATAGGGAAGAAGTTAAAGTATGGTGAATTACCTTAAATGAAATGATATACAATTAGATGTTTTTGTTCGAAGATATATGAGTAAACAAAGAAGAGATATGTTTGGAAAAAGGCGTATGAAAGAATATTTTACAAACGTATTTTTAGAGAAAGATAATACAAATTATAGATAAGGCACAAAGATTTCTGTAATCATATTTATCTATGATATTGAGATTTTGTTGATTGCTCGAATGATGTTGTCGTACCTTTGCTGAGAATTGCAAGCTCTCTTCTTCGATGATTACACATTTCAAGCGTGGTATGTCTCTAAATGTTTCTATCTTTCACTCGATAGTGTGAAGATGTGGTCCGTCCACATCGCTTTGGAGACAATTTCCTTATTACATCAAGATCCTCGTATAACAAGTAGAAGTCCTTTGCATTAAATCCAAGAATTGTAGATGCCGCTCTTCAAAAGCAATCGTTGGAAAGTAAATCGATCAGCGTGATCTTGTACATCTATGTTTAGTAAGTATCCGTAATCACAATTTTCGCTTACTTCTTGGCTTCATTTAGGGCATTACCATGTCTTTTTGCATTCTTTGAATAAGTTTCTTCATGCATTTTTTCTTATCAAACAATAGATGTAAGGCGTAGGTAGTACAAATTGTCCATGTATACTTTTGTTATTGTCCTCGACTTGGTAGAATGTAGGTATATCTCAGGGATGATATTGTGAATATCCACAATCGTTATTTTCTTTGGTTGATGGCCAAAATAGGGTGAATATTTTTTTGTCGTTGGTGTAGAAATTGTACTAGAACCTTCTTTTTCTAAACCATGACTTTAGGATATTAGCCTCTTCGATGTCGTGATCTACAAGAATAATTGATCTTGTTGTAGTACCGACATTTTTTCCATTGAATTCAAAGAACACGAGCGGACTTGATTACTATGATGCGATTATTTCCCGTAGCACATAAGTTGGAAATTTCTTTTTGATAGTCCATCAAAATTATCTCCCAAAATTGCATCCATGTTATATCCGTATATGTCTTCAATATTTACTATTTGTTTCGTAACTTCCAGCCGTCTTTTCTATGTATGGTGCATGGATTGGAAATTGCTAGTAACAATACCAAGTACATCAACAATTGAGTTGAAGTTTGTTGTTCCGATATCACTGATTGATTTTAGATTTTATATTGGAATGCACCATTGGCTTGGATCTTCTTTCATTCGCAACATGATCAACTCAGAGATGTAGCATTTAACAAAAATTTCCATTCATTGTTCAAGTGTTTTTATTGCTTATTAGCCATTTTCACATTTCCTTTTGAGACAATGTACATATTTCCAACTTAGATCTTATCAAAGAAAGAATCAAGAACATTGTTGAAACATGTAATGTGTATTTCCCCACCTTTCCGCATCATAGAGGTCGAAGCCAAACACTTTACCAGACCATATTGATTTTGGAATTGTCGAAGGAGGTGTTTTTCTTTGAGCATATCCTTTTATGCACCAAACTTCTGAATGGTAAGGGTTTATTGCTTTGAATGTAATTTGGACTCGGTGTAATGGATGCGGTGAGGAATGTCCGAAACGGTGCATTGCCTTTTCGACGAAGGTTTGTTTCGATGACGATAGATCTTCTTCTTCGGTGGCGATGGGGATACTCGTATTTTTGGAATACCAAATAAAGGTGCAGATGTAGTACAAATTTCAAAGTCTAGTAGCGTTATAGACCTATATGGTAAATGATAGTAATAAGAGGAATTGTTAGAGTGAAAATTAATATGAAGGAAATATGTAAATTTTAATTAAAAATTTTGTAATAAACTTACATTGATGGACCAATAGTTGATGTAGTCCAATTTTTGACATGTATAATTGAACCTTTTTGAAGCAAGCTTCTTTCAACGAGGTCATTGTAAGTTATCTAAGCATAAGGCGCTTTCATATGTGTGCGATCGTAGACGTGTTGCGGTATCGTACCGTTGAAGTTTGCATTGATGCAATACGTTCAAGTTCAACAATTTGTAAAAATGGTTGAACATCGCTCTTGAGAGCATGGAGGAAATAGCATTTTCAGTAAGATTCGTTGCCATTTTCTGAAAAGGAATATAAAAGAATAATTAAAATTGTTTATATGTTGTTTTTAGTTAGATGTATAATTACGATTCCTATAAGTTAAAGAGAGCCAAAGTGGACCATTATTAGGTAGATTTAAGTTAAAAATTAATAATGTATGTGATTTAAAAAAATATGCCTATATGTAAAACTAATGTTTTTCCTAGAAATCATGGATGAAGCTATATTTATTGCTTGAAAAGTTAGTTTCGTAAATTAATCTAAATTTTAATACATATAAAAATTATGGATAATTTGGTATATAAATATTAGTTAAATTAAAACTAATGATTATGTTGAATATAAAAAACTAAATCATAAAAATGTTGATGGTGTTAGAAAGAATGTGGCAATACATAGAAAAATAGGTATTTCCTTCGCTTAATATGAAACCGTAATTATTATTGAAACTATGAAAATAAAATTTAGATTAAGTAATTCAACTAACAATGGACCTTAAGGATAACCGAAAACTTAATCCAAATCTTAAGTCATAATAAAGATAATGTTAAAGCTATATTTTTAAAATGATAGCTTATTTTCTAAATTTCATAAAATGTTGAAACAATGAAAACAAAACTTAGGTTTTTGACATTATAAAAATGTATGAAATTGATGTTTTGTCATCAATTCATGGCTGACCGAAATGTCATACCAACTATCATGTCTATATATAAAATTGAAATTTTGACCAAACTATCATAATCTTTCTCCGAAATATAGTATTCTCTCTAATGTAGTAATGGTTCAAGTGAATTTGAAGAGATTCATGTCTACACCGCAAATTAAAAAGAGGTAAAGACTATATCTAGATTTTAACTTATAATATTTAAAATGTACTCATGTTCTTGACCATTAAACCCCATCAAACTATGGCATGTTCTTAACCTCACCATTAAACCCCACCGAGTTATAGAATGAATTTTCCGAAGTATTAATTACCCAATCATGATAGGACAAAGATAAAATGATCGCACCTGTACTCCTATTCTAGTATGCATACTTGTTGGCAACCACATCAATGTATTTTCACGAACAAATTACTTTTGACATTTCAAATACATTTATTTTTAATGTCATCGCTATCATATCTAAGATCGTAGCCATCCTATCAAGTTTCCTTTGATCTAGCTTGGGCATGGACTCAAAAATTCCATCCGTGCAAATGGGAGATCTCCGACGAATCAAGGACTATGGAGGATGGGGGTTTCTTCGATTCAAATGTTTTTGTTTATACTCTCGTCAATACAAGTCTAGAAAGAATTGAAGAACTCAATAGTAGAGCCCTCTTGCCTAGGATTCACATCCGTTATTATCACTCAAAGGCATTCTAAACCACAAACTCTATTTTCTACCGCATGTCACTACCTATATGTTTTCATCATAAAATTTTGAAATGGGTTTCCACACACATTGGGTAAGTGCCCTTTCAGGGGCTGACCCGATCAATATAGTGATGATCTTATTTGAAAAACCACGTCCGATTAGGAACCGACCCGAAGGAATTAGGCTAATCCCTGAGCAAAGAGGCTTGTGCCACTCAAAAAAATATTTGGGATTTTTCTGCATAACAATGTGATGGGGTATATTAGAATTATCGTGGTAACAGTAAAACTTCGCTCATCAAAGATGAACCACTCAAAAAAGTAAAAAATGAGTTGAAAGACAAGATCCCAAAAGACAATCAGATTATCAAAGTTTGATTCATTATTTCATTGCTATGGCATGGGAATGCATTCACACTATCCATACCAAAAAAGAAGGAAAATATTGTTATGAAAGTGGATTTGTAGGTGTATGAATATATGGACCGGTCTCACATCTCCGCTCTATTTTAGTCAGTTAGTTTACATATACCGTATACATAATGTGGAATGGATTTTATTTTTATAAATTTGAGGAGGAGACAGACTCGACCGTCAATTATCGCATTCCATCAATGTGCAAGGCATTCTAACTCGTTATTGTCACTCAAAGGCATTCTTAAACAAGAACCGCAACATCACATACAAGATGATATCTAAGGTGATAGTGAGACATATCTCTCAAGTCCTCTGTACACACATATCTTAGGAGGAATTTGGTTTGTTCAACAAATTGCTTGATTCATTATTTCATTTCTATGGCATGGGAATGCATTCACACTATACATACCAAAAAAGAAGGAAACTATTGTTATGAAAGTGGATTTGCGTCTATGACTATATGGACCGGTCCTACATCCGCCTCATTTTAGTCAACGTTGGTTTACATATACCGTATACATAATGTGGAATGGATTTTATTTTTATAAATTTGAGGAGGAGATGATTTGACCCTCAATTATCAAACGTAGTCCATCAATGTGCAAGGCATTCTAACCCGTTATTGTCACTCAAAGGCATTAGGAGACAAATTTTACCCTCAATTATCAGTAGTCCATCAATGTGCAAGGCATTCTAACCTCGTTATTGTCACTCAAAGGCATTCTTAAACCAGAAATCCGCAACATCACATACAAGATGATATCTAAGGTGATAGTGAGACACATCTCTCATGTCCTCTCCGCACACATATCTTAGGAGAAATTTGGTTTGTTCAACAATCGTTTGATTCATTATTTCATTGCTATGGCATGGGAATGCATTCACACTCATACATACCAAAAAAAGAAGGAAACTATTGTTATGAAAGTGGATTTACAGGTTCATGACTATATGGGATCGGTCCTACATCCGCCATTTAGTCAAGGTTGGTTTACATATACCGTATACATAATGTGGAATGGATTTTTATAAATTTCAGGAGGAGACATTTGACCCTCAATTATCGCAGTCCATCAATGTGAAAGGCATTGTAACCTTTTATTGTCACTCAAAAGGCATTCTTAACCCAGAAACTCTATTTTCTAAACAGCTTTCTCATCGTCATCTAAGAATTTATAAATTTATTGCCTTTTATTCACTTCTTTGAATTTAATGATGGGAAAAAATATATTTGATATTTTTTAAGGGTCCATAACACTTGGACATATTACAAGTGCCATAAATGCTACCTTTCCATCCGTGCAAATGGGAGATTCTCACTAAACCGATGGACTATGGAGGATGGGGTTTCTTCGATTCAAACATTTTTGTTCATACTTTATTGGTCAAGGTCTAGAAAAGAATTGGAAGGACTCAATAGTAGAGCCCTTGCCTAGGATTCACATCTGTTATTTTCACTCAAAGGCATTCTAAACCAAAAAATCTGGTCCATAACACTTGGACATATTACGAGTGCCATAAATGCTACCTTTTTAGCTCTAACTACGAAATGTTCTACTCCTTGCAAATTTCGGGATTTTAGGTCGATTTCACTTTCTGCAACATCACATACAAGATGATCTTATTCAAGTTTTTATTCAACAAATTATCGGTTTTATACGTAACGAGGTTCATCTCGGGCAATGGCACGTCTTTCATTGGATTGAATCCTTAAGGCTTGTTTACATTGCGAAGTACACGGATAGGTTATTTGTACGAGAAATGGTTACCGGAAAGCAATTGGACCTATAATAACAAATATTACGGAAAGAAAAAGACACCGTCCCCAAGTTACACATCAAATTTATTTTGGTGCATGAGATCCTTTGTTTTATAAAACTATCTTAATCTCGTTCGTAGAATTAAAAAATATTCCGAAATTTTATACATAGCCTGGAAATTAAACATCAAATTTTTTGTGTCTAAAATCCCTGTTTTATAAACTATCTTAATGTTTATGGATTGCGAAATTAGAGAATATTTGGGATTTTTCTAGACAATAATGTGATTAACGATTTCAAAATATTCACGTCTTTCATTGGATTGAAACCTTCTAAAAGCTGTTTGCATTGCAAAAACACGGATGGAGTTGTTGTACGGAAATGGATTTGCCGGAAGGAAACAATTGGACCTGTGTGCTCGTATTACAAAAGAAAAAGACACCGTCCACAAGTTACACATCAAATTTATTTTGGTGCATGAGATCCTTTGTTTTATAAAACTATCTTAATCTCGTTCGTAGAATTAAAAAATATTAGGAAGTACATACATAGCCTCGAAATTAAACATCAAATTTTGGTGTCTAAAATCCCTGTTTATAAACTATCTTAATGCGGATTGCGAATTAGAGAATATTTGGGATTTTTCCTGAACAACAAAAATATGATTAACGATTTCAAAATATTCCCCAATTTACAATCCCAATAACTTTAGAACTTCAGCAATTTGAAGAGATTCATGTCTACACTGCAAATTAAAGAGGTAAAGACTATATCTAGATTTTAACTTATAATATTTAAACAACCATGTTCTTGACCATTAAACCCTGCGAACTATGGCATGTTCATGAATCTTGACCATTAAACCCCTCTTGAGTTATAGAATGAATTATGCAGTATTAATTACCTAATCATGACGGGGACGGCATAAAATGATGAGCACCCGGACTCACATTCTGAAGTATGCATACTTATTGTATACATCAATGTAGTCTTTTTTACGAACGGTCTCACTTTTGACATTTCAAATAAATTTATTTTTAATGTCATCTGCTATCATATCTAAGATCAGAGCCATCTATCAAGTTTCCTTTGATCTAGCTTGGGCATGGACTCAAAATTCCATCTGTGCAAATGGGAGATTTTGACTAGTGAAGGACTATGGAGGATGGGGTTTCTTGATTCAAACATTTTTGTTCATGCTTTATTGGTCAAGAAAGTCTAGAAAGAATTGGAAGCACTCAATAGTAGAGCCCTTGCCTAGTATTCACATTTTTATTGTCACTCAAAGGCATTCTAAACCACAAGCTACTGTTTTCACAAACGGATGTCACTACTATCTGTTTTTTTCATTATAAAATTTTTGAAATGGGTTTCCACACACATTGCGGGGTGCCTTTCTTAGTGCGACGACCAATATAGTGATGATTTATTTGAAAAAACACGTCGATTAGGAGCCGACCCTAAAGGAATTAGGGCTAACTTGGAGGAGGAGGCTTAGGCCACCTCGAAAAATATTTTTTCGTCTTTCATTAAGCTCGTTTCCAAAACGATTAGGACACATGATTTTACGTCTATTTAAAATATAATTTTGACTTTCTTTTAGGGGGGGAGTACATCGTAGTGACAGGTCATAAATTTTGAGGCAGAGCTACGTGAAAACCCATCTTTGGGGCATCAACGAAGAGGCCTCTTGTGCTTTGGTCTATGCTCATGCAATGTGTAGGTATACAAGACAAAAAAGAGAATTTAGAAAAAAACTTCCATTAAAAGGAAATAATAGAATTATTAAAGCTAAGATGACAATAATTATCATGTTTAGTTGGCCATAATTATCGGTGTGCTTATGGAAAGGCATGATTAAATGGTGGTTACATAAACATAAAAAAGAGTTGGAGAGGAATCTCAAACCAATCATGTCTATATAGCTTCTACTTCTATTGTTTTAGATGTCCCAGCTTCTACGGATGTCACTACCTATGTGTTTTCATATAAAATTTTGAAATGGGTTTTCCCGCTAAAAACCCAGCCGATTGAGCTCACACATGTGTGGACATTAAAAACCCAACCATTTGATCTCACCCCATGTTGACATCAAGGCTTCGTTAATCGCTTTTTAATTGGAGTTGGGATTTTCTAGACAATAATGTGATTATGATTTTCAATATTTTTAATTTACAATCCCAATAACTTTAGAACCCGGCAATTTGAAGAGATTCATGTCTATATTTGCAAATTAAGGGTAAAGACTATATCTAGATTTTAAGTTATAATATTTAAACAACCATGTTCTTGACCATTAAACCCTGCGAACTATAGCCGCTGTTCTTGAATCTTGACCATTAAACCCCTCTTGAGTTATAGAATGAATTGTACGATATTAATTACCCAATCATGACGGAATGACATAAAATGATCGGCACCAGAGACTCTATTCCGGTATGCATACTTGTTGGCAGCCACATCAATGTAGTCTTTCTGAACGAGTCTCACTTTTGAAATTTCAAATACATTTTTAATGTCATTTGCTATCATATCTAAGATCGAGCTATCCTATCAAGTTTCCTTTGATCTAGCTTGGGCATGGACTCAAAAATTCCATGCAATGCCAAATGGGAGATTCGGCCTAGGCGAAGGGACTATGGAGGATGGAGTTTCTTATTCAAACGTTTTTGTTCTTACTTTATTGGTCAAGCAAGTCTAGAAAAGGAGTGGAACTCAATAGTAGAGCCTTTACCTAGGATTCTGTCTGTTATTTTCACTCAAAAGCCATTCTAAACCCCCAGCTGTATTTTCTAAACGAGGATGTCACTACCTATTTGTTTTCATCATAAAATTTTGAAATGGTTTCCACACACATTGCAAGGTGCCCTTTCTTAAGAGACATTTTAGAAGCCAATAGTGATGATCTTGTTGAAAAACCACGTCGATTGGGTAGGCACAGAGGAATTAGGGCTAACTTGGGCGAGGCTTGAGCCCACTCAAAAAAATATTTGGGGATTTTTCTAGACAATAATGTGATTAATTAATTCAAAAATATTTCCCAATTTACAATCCCAATAACTTTAGAACTTCACCAATTTGAAGAGATTCATGTCTACACCGCAAATTAAAGAGGTAAATACTATATCTAGATTTTAACTTATAATATTTAAACAACCATGTTCTTGACCATTAAACCTTACCGAACTATGGCATGTTCTTGAATCTTGACCATTAAACCCTACCTAGTTATAGAATGAATTGTCTCAAGTATTAATTATCCAATCATGACAGGACAACATAAAATGATCACATTCGGGACTGCTCCAAGATGCATACTTGTTGGCAACCACATTAATGTAGTCTTTCACGAATGGCCTCACTTTTGACATTTCAAATACATTTATTTTTAATGGCATCTCATATCATATCTAAGATCGAGTTATCCCTATCAAGTTTCTGATCTAGCTTATGGCATGGACTCAAAATTCCATCCGTGAAATGGGATATTCGACTAAACTGAAGGACTATGGAGGATGGGGTTTCTTCGATTCAAACATTTTTGTTCATACTTTATTGGTCAAGAAAGTCTAGAAAGAATTGGAAGGACTCAATAGTAGAGCCCTTGCCTAGGATTCACATCTGTTATTGTCACTCAAAGGCATTCTAAACCACAAACTCTGTTTTCTAAACACATGTCACTACCTATCTGTTTTCATTATAAAATTTTGAAATGGGTTTCCACACATTGCAAGCAGTGCCCTTTCTTAGGGTGACCCGAATTGGGTCATAGTGATGATCTTATCCTCGAAAAACCACGTCCGATTAGGAGCCGACCTAAAGGAATTAGGCTAACTTGGAGCAAGAGGCTTAGGCTACTCAAAAAAATATTTGGGATTTTTCTAGACAATAATGTGATTAACTGGATTTCAAAAATATTCCCTCAATTTACAATCCCAATAATTTTTTAGAACTTCAAAGAATTTGAAGAGATTCATGTCTACACCGCAAATTAAAGAGGTAAAGACCATATCTAGATTTTAACTTATAATATTTAAAAACAAACATGCTCTTGACCATTAAACCCTACTGAACTATGGCATGTTCTTGAATCTTGACCATTAAACCTACCGAGTTATAGAATGAACTTTCTTCAAGTATTAATTACCCAATCATGACAGGATAGCATAAAAAATGATCAAGACCTTTACTCCTTTCAATATCAGCCTCACTTTTGACATTTCAAATACATTTATTTTTAATGTCATTTGCTGTCATATCTAAGATCGCAGCTATCCTATCAAGTTTCCTTTGATCTAGCTTGGGCATGGACCTTAAAAATTCCATCCGTGCAAATGGGAGACCCCGACTAAACCGAAGGACTATGGAGGATGGGTTTCTTCGATTCAAACATTTTTTGTTCATACTTTATTGGTCAAGCAAGTCTAGAAAGAATTGAAGGACTCCACAGAGCCCTCGCTCAGATTCCACATCTTTTATTGTCACTCAAAGGCATTCTAAACCACAAATCTTATTTTCTAAACGTATGTCACTACCTCATTCGTTTTCATCATAAAATTTTGAAATGGGTTTCCACACTAAAAAACCCAACCAAACTTGAGCTCACACATGTTGACATTAAACCAAACCAGCCGAGCTCACCCATGTTGACATCGCAGGCTAGCTTAATCGCTTTTTAATCGAGCTTCGTGGCATGTGAGAGACATAGTAAAGAGTACAATAAAATTTGTTAAAAACAATTCCAGCTAGCCTAAGTTGTCATTTACATAAAGACCTGCTCTTACCTCTTTAATGTCACTACCTATCCTGCTTAGGGTCATTCTAAAAAATATCCTATGAACCGCTATGCCAAATGAATGAGAATTGTCGTACTCCGAACAAAAGTAGTAGAGATCCCAACAAGAAATGTAGCAAATGCCTAGAAAAAGGCTCCAAGGGAAATTACATGGCACGATTAAAATGAATAGCCGCATAAGCTGCCGTTGGATAACAAACTGCCCGAGGGACGTATCCGAACGTAGGTTAAAGACCCCAACTATGTTGGTGAAATATTTAATGCCAATCCAACCTCATGGTACACCTTTGTACGTTGCTTGAACCAAAATAAAACAAGAAAACATTAATTCTACGACCAAACATATGCAAATTGAAGAATAAAAGGATTAATAATTAAACCGGGAGTGGATCCCGAGAATAGAGAGGCTATCGCAGTTCTCATGCAAGTAATCAAGAAGCAAAGACATAAGCCCTAAGAAATAAATTGAAGATGTTAACCTATGAACATTCCAAGACAACAGAGATGCCATGGTGGAAAGGAGGAGTAATTACTAGCACAAGACCACCAAGAGAGAGAAACTGCAGCTAGCCGAAAGCACTCATAGTCATAGGCAACGGCATAGTCAAGAAGACTCGCAGAGGCAAGGCAAAGGAAGACTCTCGCTCAATAAAGAATTTCTTCTACTTCGCTTTACATCAGAATAGAAACAGTGAAATCGTATAGATAACAATGAATAAACTAAAGATATTTAAAAGACAATCAAAAAACTACCGTGTATCAAACTAATAACTACCACCGTTGTCGTTTCTTCCAATCACACCGTAAAGGCTTCCTCCCCATTCTTCCAAATCGCTCTTCTACAAAGAAATGCGGCTCACAATGAATGACCGAATGATTAAGGTTTTGGGTTATGTTTTTTTAACCTGCTTTATATCCACGGCTCATCTTCCTTCAATCGTCTAAACAACACATCTCACGATCACCAATTGTACACATAGGCGTAGCAAAAGTTCATTTCAAATAAATACGCCTTACGCGTAATTATAATTTAAAATTTGAAATAATATTTAATAATTAAAATTTTAAATATTTTTATAATTATGTTATTTATTTTTATAATTAATTTAATTGTCAATTTATGTAATTATTATATTTTAATTTTCAAATAATTATAAATATTTTAATTTATTTTATTGTTTTATAAATTTTTTTATCTTAAAATATTTATATCTTTTAAAAACATTATTATAAAAAAAATATTTTAATATTTTCAAAATTAATGTTAGGTTTTAAATAAACTAAAAATCGATATATACAAAGCTCCTCTTAGTTTTGAGATGTAAAAATCTCTACTAACAAGGTCAACCACATGAAGTTGAGAGCTTATATAACTCAAAAACAGACATCATTGGCATGGGACTAACCACACCAAAATGTACCATCATTGGGCTGGGACTAACCACACGCACACACCCACAAAATCCATTGCCAATGAGGCATAATCACTCACATGCATACATGCACACAACAAACATATACACATGGGCACAAACATTACACATAATGACTCACAAGGTGACATGTTCACACACATCGAAACTTATAATTAATTTTTTAGAATTAATATTATTTTATGCATGTGTTTAAAATTGAGTATAAATATTATGATGTTGACAATTACAGATTATTTTATAAGTTAATTAGTATAAAATTAATAAGTATTTATTTTCTTTATTATATTTAGAGAAAATGCATATTTTAAACAAAATTTAGGATTAATATTTTTCCCTATATTATTAAATTATAGTATTATGAAAAATAAAATTATAAATGAGTCAAATTAATGAAAAAAAATAATTAAAATTAATTGAGTTTATTTATTGTATTGATTTTAGTATTAAATAGTTAATTGATATGTGTTATTATAAATTGATGTTGTTATAAATATTATGTTATTGTTCTTTTTCTTTTTTAGTTTCATGATTTGCATGATACATTATAACATGATAATGGTCGATTGAGTCGTAACTTTGTGATAATATTATTTCTTTTTACTCGTTATTGTAATAAGTATATTATTTTGCAATTTAAAATTATCAAAATTTAAATAGATCCATAATAACAATAATAACAATAATAATAACTTAATTAAAAAAATCAATAAAAGAAAAAATAATACAATAATAATAATAATAATAATAATAATAATAATAATTTAACAAATTAAACTAATATATTTATAAGTTAATATTGAAACTAATACATCTATAAATCAATATTCAAAATAATATATTAATATATAGAAATAATGAGAGTATATTTATAATCATATAAATAAAAAAAGTAAAAAAATATATTTTCACATATCACACTAATATATCTACATGAAAATAATACATATACAATAGTAAGAAAGAAAGATTCCTACATATACACATACAAATAAGACATACAAATGTAGAAAAGAATAGATTAATACACACATGAAGAACACATTTGTACACATACAAAGAATACAAGTTAACAAGACACATATAGGAATGTAGCCAATAATAAATTCACACACATGAATACATTCATACACATACAAAGAAAAGAATACAAATAAAGAAGACACATTGGAAAGTAGATTTGCCACACACATGAAGAAGACATTCATACACATACATAGAATACAAGGAAATAAGACACATTACCAAAGAATATATTCATACACACATGAATAAGGCATTCATACACATACAAAAAATACAAGTAAATAGTCACATATAAAGGTAGCAAAGAATAGATTCATACATACACACAACACATGTAAACAAGACAAATCAAATGCAACAAAGAATTGTTTCATAGACATATAACCGGCACAAGTAAATACTTCTCGTACAAATACAACAAATAATACATTCATACACATAAAAGTAAAGAATATCCATAAAAAAGAATACTAAAAAGATACACACACAAAGCAAATAAGGAAGGAATATCATTCAAGATAATACAACCAAATTTTTAAAGATAATTAAATGTATATACATAGAAACACTAAAACCACTACCTAACACTCAATGCAGACTCAAGAAATACACACATATACATACAAATAAACAATGAAAAAATAGTCAAAAGCATGCAAAATGAGACATTCATCAACATAGAAGAGTAAACAATTCAAACAAGAACATACAAGTAATGCAAAAAATTTCAATAATACATTCACACAACATAGAAGTATACATCTCATTCATTGATAAATTCCAAAATAAAAAAACACAACAAATATATTATAACTATGGCAATGCAACTAATTAAAACACTATTTCACCTCTCAAAAACAATGCATTCATATACATACAAAACAAAGAATCCAAAACATATATTATTACCAAAATACTTTCATAAATTTATATATGTAAGCAAGAATTATATAAATAATAAAGCCAATACATAAATATTAAAATATAAAAAATTAATATACAAATAAATAATAAAAATATTTAAATATTTACCAACACTCTAAAATATTAGTATTTTATTTAAATCTATAAAAATATTAATAAAAATATTATACTAAATATCATAATAACATAGTTATAATAAAACTATATAAATAAATAAAAAATCAAAAGTAAACCAAAATATTATTTAAAATATATATATATAAATAAATTTAGGTTATAATTGTTATATAATTTATTAAGAGTGAGTTATTTTTGTGCAATGTGTCAAGAAGATGTTTAAAACATTGTAAAAAATTGAAATGATTTAAGTGAATAAGAGTGACTTTGCCATTTTTATATGGGGAAGATGGTTTAAAACATTGAAAAATTTGTTTAATGATTTATGTGAAATAAAAGTAATTTTGTCATTTTCGTATATGTTGGGAAGATGTTTAAAAATATGTTTATAAATTATTATTATAATAACGTGATATATTTATGTTTAAAAGGTTGGAGTTACTATAAAAACTAAAGATCATGAAAACCATGAACACAAGGAACACAACTCAAAAGAGGGTTACAATTTAACCTTCCTAAGAGCCATTTGGAGGGGGTTAAATTCCCATCCACACAACAAATAGCCTAGTCCTTTTATTAATGATAGTTCATGTACATTGTTTGATGAGTATATCCAAACAAAAAGTCATCTAATTACAACATTAAAAATTTACATAAAAATAGATAATGTCTTCTACCCTCAAGAAGAACTCAACTTCGCATTGATAAATTTTCTCGCAACATAAAACACTAAAATGATATTGTTAGCATACAATTTTTTCATAATAACTTGTAACATAATTAAATTTACCATTCATATTAAAACAAAAAAAACAAAAAACAAAACCAAAACCATTTTAAAAAAAACTTTAATACAATTATGTAAAGTTATCAAAATATAATATAACTAACAAATTTAATATAATATAAATATATTTATGTTACATTGTAAATTTAATAAAAAAATAAAAGTTGCTAGCAAAATTAATAAAACGAAGTAATGTAATTAATAAATAAGAGAGAGAGGATCTTTTGATTACGTGAAATCCGTTTTAGGATATGAACACTCACTACTAACCGCTATGACAAATTTTCTTCAACAACATTGCTCACTATTGCATATGTTTTGGGTTCATCCCATAACTACTTATGACCTCCTCTTCACTACTAACCAATGAGGCCTTTCAACAAAGTATCCCATGCAATTTCCAAAAACTCACACTCAAAAACTACTAAATGGCATAGTTTATAGATTGAACTTATCATAACTAAATTAATATTGCATTTTACTAAACATCACACTAAACTTGTACATGCACTTGTCCCATGTTATGCATGTAAATAGCAAGACTTCGTATAAACTGACTAATTGTTGGCAATTGCACATTGCCGTCCACTAAATCTTTTAGAAATTTACTATCTACAATTACAATAGAATGCAACGCACCAATATCGTTGAAATTTAATATGAACCACTGGAATCAATTCACAATACAACAATAATTGAGCCCTATGTTCAATTTCCTTCCACTAAGCATCAGGGAATCCTTTTATAACCCATAGCAACATTAGGCTCAACTTAGTGTAAAATTGAGTTTATTACATAATACAAATAAACAATCTGGTGAATGCTAATAGAATTGAGTACATAATACAAATAAATCAAACTCGTGAATGTAGCTATGTAGATATGCATGCTATGTAACAGACATTTACTTCCATATAAGCCCTACGCGGGAATTTCTGGGTTTCTTCTCTTGCTATCACTTCTGGAATTGCACAATTATCAACAGAGAGGGCTCGGTCTTTCTCACGAATCCGTAGATCCCGCTCTGTAGGTTTTTGCAGTGTAAGGCTTTGAGCGGTGCCTCTCAACTCACTGAACTACCTTCTCAATCTCCTGCTAAATATACCCATGCATAATAAGCTACTCAAGGAGAAGATAATGGTTTTTTTACGTAAATGAGTGGTTCCAGCGATTGGTGCGAGTACTATTTAAGCAACTCCAGATCTATCTGGTTATGGAACTATTATGAAAATAGGACAATTGGCGGTATGAAATGAGAAAAGGAAGAGCTGAATTGGGGTTTGGAGAGACAACTGTGTCAATATCCAAAAATATTGATGGCCACATGACTTGTTACATGGAAAACCACCTAACACCTCACATGTCAACATCCTCAACACTTATGTCAACACAGACCGACATAGATGACTAAACCTGTTTCAATTTTCATAACTATTCTGCAATGGACATGTTCTGTAAATATATCATAGAGATATTTGTAAACTGCAACAAGAAACAAGAAATAAGGGAGAACAGGAACATTCACGACGAATACTAACCTAATCTTTCAGTTTCTATTGAAACTGTGGAAACTGGTGGTTGCAAAAGCCCTCGAAACTTCTCATTCTCTGCTGCAAAAGCATTGGAAACGATGCCCGAGCCCTTCCTTGCTCCAAAAGCATTGGAAACCCTGTCCCAGCTCTTCTACTCCAAAAACATTGGACACTCTGCTCCAGCTCGTGCATATAGCATTCTAACTCACGAGAAAAGGAAACATAAAAAGGGTCGAGGAATCAATTTAAAAAATAATTCAAGAAAATGTTGCCATGAGTACAAAGTCACACCAACTCACTCTGAAAACATTAGTTGTTCATTAGTTGGCCTCTTCAACCATCAGTGCATATTGAATATCCTGAGCCTGGGCTTTCGCTCTCAATTACCACAAATCCACAGACACACAAACGAAACATTTACACACAACACATCGCACATTACATGCATACCACAACACTACACATGACATTCATGCATACAACACTATACACAGAAGATTTATGGAGCGCTCCATAAGACAGACAACTTTAACTTAGCATAACAATGCTTGAGAGAGAAAGAGCACCCATGCTTAACCTGTAGATTGAACAGAGAAAACAATTTGTCACGTTACACAGAGAAAACAATTTGTCAGGTTACACAAATGTCTCTGTAAAATGAATTAAACACACATATTAAAGGAACAGAAAAATTACTCAAACACCTATAGCCTTTAGCTGCATAACCACTTTTTTCTGTGGAATTAATTAAACAAATAGATAAACAATTTAAAGGGAACAGAAAACTACCATCTCCATAAATAATCCACTCCATAAAAGGAAACTGTTGTTTTAGGACTGCAAAAAATTTCTGATCACCTCCTCTTCGTTCCTGAATTTCCTCCGCCTCTCATTCTTCATTCATCACAATCATTGATCCCTCCAATTCATGAGGCATCTCCTCTTCTTTCATCAATATCTTTCAATAATTCTTCATTCATCACAATGCCTTCTTAATTCATCACGCACCTCTTCTTCGTTCGTGAATTTCCTCCTTCATTCTTCATTCATCAGATAACTGCTATTTGAGTATATAATGACCACGATAATAGTGAGATTTATGCTTGTTTTTTGGACCGTTGTTCCAACGATAGGTTTAACGAATCTTGTAATCACTATCCATTAAACCAATCTTTTTAATTGGCATCCATTAAACCATGCTCGTCATGTTTTTTTAATCTTTTAATTAACATCCATTAAACCATGCTCGCCATGCTTGTTCTTTTACCGTTGCTTTCAAATTTAGGTCTAACCAATCTTTTAATCACTATCCATTAAACTAGTTTGTTAATTACCCCATCTTTTAACTCAGTATTACTATTTTATAAATTGGCGATATTTTTTAAAACTGAGCTTTTTAAAACTTGTCAATATACAGTTCAATACCAGTCCATAACTTTCATTTTTATATTTTCAATAAAACTGAGTTTTTTTAACCTGTGCTTTTCATTTCTCTGGGTGTGGATGTCCATAACACTGATTGGGTGACACTTGTTGATTGAAATATATTTAATATGCGGGGTAGGAAAGGTTGGTACTATCATTGAGTGGAATATATATATCTAAAATATAATAATAAATTAAGATAACTTAAACCATAGTAAAATTTAAATCTATTAAAAATTTATGTGATTTTTTGAAATCAATTTTTGTATATATAAAACTAATTTTAAAAATAGTTATTTATATATATATATATATAACTAATTTTAAAAATATTTATTTATAAAACTAAAAAGAGATAAGTTTGTAAGAGTTAATATCAAGCTAACAAATATTTGCAATGATAGACTTTTAGATCATTTTCTTTGTAATTTATTATTCATGTAATTTTTATATTAAAAGTTTTGTTTGGAATTAATTTGTGGATAATATTAGTTTGATGGTAAAAAGTGACTTTTTTAGTCTTCTCGTTTTTTCCCTCCAAGCTTACATCGAGTAAGGGTTGGATATGTGTCAAAAAAACGTACAGAATGTCTTGAAGGAAGATATATTTTTGGTAGAGCACATTGAGAACATTATGAATACATTCCTAAAAGTGCAAGTCTAAGATGAATCTATTTGAGCAATGTACACTTCCAAAGAATGTCTTGCACTAATAACATGAGCATGAACACATTCCTAAAAGTTAGATTCAAGATGACTCTATTTGAAACCATGTAAGCTTCCAAATAATGTCTTGCACTAATAACATGAGCATGGAAATCTAACTTACAATCACGGAGGATGAGTATCTTGACTCATAGATATCAAATATAGCTCTTAATTAATTTGATAAAAATATGTTTTTTTAATTAGTTTATTTATTTCAACATACATATTTCTAAGACTATAATAATAAAATAAGAATCCCACATAACTATAATAATTCCAAAGGATTTAGAAGTGGGTATTTTTATGATGTTGAGTGCCTTATAGGACAATAATATCAATGTTGTTCTTTATGTAGTTCTCCTTCACCTTACAATTTTACATGTACTAGGAAAACACTCACACCATAATCTAACATAGATCTTCTTCGAACCATTCTTACCTATAGGTAGGGTTAAAATAATATTCAATTCATCAAGTAATTACAACCCATACTTCGATGTGTATCTTTCTAGCTTGCTTGATTACGTTGTAAGCCATTCCCCCCGATGCAAAGTGTACTTTGATGTTAATCCGTCACAAGAAAGATAGATAATTTGCATTGAATGACTTCCACTTCTAACTTGGTCATCCATCCATTCTTGGTAGCAATATTGTTTCATGCATTGGTTTGTGATGGTTTACAACTACTTATCCATTTTTACTAGTTCTCATCTTGGCCCATGCATTAGCTTATGACTCGTTTTGTAGATAATCATACTTATAGATGCCACCTCAAACTAGCTTTCCTAGAAAAAAAACACTTTTCCAATCAACCAAGCTCATTTTCACTCAACAAAAATTCAAGGGAAACCAACTACCCTTATATCACTACCATCATGGCAATCCCCATCACATATAAAGTCGAAAGCACAAAATCGGAAGCGCCTTCACAACCACTTAATATAAAGAGTTTTTTAGAAGCCAACAGAGAAGTAGTGATTCACTATACGTACCTAAGTGGCGTTTCTTATAATGGATCAAAAACCTATATTGCCATATTATATATTCTTCAAGAATATTTATTGAGAGAAATTCATTCTATGTTCTCGGCACATTATAGATACATGCAAGTTACAAAAATGACATGATGACAAGTACAATGTAATCATGCATCAAAGATAAGTAAGTTTTACAGTTCAATTGCAATGAAGGATGTTTCTCCATCTACCACATTTACTATATAGAATTTTTCGTGGCTCAAATGAATTTATATGCAACATAGATATCCAAGGTAAAATTTCTCTCTTAACGCATTGTGAAATTTTAACCGATCGAAAAAATACAAATACATAGTGGCACTCAAGTTCAATAATTGTTTTACATTATTTGGGTCATTTTGAAGAAAAAACCATCAATTTAAGAATATAACACTCTAGGGTCAAGTGGCATGGGAAATAAAGAGAAGACAAGATTAAATAAAATATGTAATCATAGTGGTGCACAAGGGTCATCCTAATTATTAAACACTTCGATTAAATAATTTCTGTTGAATTGACTGCAATGGAGCATCCGTCATATTGATAAAAAATAAATAAAAAATGATAAAAAAATAAATAGAAAATGATATGAAAAATGGGAACACAGCCACATTTCGAATATTATTCGTTGATATGTAGCCTATGTGATGGAGGGTCATGAGAATCCAAACATAAGAAGAAGTAAATGCAATTGGCCAAGATTATGAGGGGTAGGGCCCGAGGAGATGCACATGATTCCCAAAACAAACAAGTTAAAATGTTACACGCTTTTACATCACATAACATAAATTATATGGGGAGTGAAAATTTAATGTGGTAATAGTGGAGGGCTTATCTATCATGCAAGGATAAGGTTTGGTCCTCATTGCCACCTCTCATTCGTGTCTCAAAAATTTGCATATGGAAGACATCTCTTATGCTATAAACATCATATCAATCGTCGTTATCCGTTGAAGACACTGGCCTACTCATATATTTTCTAGCTCATTGCAACCAAAAAATTAAACCATATTTGCATCATCGTCTATTGTGCTCATGCCCTATCCTTTTCCTTCCTCGTGGATGGATTTGAGATCACATCCTCATTTACAGTGGATGAACCCACCCTTCTCCACATGGTGAAAGCCCTTTTTTTCCTCTATTATAGGAATATTGATGCGTGCTATTTTCCTATCCTCTGATTCATGAAAATTGGCTTGAATACAACCATTTCTTTATAACATAATCGAAATATTTCGTTAATTCCTCAATCATGCGTAGGCTCCTCACATTAGTTTTTGTTTCACCCGTTCTCATGATGTTGTGAAATTTCCAATCGAGATTTATTTTCTAAGTACGCGCTCATGAAGCCTCTTCATTTTGACGTTCCTTTTCACAAAGTTGAATCATTCAACACACAAGTTTATTCTCATGACTTGATACATTGCATATATTTAATGGTTTATGACCATGTTTGCCATATCTTCACTCCTCAATTTTTGAGTTCTAGAAACTCGCTACTTTCAAATGAGCTAAATTTGTATCCATTTCCTAGATGATTTTTTGTATTAAGCTTTGATAAATTTGAAGATGAAGAGTTGATCTATAGTTTTGGTTTTTAGTTCTAGGGAAGTTCACTATTATGTTCATGGAACCCTCATTCCGATCTTTCAACCCATTTTCAACTTCAATTTCTACTACTTCTAGTTTGGGTACGACTTCCTAATATCCCTTTGCATCTCGGGAATCTTCCATTACTGAAAATATATAGGAAATTATTTAAGTAGATTTTATCGTAAAGATGATATAAAATAGCACTTGAGAGACACATACGCTCACGTTTGTGTGCAAGTGGACATTAGTAAAGGATTTCTTGCATAAAACAAAATAGCAAAGTAAAATTATCTATGGGTGCAAAAAGCTAGATTATTAGCATATTTTCTTTCCGTAAATATTTTTACAAAACATGTGGACTCTTCAAAAATTGTACCAAATATCAAAATATCAAAGCTAGGAAAAATAGTTGCAAATCAATATAGTGAGAAGGTTCCAACTAAGAAAATTATATGTTATTTAAAGATTAACTCCCCCATATCACAACAACGGGGAAAATCAACGACATACAAGTGAATCCAAGAAAGACTACCACTAAGTTAATGTAAACTCAACAAAAAGCCAAGTTGAGGTTGAATTAGTAAAGGATACCTATGAAAATCCCATGAAGTTTGGTTCCCAAATGATTGTCTTCAAAATATTTGTAAAAACACCTTGGGATAATTTTCCAAAAGTGAAGTAACAAGTCATATATTTTCGGTGATTCTCCGTCTCTTTAGAAAAATATAAGACTAAAAAACCAACTTCTTATATACATTAGGAGAAAGAGGAAGAATCAAAAAATAATCTTAAAGGTGGAGGACATATTTGAGATAATAACTAGAAGAATGATCCTCTAGGTATCATGGATAGCATAGGGGAGATCCAAGTGAGGAAAAAGAAAGATATATTTCACCAAGTAAAACAAGAAGTTAAATGAAGCTAAACAAAAAAGGGAGAAGCTAGTAAAATTTAAAATGACAAACAATTAAGAAGAACATGCAAATGTATTTGGATATTAGAGTCCTTGGAAAATGTTTAAATAGAATGGTAAATAAACCCTTTCTTTTGTGGATCTCTCAAATAAGGATTTGGATTTATCCTACAAGTTCAATCTTAACCTAATGAAATTTTGGAACACATTCTTTAGAAGAATTGCAACGATTATGAGTTGCATCCTAGTTTTTTTAATATAATCCAAAATACTATTTCTCGTTTATGAAACATAAATTATATGATATTGATATATGGATGGGTAAAATGTGGGGGGGGCTATATACACTTATTTTTGTTGCCCTTGGCATGAAAGGTGCTACCAAATCTTTTAATTGTTCAACTAATTTCCATCACCGGAAGATTTAATATTTTTCCTTAGTTACTTTCTCTTCATATTGAATCTACTAATATGTCGTTTTCTTAATTTTTTTCTTTAATTATTTTCCAATGTGTGTCTCCCCACAAAGATAGAATTCTTTTACAAAATCTCATTTTCTCAAAATGGTTTCTTGTCGATACGGTGGACACACAAGAAAATCATTCCTTGAGTCCATATCTAAGAGAGAATATTTAACATAAAGTACACATTTTGAGCACATTCTAAGGATAATGTTAAAAATAAATTGATTACCTCCATTATATCATAAGTTGTATGAAATGTGATGTGTAATGTTTTGTTTTTTTTGGCTAGTTTGTTCTTAAATCAACATGACAAACTACTTGAGAAACTTTGATCCAAGGGAATATAAACTATAGAAAAATAAATCAACAAACACTACTCCTATCCTTAGCCCACACCAATCCATACTTATGGATTGATTTCTTCTTGTGTGTTAACTAAACTGACCTTTTCACCATGGAGTGCCTTAACATAACACAATATCACTAATTTATCTATGGCCCATGGAATGAGAGATTAAATTTCAAGTTATACTTTTCTCACCTATGTTTCTTTAAATCATATGCTTACATGTACATATATGAATCCTAATCCATCACACCAATGTACACCCCTCAACCTCACATTTCAATTTCTACCAAAATGGGGTTGACAATGGCCACACTCGAGATTATATTGTAGTTTTAAAAAGACACAATGAAAAATATCCAATATACAACACATTATATATATTATGATATTAATGCATGTTTAAATCTTATACAAACTATATTTCAATGGAATTTTCCATGATATTTACACACATGTACTTAAAATCTAGATACATATTAAAAAGCTAAATAGACCTACCTATCGTAGTCGTTGACTTAAGATCCTAGGATTTTAATGATTTATAAAAGCTACTTTATTTCATTGTTTCAAGAGCTAAATTTAATTCTTCCTCACCATGATTTAACCTATATATTTGTCCAATGGGTGTCAAGAAATGTTGCAAGGGAGTATAAAGAGAAATAGTTATAAATATGAAATTTAATATATGTTCAATATTCAATTCCACAAATTATCCCACCATGAGTAGAGTCAAGTTGCATTTGAATAAGGTTTATATTTCAAAGTGCATGTCTTCATATAATTAGTGATATTCATCCAAGAAAAAAAATCCATGGAACTTGCTAATGATCATGATGAAGAGGCACAAAGTGATAGTGATGAATGCAACGGTAATAATAATGAGTTTACCATGGATGGTACTAGAGTATCAAGAGAAAGTGGAAAATGAAACTTCCCTACTAGAAATAAATAATTTCCCACCGAATTTGATCGAATCTCCTCACAACAACATCCCAGTGAGTAGGAGGCTTCACTAAACCTTTTGATAATGACTAAGCCTCCAATTGAAATTATCTTCAAACTAAAACTTCCTCTTACCCAAATTCAACATACTGCACCCAAGGATATGAAAAGAAAAACTTGCATGTGTGAGGAATTAAAAAAACTCAATGATGACATCTCTCCCAATACATCTTCATTAAAAAATGTCGCATCCAAATTTCTCGACGTTCCTTGCATCTTCACATCACTTTCCCAAAACCCTAAGGAACCTAAGGACACTTATTGTATTATAGCTTGGTATGAACCCGCCGGAACAATGAAACAAAATCGACGTCATTGAAATTTCATCGTTGACACCGGATCTAAGAATATATCTTTTTGCATCAATTGTCAACTAAATCTCGTACCTTCATTTTGTTTAAAAAATTCGATTTGATAGCATATCACCTTTATTTAATTTTAAAAAATTCCGTGAATAAAAATGTACCTTACGTTGAGGGATCACACTCTCATGTAGCAGAGTCAAATAATTCGATTATAGAATTAGTCTTCAAAATATTGTTTTTGACACTTCACACTATTAAAATTTTTATTTTCTAATATTTGTGGATCGATCCACTATTAGAATTGCAAGCTTCCCTATCACAGTAGTGGCAATAC
Source organism: Pinus albicaulis (assembly GCA_034641835.2). Taxonomy (NCBI): domain Eukaryota; kingdom Viridiplantae; phylum Streptophyta; class Pinopsida; order Pinales; family Pinaceae; genus Pinus; species Pinus albicaulis. The sequence continues at coordinate 125,049 of JAXQQM020088950.1, forward strand.
TGTTAAAGAATAATAGGTTATTAGATTATGTTGATAATCCATAGGCTTCCGAGTTGTTATTTTTCACATTAAAGTTACTCATCCACATTGATTCATCATAGTTTTTCCCTTCGGTGAGGGGGATGTAGGGAAAACTCGTAAATTATTATTTTGGACGAATTTTGTCGATGTTTACATCAGCAATAGTGAGAGCACAAAAGTGGCAACCCTAGTTGGGTAGCTTTACTTTATTATCCATTACAATGAAACTCTCAAGTTACATTTTAATATATTATGGATATTCCATTTTCGCAAATTGTGAGAAGAGGTTGGAAAGCTCATCCTATATAAAATTTAACAAATTTGTTTAAAAAAATTATTATTATTTTAAATAGTTATGATTAATGTCTTATGTTAAAATTTATGTTTTCATAAATATTTTTTTAATTATTATTTTTTTAAAATGTTAATTTAAAATTTTTCTAAATATCTCATACTTCAAATTTTTTTAAATATATTTATATTAAATAATATTTTAATAAAATAATTTTTAATTAATAATCACTTCTTAAATATTAAATGGCCATGATCAACATCGAGAATTGGGTTTGTCATACCTAAGATTCTCTTCCTCTCGTTCATGATTATGGGATTCATTCAATTGGTTCAATTGGTTCTCCAATAGGATTTACAACTTGGTCCCAACCCAATGGTCGATATGCGGCCAGGTAGGGATTTACGTACTTCTCTCGTCTTTTTTACTAATTGAAAAGTTACCCAACCAAAAAGTGTATGGTTTCCTCATAAAACACTTCACGATGCACTTATAACTGTTTCCTCATAAAGTGCTCCAAGATGCACTTTGTCAAACGCTCCATATAATGCTTGAGTCTTAGCCTTAACTCGGGTAGCTCCATATAAGGTTTATCGACTCACCCCTTCTCAAGGTAACATATTAATTTTTTCTTTATTGAATGATAGTGGGAATTTAGAAGGACTTGAATATATGAGGTGTTTATGAGCAACAAATTAATATTTTTCTTTTCCGAATGGCACTCAAAATGTGGAGAACATGGACACATGAGTTATTTCTAAGCTTTAGAGGATTAGATGCCTTGAAGGGATTTGTATATCATCTCTACATAGCCCCAATATTTAGCAAAGAAATCTATGTGTTCCGATGCCCGCCAACTAAGAAAATTAGGACTATATGAATATGGCCATGTTTAAACCACCCCATTGAACGCAATATTTTCTCCCCGTATCACACATCCTTTGTGTGGTGCCTCAATGAAGTGTCACAGTGCATGGGAGGGCCGTCCTTCTAATTTACTATGGCTCATATTATATCTCGAAGCCCATTTTCCAAGGAATTCCAACAAGATAAGATATTGAAGAATGGGAAGGTGATTTTCTTCTAATATGTTAGGTTGGACACTACACAAGAAAGGGTTTAGTAGGAAATCAACTATACAAAAAAAGGACTTGCTTATGTCCATGAATATTCTAGAAATCACAAAAATATAGTTAATTAACCCCACTAAAACACATATATTTAATGCTAAAAATTCATTCAAAAAACTATAAAATCCAATCAATAAAAGTTGTATGGTTTTATCTCGTAGTTTCAATAAAAGGTGTAACGCTATCACGTATGTAATATTGATACGTTATATTATTAGAAGTTTGCATTGCGTTTGACGTTATTAAATGAAAAAAAAATGTTGAAATATTAAATTCACCTCGCAATAGCCGTATGGAATACTAGAGGACAACAAACAACCGGAAAATATTTGAGCTATGTTTACACTCCATCTCGCAATAAATTCTCGAGTTAAATGAGCCACAAAATCATTTTTTGAAGATCGTAGCCATGACTTTCTCAGCTAGAACCGAGTCATCGTCACTCCATTTAAACCACATCACCTACCACCATTAAACACCACCAAACTACGTAAGGGAGAATTTACTTCTCGCAAATATCGCAACTTCGCAACTTCGCATATCCTTTCGCACCATCACAAGTTTGCCACTATTTGAGATGCGATATTGTCGATAACACATATCTCATATCGCATGCGTAATATATTAAGTTTATTACCCGAATCACCAAGACCAAACCATATAGATCGCGATGCGATAATGCTTGTCAAATACAATTGATAAATCCGCCGCGGGCTCCACCACTCGCCAATATAAACCATTTCGCATGGTTTTCATGTCCACCACCGTACCGAAATGATGATAAATTCTAAAATCCGGCTTAGATAAAGAATCCTCAAATCCGTGAAAAGGCTTTCATATGAGGTTTGAGACATTAAAAGTTTTTTTGTTTTTATGTTTAATGTTTTTATTTTAAAATCTCCGCGACGCATGTTTTGTTAAGTCTTTTGATTTAGGATTAATATATATGTTTTAATATATATATTATAAACATTCTCAATGTTTATAATATATATAAAGTTAGTGTGTTTTGCAACAGCAAGCAATGCGATATATATGCCCGAAGGAAAAAAAGAAAAAGAATGTTGGATTGTGTATATAGAGAGAGTGTGAGAGTTGTGTGTTGTTTTATATGCCCGAAGGAAGTAAACATAAAGACCGTGTGTGTGCATCTTTAATATAGTGAGCAACCGTAAAACAAGTTTTGAAGAACACAACATGTGTTAGCTTGAAGCGGTTGTAATTTTTTGTGTAAATGCTAGAACAAACGTTCTTTGGAATCTCTCGTAATAGCCTTTTAAGTTTAATGAAAGAAGTTTTTTATATGCACCTATGTCTAGCAAATTTTTAATTGAATCTTTCTCTGTTGAAGTTGGGGAATTTTTATTCCTTTGTTGTTTAGAATACTTCGTAAATCCCAACATGGTATTAGAGCTAGTCCAGCTCTTTGAAGTTGTCAAATAAGATGAAGGAAGAAGGTGTTGTCATGAAATTTTTGACCAAACAATGTGAAGTCTCGGAAGAAGACCGTGTTTAAAAATCCCGATCTATGTTTAAAAAGGTAGTCTAGAGAATTTTTTTCGAATACAGAGTTTATCTCTGCCGCAGAGAAGTTTTATTTAAAAAACACAACAATTTTAGAGCATAGTTTAGTAAGCTAGCCATGGCAGGAGCAACACAAGCACAAGTATAGGAAATAATCAACTCACACAATTAATGGGAAGAATTATGACTATTTGAAATCAACAATGAGAGCTCTATTTGCCTCTCAAGATTTATGGGAGCTAGTTGAGGATGGTCTAGAAGAACCAAGATAAAAATGCATTTAATGCCTTCACACAAAGGTAAGAGAAGGATTTTCTAAAGAGTAACAGGGAGAAGGACTCAAAATCCCTCTTTCTATCTCTATCAAGCATTCTATGCAAGTGTGTTTCTAAGGATTGTAGTAGCCAAGAAGTCCAAGGATGCGTTGGATACCCTCCGTACAATCCCACCAAGGTATGGAGTAGGTAAAGACAAAAAAGCTTCAATTAATGAGAAGGGGATTTTGAAGTCATTTTCATGAAAGATACCGACACAATAGAATCATTCTTTACTCTACCGATTGGGTTGGTCATCCAAATAAGATATGATGGAGAGATAGTATAAGAAAGAAGAATAGTGGAGAAATTATTGAGGAGCTTACCTCAAGGTTTGATGTGATAGTCACAACCGTTGAAGATACAAAGGATCTCTCAAAATTTACAAGCAGATGGAGCCATGCATCACCGATGACACATGAACAAATATTGGGTAGAACAACAAACTCATCTTTGGAGCATTCCTTGAAGACCTGGAATGTCCTTTCGAAGAGGAAGAGGTCAAGGTAGAGGAAACTACGAGGAAAAGGAAGAGGCGAAGCCAAAATAGAGGAGGAAGAAACAAATCCCTGCAAATACTCATGGAAGGGGCAACAACCAAAATTAGAACCAAGGCCATGGTAGTAGCCAACAAGGAGGACAACATCAAGCACATGGACAAAGGTATGATAAATTCCAAGTCCAATGTCATTATTGTAAGAAGTATGGTCATTATGCCAATGAATATAGGAAGAAACAAAGTGACATGGGTAATAGACCCGTTGCTAATTTTACTAAAGAAAATATCAATCAAGAGAAGTTGTTTTTAGCATGTAATATGGCTGAAGAAATGAATGAAGATATATGGTTTTGGATTTAGATGTAGCAACCATATGACCGGAAACATTTCCATGTTTTTCCCCCGTTAGATGAAAAATGTAAAGTCTCAAGTAACATTGGGGACAGTAGCAAGGTCTCTCGCCATGGGAAAAGGCATAGTAAGTGTTTTCACAAAGAAAGGAGAAGGACGATCCATATCGATGTATACCGTGTGCCCGGCATGAAGTTAACCTCTTGGGCATTGGACAACCTATTCAAAAGGGGTACAATTTTTTTCTTTTGAAGATGATGTATGCACCATCATGGATAAACCACCAAGAAATCAATGCATTGCACAAGTGAAGATGACAAGGAACAAAATTTTCCCTCTCAAGATGAGAAAAAATTTGAAGAAAGGAGATGAAATGGCACAGAGACACAAGAGACATTCCAAAGAAAAGCAAAAGATGAAAATTGGTTATGGCATTTGAGATTTGGACATCTCAACTTTGGAGGTCAAATTTTTTTGCATAGGAAAGGAATGGTAAAGGGATTACTATTGATTGAGAAACTAGGTAGCCTATGTGAAGGTCGCATTCCGGGAAAACAACACAGAGAAATCTTTCGATCAAGAAAGAGCCTAAGGGCAAAGGCACCCTTAGAAATTTTCCATTTATATTTGTGTGGACCAATCGCAAACACCATCAATAGCAAGCAAACACTATATGCCGACTTTCATTGATGATTACACAAGAAAAACTTGGGTTTACTTCGAATATCTAAATTTAGACTAATTCTATTAATGGCACAAAAAATTACATGGAGGCACCGGCCTCTATGGTACCGGCCCAACTATGGGGCATTCTCGCTCCAAGAGCCTAAACACTACCCGTTTTCCAAACATATAGAAAATTAGCCACCCACGTAGGGGAAACCGGCTCTCTGCCAGCTTCATAACAAAATTAACAAAATTATCAACAATTCATTATACTCGGTGGGGTAATCCAAACATTGGAAAACAAAAACTCAAAAAACTCAGGGAATCCCGAGCATGTTAAGAAACATGAGGAGAGGGAGGAGATTCTTCAACAACCTGGCACCGTAGGCTTCATATCTTCCTCCACCGTCCGATGATCATTGGTCTCGAAGCCTCCATGTTCGTCGCCCGCAATATCCTCGCCGCCGTGCAAGGGAGCCATCCGTTTCATGTTGGTACACAGAGAGTTTCCTGTCTATCTCGATTAAAGAGGGGAAGAACAAATGCAGCTATGCCTTCTTTGAATTCCATGATAATGGTTGTGACGAGGGTAGTTCAAGGAGATTTGAAAGTAGAAATGGGCATTGCACCGGATTCAAAGGGATTGGGAGAGGTTGCACAGACGGGGGAGAAAGCAAAGCCCCCGTCGTAAAAAGGAGAGCCATGATGCCCACGGCCATGACAAATTCAGCCGCAAGATAATTCCCAATGAAGTATTCGGATGATGGAGAGGAGGAGTAAGGGATGGAGATGAGCAAACTCGATGTCTGTCACCAAAACTTCCTCTCCTAACTATCTTGCAAATTAACTATCTTGCTTGTGACAATCTTACATCAAGAGGTATACTTGAGCAATGGGGAATGGTTTACAATGTAATCAAGAAAGCTAGCAAGACACACATCAAAGTATGGGTTGTAATTACCAAGGAATTGAATATTATTTTAACCTTACCTATAGGCAAGAATGGTTCGACAAAGATCTCTGGTTTTATTATGGTGTGAGTGTTTTCCTAATACATGTACAATTGTAAGGTGAAGGAAAGAACTACATAAAGAGCAAGATTGATATTATTGTCCTATAAGGCACTCAACATCATAAGCATACACACTTCTAAATCCTTTGGAAATATTATAGTTATGTGGAAGTTCTTATTTTATTATTATAGTTTTTAGAAATATGTATGTTGAAATGAATAAACTAATTAAAAAAACATTGTTTGTTAAATTAATTAAGATAATATTTGATGTCTATGAGTCAAGATACTCATCCTCCAATGATTGTAAGTTAGATTTCCATGATCATGTTTTTAGTGCAAGACATTCTTTGAAGCTATTACGCTTCAAATAGAGTCATTTTAGACTCTCACTTTAGGAATGTATTCATGCTCATGTTATTAGTGCAAGACATTCTTTGGAAGCTTACATTGTCTCAAATAGAGCCACCTTAGACTGTCACTTTAGGAATGTATTCATAATTCTCAATGTGCTCTTCCAAAAATATCTTCCTTCAAGACATTCTATACTTTTTTCTTCGACACATATCCAACCCTTACTCAATGTAAGCTTGAGGGAAAAAAAGAAGACTAAAAAGTCAATCTTTACCATCGCGTAATATTATCCACAAATTAATTCCAAACAAAACTTTAATAAAAATTACATGAATAATAGATTACAAAGAAAATGATCTAAAAAATATATCAATGCAAATATTTGTTAGCTTGATATTAACTTCCGTTACAAACTTATCTCTTTTAAGTAGAAAAATTTACTAGGTTTCCAATGGTATGTATAAACAATTGTTGTCCATTTAAAAATACATAGGAAGGAAGAACAATTTTTGATTCTCTGGGGCAGATTCAAAGAGAAAGTCTTTCTCCTCTACTAAACGCGGACATTCTAATAAAAAATAATATTAACTAAATCTTTTTTACTACCAATAATAATATTTCTCTGCTTCCTCATTATTTCATATATATATATATATATATAATACTAAGCATTTTTAAAATTAGTTTTATATATAGAAAAAATTGATTTAAAAATATCACATAAGTTTTAAATAAATTTAAATTTTTACTATTATTATCATTCGTTTATGGTTTATTAATTTATTATTATATTTTAGATATATATATTCCACTCAATGATAGTGCCAACCTTTTCCACCACGCATATTAAATATTAAATATATTCCAATCAACAAGTGTCACCCAATCAGTGTTATGGACACTCACACCTGTGAGGAAAAACGCAAATAAAAAAAAATCAGTTGTACTGAAAATATAAAAAATAGAAAGTTATGGACTAGGATTGAACTGTATATTGACAAAGTTTTAAAAAGCTCAGTTTTAAAAAATATCATAAATTATAAAATAGTAATACTGAGTTAAAAGATGGGGTAATTAACAAATTAGTTTAATGGATAGTGATTAAAAGATTGGTTAGACCTAAATTTGAAAACAACGGTCGAAAAAAACAAGCATGGCGAGCATGGTTTAATGGATGGCAATTAAAAGATAAAAAACAAGCCTGACGAGCATGGTTTAATGGATGGCAATTAAAAGATTGGTTTAATGGATAGTGATTACAAGATTCGTAAAACCTAAATTTGAACCCAACGGTCCAAAAAACAAAGCATAAATCTCACCAATGTCGTGGTCATTATATACTCGAGCGCCTGGTGAATGAAGAATGAGAGGGATAACTAATTGTAATGAATGAAGAATGAGAGGAGGAAATTCACGAACGAAGAGGAGGTGTGATGAATTAGGAAGGCGAGGGATCGGTGATTGTGATGAATGAAGAATTAGAAGAAGATATTCACGAAAGAAGAGGAGATGCCTCATGAATTGGAAGGATCAATGATTGTGATGAATGAAGAATGAGCGCTGGAGGAAATTCAAGAACGAAGAGGAGGATCGAAATTTTTTGCAGTCCCAAAAAACAGTAGGGGGGATGGACTGGATTATTTATGGAGATGGTAATTTTCCGTTTCCTTTAAATTGTTTGTCTATTTGTTTACAATTAATTCCACAGAAAAAATGGTTATGCAGCGAAAGGCTGTAGGTGATTGAGTAATTTTCTGTTCCTTTAATATGTGTGTTTAATTCATTTTTAGAGAGACATTTGTGTAACTTGACAAAAAATTTCTCTCTTCAATCTACAGGTTAAGCATGGGTGTTCTTCTCTCATGCACTGTTATGTTAAGTTAAAGTTGTCTATCTTATTTAGCGCTCCATAAATCTTCTCTGTATAGTGTTGTATGCATGAATGTCATGTGTAGTGTTGTGGTACAAATGTAATGTGCAATGTGTCGTGTGCAAATGTTTGGTTTGTGTGTCTGTGCATTTGTGGCAATTGAGAGAGAAAGCCCAGGCTCAGGAGATTCAATATGCACTGGTGGTTGGAAGGGCCAACTAATGAAAAAAATTATGCTTTCAGAGTGAGTTGGTGTGACTTTGTACTCATGGCAGTATTTTCTGAATTATTTTTTAAATTCATTCCTCAACCTCTTTTATGTTTTCTGATGGGTTGGGATTTTTCTACACGAGCTTGGGATTTTCTCTACACGAGGTGGAGCAGAGTGTCCAATGCTTTGGAGCAGAAGAGCTAGGGCAAGGTTTCCAATGCTTTTGAGCAGAGTAGCTTGAGCATCGTTTCCAATGCTTTTGCAGAAGAGAATGAGAAGTTTCGAGGGCTTCTAAACCACCAGTTTCCACAGTTTCAATAGCAACAGAAAGATTAGGTTAGTATTCTTTGTGAATGTCCTTGTTCTCCTCGTTTCTTGTTTCCTGTTGCACTTTACGAATATCTCTAAGTGATATATTTACAGAACATGTTCATTGTAGAATAGTTACGCAAATTGAAACAGGTTTAGTCATCTATGTCGGTCTGTGTTCACATCTGCGTTGAGGATGGTTAAGGCGTGAGGTGTTGGGTGGTTTTCCATGTAACAAGTCATATAGCCATAAATATTTTTGGATATTGACCCAGTTGTCTCTCCAAACCCCAATTCAGCTCTTCCTTTTGTCATTTCATGCCTCCAATTGTCCTATATCCATAACCAGATGAATCTGGAGTTTCTTAAATAGTACTAGCACCATTCATGGAACCACTCATTTACGTAAAACTACCATTAGCTTCTCCTTGAGTAACATATTATGGGTGAGTATATTTAGCAGGAGATTGAGAAGGTGGTTCATTGAGTTGGGAGGCACTGCTCAAAGCCTTACACTGCAAAACCCCACAGAGTGGGATATATAGATTGTGACAGACTGAGCCTCTGTTGATAATTGTGCAATTTAGAAGTGACAGCAAGGAAGAAACCCCTGGAAATTCCCGCCTAGGGCTTATATGGAAATAAATGTTTGCTACATAGCATGCATATCTACATAGCTACATTCACGGGATTGATTTATTTATATTATGTACACAATTTATCAGCATTCACCAGATTGTTTTATTTGTATTATGTAATAAATTTCAATTTTACACCTAGCTTGACCCTAATTTTGCTATGGGTTACAACGGATTCCCACTGTGATGCTTAGTGGAAGGAATGAACATAGAGCCTGTCTTTGCTGTTCACAGAATTAATTCATGTAATCATATATTAAATTTCAATTATATTGATGTTACATTCTGGTTGTAATTGTAGATAGTAAATTTCTAAAGTTTTAGTGGACGATTAAATGGGTAATTGCCAACAATTATTAGCCAGTTTATGCAGAGTCTATTTACATGCATAAATATGACAAGTACATGTACAAGTTTAGTGTGATGTTTAGTATAAGCAATACTAATTCAGGTTTTGATAAATTCAATCTATGAGCTATGCTAATTAGTAGTTTTGGAATGTGAGTTTATTGGAAATTGTATAGGATAAATGTTGAAAGACGTGGTTAGCAGTGAAGAGAAGGTCATACAGTTATGAGATGAACCCAAAACATATGCAATAGTGGACAATCAGAATGTCATGATACAAATTTCAGGTAATCAAAAGATTCTTTTTCCCTCTCTCTTATTAATTACATTAAGAAGTTTTTATTAATTATATATCAACCTTTATTTTTTTTCTATTAAATTTACAACGTAACATTTATTTTTACTAAAAAATATATATTTATATTTATGAAAAATATGTGTTAATGGTTATTCATTATTTTATTTAATATTTTAATTTGAAAAATATGATAAAATTTTTCTATTCCTTATGCTTGTTGTGCCATTTTCTGACCAAGAAGACATAATATTTCCTTCGAGCCTGTACCGTAGTATTAGGTAGTGAATATCCATATCTTACCCCAACGTTCCCAGAGTTAACCTTGTAGATTTGGGAATTTTTATTTATTCAATTTTATTACTAAAAGCATGCTATTGTTATAGAAGTTAAAAGCTACCAAATGTGTTTTTTTAATTATTTATTTTCAATATGTTAAATTTTATTGTTATTATATTAAATTTGTTAATTATATTATATTTTGATAGTTTTATTTAATAATATTGTATTAATGTTTTTTTCTTTGATCTTTATATATAATATACAAAATAGATAATAATAAATTTAATTATGTTACAAGTTATTAGGAAGGATTTGTATTCTAACAATATCATTTCAGTGTTTTATGTTGCATAAAATTTATCAATGCCGAAGTTGTTCTTGAGTGAGTCTGAGTTGTGTTCCTTCTTGTAACACCCCCAAGTTCTATGCTTTTCAAATGAGACATTTGAACATAAGTCCAAAGGGGAGTGGACCCAAATGGATAACTATTGTGTGGATGTGGTTAACTATTTATTTATGAAAAGTAAATAAAATATTATGTATGCACTATGACCAGATGAGAAAATGAGATCACATGCCTAATCCATGAGGTGATGGAAAAGGAAAAAGTCTTTCCCCAAAATCTTTCAAAAATCCTTGAAAGAAATTATTTCTAATTTAGATTTTTGAGGAAAAAATCTAAATTTCCCCAATGAAGAGGAGTAGTTGGGAAGAGGTGAGAAAAAGTTGGAAAAGCTGAGGAAAAGCTTAAAGCAGCTTTAAAGAGTCCCAAAATGGGAAGCCTAGGCTAAACAAGAATAAAGCATCCTGAAATTCTGGACGCAGAATTGGAAACAGGCTTTGGGGAAAGCACAACTTAAATAAGCTACTCCAGAACAGATTGAGGTTAGTCTGTTCTTGGAGGATCTCTGCTCGGGGGTGAATCCTGGGAGATAAAGAGGATTCTAAGGTTGGGAGGACTGGTCATAGTAGAGTTGTGCATGCATAAATTTGGAGATATCTGTAAGTCTGTGTTAAACATATCCCTGTTTTATGAAATTGTGATGTTATAGTTTCTTTATGCAAGTTATGAAATTGTGATGTTATAGTTCATTATGGAATTTATGAATTGTTATGTTATGTTACATTATGCAACTGTTAGATTGATTAATGGTTCAGTAACTTATGGAATTGCAACTACAGCTATTGATAGTAGAGACAAATGGTTGGGTGTAGGGATGAGTACCTTGTAATAATGAGATTGGAGATGATAGATCAATTGAACAACCAATCTAATAACTATGTATAGGTATAGCTTTCTATCTTTTAAAGGAGTATTTAATTTCTGTGTGTATAAACAGAAAATGTTAACAAACCAGTACCCATGAACAGCAAGTTCCAAACAACTAAACCTATCATAACAATACTGATGGCACAGAACCCCCTGTAACCAATAACAGAAAGTAAGAAACAATAACCCTGTGATAGTCGTATCGGGTTCAGTATGTGCGTTCCAATGGAGAGAATTGTAACAGTTAGAATTTAATTATTCTATTAAATGTAAGTGTAATCATATGAAAGTAGAAGTTGAACCCTAATTAAGGACGAAGATCTAACACAAGGAATTCTAAACTATCCAGTTCAGTATCCTCTACCTCCATTTGATTGAAGCAAGAGGATCTGTTTTCTAGTTTTCCCATGGAACTGTTAAATCTGTACCAGAGTGTCACACAGGTTGAATGTTTGTAACAGTAAAATAAGGGGGAAATACTATTGAACTATCTAGTGGGTGATAAAAGTTTGTGTGAGGTAAGATTGTCAGCATATGTAAAATATACAATGAACCGAGCACCTGTGTACAGTCCATGTAAACTTCTGGGAAAGTAGTTGGAGAAATGGAGGTTAACTGAGGATAGATAGATGTATGCGAGGATGCACACATCTATACCTCGATGCTGAAACTTTAAAATGTTGAAAATTTTATAAGGCCTGTAAACTGGAAAGCTAGGAAGGGCCTAGCAAATCATCTAGAATTGGACAAAACTCTGAAAAGAAAAAACCTGAGAAGTACAAAGTAAAATATATATAGCTATATAAGTCTACTAGATGGATTGAGAAGAGGGGAGGTCAAGGCCAAAAATCTTCATGGAAATTCTTATATTCCATGGCTGCCTATAAGTACTAAAAATAAATTAAATGCCGGATAATAGACTGCATTTGTAAGTGATTCAGTATAAAACTATCAAGGTTATCTGGCGCATAAAGCGGAGAATATCTGAGTTATGTTATATGTGTAGAAAGCTGGGTCTGGGAGACGTGACACTTTTGTTCATAGTTTTCATGACCTTTAGTTTTTACAGTAACTCCAATATGCAAAAACATAAATATACCATGTTATTATAATAATATTTTATGAACATGTTTTAAACATCTTCCCAATATACACACAAATCACAAAATTACTTTTATTCACATAAATCGTTTAACATTTTTCAATGTTTAAAACATCTTCCCCATATACACACAAATGGCAAAGTCACTCTTATTCACTTAAATCATTTAAAATTTTTACAATGTTCTAAACATCTTCCCCATATACACATAAATGGAAAAGTCTCTCTTATTCACTTAAATCATTTAAAATTTTTACAATGTTTTAAACATCTTCCCGATACATTGCACAAAAATGACAAAATGAATCTTATTTACATAAATTATATAACAATTATAACCTAAATTTATTTATATTTTAATTTTTTTTTTTTAAATAAGATTTTGATTTTATTTATTTATATATTTTTATTATAACTATGTTATTATGATATTTGAAGTATACTATATTTTTCCTTCTTTTCATATATATATAAATAAATAAGTATATTTCAATATTTTTATTGATATTTTTATAAATTTAAATAAAATACTAATATATATTTTTAGAGTGTTTGCAACTATTTAAATATTTTTATTATTTATTTGTATGAATTTATTATATCTAAATTTTTATGTATTGGTTTTATTATTTATATACAATAAATATATATATTCTTCAGTGCTTGCTTACATATATAAATTTATGAAAGTATTTTGGTTATAATGTATGTTTTGGATTTTTTATTTTGTATGTATATGAATGCATTGTTTTGAGAATTGAAATAGTGTATTTATTAGTTGCATTGTCATAGTTAGAATATATTTGTTGTGTTTTTTATTTTTGAATTTATCAATGAATGAGATGTATACTTCTATATGTTGTGTGTGAATGTATTATTGAGATTTTTTGCATTATTTGTATGTACTTGTTTGAATTGTTTACTCTTCTATGTTGATGAATGTCTCATTTTGCATGCTTTTGACTATTCTTTCATTGTTTATTTGTATGTATATGTGTGTATTTCCTTAGTATGCCTTGAATGTTAGAGTAGCGGTTTTAGTGTTTCTATGTATATACATTTAATTATTTTTAAGAGTTGGTTGTATTATCTTGGATGTTTTTTAGTATTCCTTCTTTATTTGCTTTGTGTGTGTATCTTTTCAGTATTCTTTCATATGGATATTATTTAATTGTATGTGTATGAATGTATTATTTGTTGTATTTTTATGAGAATTATTTTACTTTGTATGTACTTGTTTGAATTGTTTACCCTTCTATGTTGATGAATGTCTGACTTTGCATGATTTTGACTATTTGATTTTGAATATTCTCTCATTCTTTATTTCTATGTATATGTGTGTATTTCTTGGGTATGCCTTGAGTAGTGGTTTTAGTGTTTCTATGTGTATGAATGTATTAGTTTTCGTATTTGTATGAAAATTATTTACTTGTATGAGCTTTATATGTATATCAATCAATTATTTGTTGCATTTGATGTGTCTTGTTTACATGTATTCATTGTGTGCGTATGAATCTACTCTTTGCTACCTTTGTATGTGACTTATTTACTTGTATTCTTTGTATGTGTATGAATGCCTTCTTCATGTGTATATGAATATATTCTTTGGTAATGTGTATTATTTCCTTGTATTCTATGTATGTGTATGAATGTCTTCTTCATGTGTGTATGAATCTACATTCCAACATGTCTTCTTTATTTGTATTCTTTGTATGTGTATGAATATATTCTTCATGTGTATGAATACATGTATTCATTGTGTGTGTATGAATCTATTCTTTCCTACCTTTGTAAGTGACTTATTTACTTGTATTTTATGTATGTGTATGAATACCTTCTTTGTGTGTATATGAATATATTCTTTGGTAATGTGTCTTATTTCCTTGTTTGCCAACACCCACAATTCATGTGATTTAATTTTAAAGTTAGATACTTGAACTATACATCCTAAGGGGAGTGGACCCCAAAGGATGATTATTTTGTGAATGTAATTAAACATTTAGATTGATGAAATAAATGAAATGATTGGTGCATATTGACCAAGATGAGAATTAGAGATCACTTGCCAAATCCATGAGGATGGATAAGGCAATAAATCCCACCATCTTCAAAAATCCTTGAAAGAAATTAATTTAGATTTTGAGGAGGAATCTAAATTTTCCCCAATGAAGAGGAAAGTAGTTGGGAAGAGGTAATAAAAGTCGAGAAGATGAGGAAAAGCATAAAACAAATTTTTAAAGAGTCCCAAAATGGGAAGTCGAGAAGCAACAGAAGAAAAGCATCATGTTATTCTCGGGACGCAGAATTAGAAACATGATTTGGGAAACATGAGCTTAAATAAGCTACCCTAAGCAGCATCGCAGGCTGATCCGTGATGGATGTGATCTCACTTCTGTGGGTGAGTTCGGGAGACAAAGAGGACCTAAGGTTGGGAGGTTGGTCATTTGTAATAGTGGTATGTCGAAATTCTTGTTGTTTTGATTTCTTATGGTATGAATTACTACATATAAAATCTCATGGTTTACTAGATCATAAATTCTACATTTTAACGAGTTGCTTATAAGAAGTTTATTCCTTGCCACTCTTTGTATGGTTGTAGAATTCAATACGTAGTAGAATTCCACCTAGTCTCTAAACCGGTGAATGAGTTTTAAACCTATAGCTAATTAATTTTACACGAGAACATGAAAACAATAACTTAACTTTAATACGCCACATTTCTTATAATGATCTTAGTATACGCATATATGTGTATGAAACCACGAATTTTCCATTGTGTAGTGGAAAGAAATAGTAAAAGATTGGCTAATGCACCTGTGCATGAAAGAATGACACGATAGATTCTGTGAATGCGAGGACGGAAGTACAAGTTCCTTGGTGGAGTCAATTAACCCTTATAGACTTCTAAATTTTAAGTCTAGAGTAAAATTTCTGTAAAACTTGGAATAACTTGAGAATAGATACCATTAAATTCTGGAAAAAACCGACTTGAGGAGAATTACTCTTTGGACTATAGAACATAAGCCAACTTTAAACTTTTCTAAGCAAAAAAAAAATCTATCTTTAACCAAATACCACAACAACTAATTATGCACACCAAGAGATATATGCTGGTGGGTGAGCAGGTTAATCTTTTAATAGATTTATTCGGAGCTATACCACACTCTAGTTCGAAACATGTATAAACTTCGTATATAAATGAGAGTTAAAAAGTTGCCGGTATTGGCTTAATATTTTAAGTTATACGTAAAGCTTCCCCGAAATGAGGAAATCAGGATAAGAGTAATTGTAATTATTCTGTAGGTATAAAACATTTGAGGATTCTTTACCTTTGTCACGGTGGTCAAATTAAATTCGCGGGGAAGTTTTACATTATTAAAAGGCTGATAACATATAGCTACCGATTACTTATATATATATGCGGTTAAATCGGCATAATAAAATCAATAAAAAATTCGTTGACATCGATTAGATCTTCTTGGAACATTAAGCATAGACAAACCTTAATATACTCCTTTAGCATTTAGCCGAATAAGTACGTTACGAGATGATAAATATTAACTCGAAAAGAAAGAAATTATAAAAGAGACTTCTGCATATAATTGATTCGAGGAAAAAAAAGGGAGAGTCAAATGAAAAACCCAACCAAAAGGCTTCTGAAGCGAAGTACACATATTTATACGACCCGAGTTCAGAACTAATGTTAATTCATCACCGAAATAAGGCGATGCAGTATACGAATGAAAAAAAAAAATGAGGGCCAAATCTAAAATAGAATTCCATGAGTCACTTCGAGATTCGAGTTCACCCTTGGTCGAGAGTGAGTTCATATATAACCACGCACGGAAAATGAGCGAAGCGAGCTTAGTCGCAATGTTCAAAAGTAGAACTCATAATGGTTCAACGTCTCTATACCAATAACGCAGAAGCAGTGGCTATAAGAAGAAACAAGCAAATTTAAATACTTTCTATAACAACATGAGGCAATCTTTGTTCGAATATCGTTGGAAAAATCGGAGAACTTGTATAATAACGAATGAAGGAAATAAGTCGATTGAAGTCGTCGAGAAAACAACGGAAAGGATTGAAACGCCTTAGACCATAGCAGAGACTTTATATACCTACAAGGAACGGGGAAAAATTTATGTTAGAAAATTTTTTTGATCCCTAATAGAAAGTGTCCACCAAACGATGAAAAAAAAAAATTGATGTGCAACATGCAGAGGGTAGGCGAGAATCGCCAGGACCAACACTTCTGGAATATAGAACACAACGAAGAGTTAAATGAAATTCGCATGACAAAATAGAAGGCAACCCTTACAAAGCGAGGTTGCGCTGAGAAGCTGGATGGCTACCTTGTCACGCCACGAATGGACCGAGGCCTTTAGCCTTCATACGAAAACTTCTGTTCTCCATCGTGAATTACGAGGAGGACACCCAAGTCTTTAAGGTTAATACCTCGTTTTATTCAGAAGATAGGAGAAAATTGCAACGGTATTAGCCGACCCATATCTTATTTCCGAGTTTTCCATTCAACCCATAGCAAATGAAAATATAGCAAGACGGAGAGAGAAAACGTTGATTAAAAACGATAATACCTGTTCGGCTGAGCAATATTGTGAATAATTTCAGGAATGCCATCGTGGGGATTCCTCCTACATGATTTCCGTAGTGTGAAAAGCAATTTGTGAAACAAGCCGAAAAGCATCGTTACTCAAATTTGTTCCATAACGAATTCAATAGCCGGATGAAAAACAAACCATACTTACTATGGTCAAATGCATAGTACGCTGGCAAGAAACCCTCGACGTGCCATTACGTACAAAAATAGCCGAGAGAGAAAATGACGAACACCACACCGAGCAAGAAAATGAAGTTAGGAATGAAAAATACGAGAACTAATAATGGAGCGAGGAAACCCTAACTCCATTAAAATCGAGCCTTCCACGTGTAGGAGATAGTAGGAATGACTTGGTTGGGATTGGCGTCGAATAAGTCAGGGAAGTACATCCAAAAGATCCCGAGAGGGATTGTAGCATTAAACTCATACATAGCGTGATCTGAACGACATATTTATCAAACCCGAGGGGAGTATTTTAAATTATTTAATCACACCTATTGTACACCAAATCGCGTGATGTGTAATCCAGAGTTCAAACTCGTAGTACTTCGCGCCAATCAAAATTTATGGAGAAACCAGAAAGTGAATGCGGATAGTTCACCGTGTCCCGGTTTATAAATCGATATTCAAACCCTACCCTATGGGTCCAAAAAATATCATTCATATACGAATAAAATGCCAGCGTATCAAGTGGAGTAAGACGTGGCTTGGGCCAACATCGACCTATGATAAATGATGACAAGGTCAATTTAGGGTTTCGATCCCATTTGATTTTAACAATAAAAAAATGAGAGGAATTGATGTTATAATGTAAAAAAGTCAATACCTCGACTAAATCGTATATAACATTCAATGGCTAATTAAAATGGGAAAACATGGTGTAAAGGTACTATATGAGGATGATCATATGATTAATTGCTCCTAGGAACAAGAAAAAAGGGGATGAACCACAATGATAAATGTATGTAGTTAACATTGTCTAGTTAAAGAGATAGAAGGTTATTATTAAATTTTATGTCTCTTCACCAAAGGAGGAATATGACAGTGTAAAAGTAAAGATGAACCAAGTTAAATTACACCTGCGAAAAAAAAAAAAAAATTGAGGACGAGAAAGGGAGATGTGACAAATGTTATCGAGCCCAAGTTATAACATTGGGCTGGTAACTTTGTGCTCACGATTGCTATGTGCTCACTGTGTAATTTTAATTACTGTAGCAAAAGTTTTGTTTTTGTTCTTTTGTTTTTTTTCTCTCTGTTCACTAACCTATGCTATGTAGTGTACAGTGAGGTGAGAGAATGGAAGAAGGTGGTGGAATTTATGTAGATCTGCAGGGTGAGCCAGATCCAAATGCGGCCATGATGGCTATGTTGTGAAATTTGCAACAAGAATTGACTGAGATAAAAAGCCAGAATGACAGATTTTCATTAGCCAGTGAGGAGCAGGAAAAGCTCATCAGGGAATTAACCTCACGGAACATCCAAGAAGGCGAAGGTTCCGGAAAGAGGAAAACTGATGAATCAGATGAGGAGTATGTGATTCGACATCAGAATAAGCAGAAAAAGGAATTACAAGGGGAATTCCGAAAAATCAAACCTCCCTCCTATGACGGGGAGAAGGAGGAAGATGCTGAAGCTTGGTTGCTAAATATGATTAAGTATTTTCAGGTTTATGAATATGAAAGCAATTTGAAAGCCAGATTAGCTGTCTACCAGCTACAGGGTAAGGCTACCTTGTGGTGGGAGGAGACAAAGATGGTACATGCCATAGATAAAAAGACAGTTACTTGGGAAGACTTTCAAGCTAAATTCAAGAATCGCTACTTGAATGAGCGGTACTATGATGACAAAGCAAAAGAATTTCATGAGCTTAGATTGGGACAACTCACTATCGATGAGTTTGTCACTAAATTCACCAATCTATTAAGATATGTACCTTACATAAGGGAAGAAAAGGCAAAGGTACAGAGGTTTTTGAATTGTTTGCCTATGGTATAAAAAGAGAAAATTGAATTTGACAACCCAAAAACAATGGACGAAGCGGTTAGAAAAGCTAGATTGTGTTATCAACAGTTCAAAGGAAAAACTGATCAAGGAAAAACTTGGGTAAGTAAGAATGAATTCAAAGGAAGAAAACAGAAACCTGCCTATCTGAAGAATTTTGGGAGAGATCATCAGCGGAAAAGGTTTAGTAAACCCAAAGAAAGTCAAACTGCACAATCTCAAGTGGCATCCAAACCAATTGATGGAGACAGTAAAAAGGAGGGAACAGTCAGAATGGAGGAGCCCTTGAAATGTTGGGGCTGTGGAGAACCCCATATTTTAAGGGACTGCCCCCATAGAAATGTTCACATGCTTATGTGGGAGCGGGAAGCGACAACAGTGAATGATATAGCCAGAAACATACCAACTATCAGTGCAGCCCTAGAAAATTGGCAAGCAGAACATCAAGCAACCATGGTGGAAATGGAGGGTAAGATCTCTGACCTACCTGTTTCTGTTCTGATTGATCCAGGTGCTTCTTTGAGTTACATTAGTACAAATATTGTAGAAAAATGTAACTTAAGAACTGAAAAATTTCCACAGTCATGGTTGGTACAGCTGGCCACTGGAACAAAAAGAAAGGTAACCCATAAACTGCCCAGAACCGAGATCAAATTAAACGAGTTCTGAACAGAAGTGAATTTAAACATTCTGCCTTTAGGGTCATATGATCTATTGGTAGGAATGGACTGGCTGGAAAAGAAGAAAGCTTTGATGAATTTCTGGGATAAGACCTTGCATTGTGTAGATGAAGAAGGGAAAATATTTACTCTTAAAGGGAAACCATAACCAATTTCTGTCAGACAAATTTCAGCTTTACAATTGAAAAGAATAGCTACAAAAGGTTATCAGGTTTATGCAGTGCATGTGGAAGAGATAGAACAGAAAACTGAAGAAGAATTGCTGGATACTGTACCAATAATAAGAGAATTCAAGGAAGTTTTTCCAAAGGAAATCCCTCATATTCCTCCCAAAAGAGAGATTGACTTCTCAATCGATTTGGTGCCGGGAGCAACACCTGTTTCACGAGCACCTTATCGAATGAGTCCTCCTGAACTTATAGAATTGAAAATGAAATTGCAAGAAATGCTAGACAAAGGGTATATCAGACCAAGTGTCTCTCCTTGGGGAGCACCTGTGCTGTTCGTGAAAAAGAAAGATGGAACTTTCAGGATGTGCATTGATTATAGGAAATTGAATAAGTTAACCATCAAAAATAGATATCCTCTGCCTAGAATTGATGATCTTTTTGATCAGGTGAGAGGAGCTTTAGTATTCTCAAAAATATACTTAAGAACTGGTTACCACCAGCTCAGAATTAAGGAGGAAGACATCAACAAAACAGCTTTTAGAACCAGGTATGGCCACTACGAATTTGTAGTTCTACCTTTCGGGTTGACAAATTCCCCTGCCACATTTATGTGTCTGATGAACAGTGTGTTAAACAAGTACTTGGATAAATTTGTCCTTGTGTTCATAGATGATATTTTATTTTACTCAAACAGTGAAGAGGAACACAAAGAACACTTAAGGATAGTGTTGCAAACTCTAAAGGAAAATCAGCTATATGCTAAATTCAGCAAATGTGAATTCTATAAGGACAAGATCCAATACTTGGGGCATATTATTTCTAAACAAGGCCTTGCTGTTGACCCGGAGAAGATAAAGGCTATAAGAGAATGGCCAGTGCCCGCTGATGTTTCAGCAGTTAGATCCTTCATGGGGATTGCAGGCTATTATCGCAGATTTGTGGAGAGCTTTTCTGCCATAGCACATCCCATCACATCCTTACAGAGGAAAGGTGTCAAGTTTGAATGGACAGAAAAATGCCAAAACAGTTTCGATAAATTGAAACTGAAACTTACTACAGCCCCTGTATTGAAGATTGCAGATCCTGATAAGGAATTCGTGGTATGCACAGATGCATGTGGTGAAGGATTGGGAGGAGTTCTTCTGCAGGAAAATTCAGTGATTTCCTATGAATCCAGAAAATTGAAGATACATGAACAGAATTATAGTACCTATGATTTAGAATTAGCAGCTGTTATCCATGCTTTAAAAATGTGGCGGCACTATTTGATTGGAAAAAGATTTACATTGATCACTGATCATATTAGTCTCAAATATTTCTTTTCTCAAACTGAATTGAATGCCAGACAGGCCAGATGGCTGTCCTTTCTAAGTGATTTTGACATGGACATAAAACATATAAGAGGGAAAGAAAATAAAGTTGCTGATGCATTGAGCAGAAATGCTTGTCAGAATATCAATAATATTGGGAGTAGTGCTCAGATTGATGTAGAAGAATTAGTGATTAAAGCAGCAAACCAAGACCCAAATTATGAAACACTCCTGGTAAAATTACAGAAAAAGGAGAAAACTGGTTTCACTCATAACCAAAAAGGGCTGATCTGTTATAAGAACAGATTGTATATTCCAAATGTAGAGTCTTTAAAAAGAGAAATTTTGGATGAATACCACAAGCAACCTTATGCAAGACATCCAGGATATCAGAAATTGTTAACAGCCCTGAAAAAGAAGTTGTTCTGGCCAGGAATGAAGAGAGAAGTAGCAGAATATTTAAGTAGATGCATGGAATGTCAGCTAGTTAAGGTGGAACACCAGCATCCTGCTGGTCTTCTGAACCCTTTGCCCATTGCAGAATGGAAATGGGACACTGTTTCCCTGGACTTCATTACAGGATTACCCAAAACAAAATACCAGCATGATTCTGTAATGGTTGTAGTAGACACTTTAACCAAAGCTGCTGACTTTATACCAGTGAAATCCACCTTTGGAACAGCTCAAGTAGCGAATGTGTTCCTGAAGGAGATAGTAAGACTCCATGGAGTCCCTAAAGTGATTGTTTCTGATAGGGATGCTAAATTCACAGCAGCCTTTTGGAGGGGATTATTTGGAGGAATGGGCACTAAATTTAATTTTAGCACTGCTTACCACCCTCAGACTGATGGTCAAACGGAAAGAACTAATCAAATTTTGGAAGACATGCTGAGAATGTATGTGATGGATAGACCCTCAAGGTGGGAAGATTTCTTACATTTAGCTGAATTTTCTTATAATAATAGCTATCAATCCTCCATCAAAATGAGTCCGTTTGAGGCATTGTATGGAAGGAAGTGTCGTACCCGTTTAAGCTGGAGTCAGCCAGAAGACAAACTAATGTTGGGACCGGATGCTTTACAAGAAATGGAAGGAATAGTCAAACAGATACAAAAGAACATAAAGACATCACAAGATCGCCAGAAGAGTTATGTAGATCAGAAAAGAGTGCATAGAGAATTTAAATTTGGGGAGCATGTGTATTTGCGTATTAAACCCAAAAAGAGCAACCTCTATGTTGGGATTTGTGCAAAATTGGCACCTAGATACTGTGGTCCCTTTGAAATATTATAAAGGGTGGGACCAGTGGCTTACAAGCTGGCCTTACCACCCCATGTTAGAGTTCATGATGTATTTCATGTTTCATTGTTAAAAAGATATGTGCATGATGCTTCTCACATAGTTGATTAGAATGTTGTACAAGTGGAACCAGAAGGGGAGTTTCTGCCAGAACCGCTTCAAATATTGGAGCGGGAAGAAATTGAATTGAGAAGCAGAACGGTAGCCAGAGTAAAGGTGCAGTGGAAGCACTTTACTGCTGAAGAAGCTACCTTGGAACGAGAGACTGAAATGATGGAAAAATATCCATTTTTATTTGCAAAATAAACTCTAGTAGTTGAATAATAACACCGAGGACGTTGTTTATTTTCAGAGGGGGAATATGTAACACCCCCAATTCATGTGATTTCATTCTAAAGTTAGATACTTGAACTATACATCCTAAGGGGAGTGGACCCCAAAGGATGATTATTTTGTGGATATAATTAAACATTTAGCTGAGGAAATGAATAAATTATCGTGGTGCAAATTGACCAAAAATGAGATGATGAGATCACTTGCAAAATCTTTGAGGATGGATGATGCAAATAATTCCCCACAATCTTTCAAAAATGCTTGAAAGATAGTAAGTTTTAAAATTAGATTTTGAGGAAAAATATGAAATTCCCCAATGATGAGGAAAGTAGTTGGGAAGAGGTAAAAAGCTGGAAAAGCTGAGGAAAAGCATAAAACAGCTTTTAAAAAAAATCCCTAAATGGGAAGCCTAGGCAAACAGGAATAAAAGCATCCTGATATTCTAGACGCAGAATTAGATATAGGCTTTGGGGAGTAAAAGCTTAAATAAGCTGCCCTAGAACAGATTGGGGTTGGTCTGTTCTAGGAGATTGATCTCAGCTCGGGGGTGAGTCCTGGGAGACAGACGGATTCTAAGGTTGGGAGGTTGGTCATTTGCAACAGTGGTATGTTCCTAATTTTACAGATGTTTTACTTCATATAGTATGAATTGGCTACATATAAAATCTCATGGTATACTAGATCATAAATTCTACATTTAACAGAGTTGCTTATAAGAATTTTATCCTTGCCACTCTGTATGGTTGTAGAATTCAATCTGTGAAGTAGAATTCCACCTAGTCTCTAAACCAGTGAATGGGTTAAACCTGTAGATAATTAATTTTACACAGAACATGAATCAATAACTTAACTTTAATCTTCTTCTGTTTCTTATAATGATTTTAGTATCTTCATATATGTGCATGAAAATGTGAAATTTCTATTGTATAGTGGAAAGCAATAGTAAAAGGTTGGCAATCTACCCTGTGCATGAAAGAATGACCTGATAGATTTTATGAATCTGAGTACAGAGTACAAGTTCCTTGGTGGGGTCAATTAAACCTTATAGACTTCTAAATTTTAAGTCTAGAGTCAAATATCCTGCAAAACTTGGAATAACCAGAATGAATGCCATTAGAATTCTGGAACAAAACAAACAACAGGAAAATACTACTGGACTATAGAACATCAACCAGATTTTAACCTTGTCTATGCGACAAAGAATCTATGCTGCCCAAATACCCCCACAACTAATTATGCACACCAAGAGACATATGCTAGTGGGTGAACAGTTAATCCTTTAATAGATTTCTTTGGAGTTATGTCACACTATAGTTCAGAAACATGTATAAACTGCTATATATAAATGAGAGTTAAAAAGCTGCCAGGTATTGACTTAATATTTTAAGTTATCTGTCCTAAAGCTTCCCCAGAAATATGAGGGAAACCCAGATAAGAGTATTTGTAATTATTCTGCAGTATAAAACATTTTAGGATCCTATACACTGTCACAGGGGTCCAAATTTAATTCACAGGAAGTTTACCATTATTAAAGGAACTGCTAACATATAGTTGCATAGGGCTTATATATATATATATATATATATATATATATATATATATATATGCAGGTTGAGTCAGCATATTAAAAGCAATAAACACTTCGTTGAGATCGATTAGATCTTCTTGGAATATTAAGCATAGACAAATTTTAAAATACTCCTTTAGCATTTGGCGAATAAGTACGTTCTGAGATGATAAACATTAACTCGAAAGCAAGAGAAAATATAAAATAGACCTCTCTGCATATAATAGATTCGAGCAAAAAGGGAGGAGTCAAACAAAAAACCCAACCAAAGGCACACGGAACGAAATGCACATATTTATACGACTCAGTTCAGAACTAATGTTAACTCATCCTGAAATAAGGCAGTATGAGTATCAATTGAAAAAAAAAATGAGTGCCAAATTTAAAATAAAAATTTCATGAGTCACTTCTGAGATTTAGTTCGCCCTCGGTCGTCTGAGTTCAGATATAACCACGCACAGAGAAAATGAAACTGAGCGAGCTTAGTCGCAATGTTCAAAGTGAAACTCATAAGGGTTCAACGTCTCTATACCAACCGCATGACCGCGGCTATAAGAATAAAAACAAATTTAAAGACTTTCTATAGCAACATGAGGCAATCTGTGCGAAGATCGTTGGAAAAATTGTAGAACCTGTACAATAACGAATTGAAGGAAATAAGTCGAGTGAAGTCGTCAGAACCGACGAAAAGGATTGTAATGCCTTAGACCATAGCATACTTTATATACCTACAAGGAACAGGGAAACATTCTGTTAGAAAAATTCTGATCCATAATAGAAAGTGTCCACCGAACGATAAACAAAAAAAAAACAACGCGAAGTGTACAGCATACCTGGGGCAGAGCGAGAATCGCCAGACCCACACTTCCTGGAATGAATACAGTGAGAAGACGAGAGTTAAATGCAATTGCGCATGACCAAATATAAGTTAACCCTTACGAAACTGAGTTGCACTTCAAACTTGAGGGCTACCTTGTCACGCCATGAATGGACCAGGCCTTTCGCCTTCATACGAAAGCTTCTATTCCCCATCGAGAATTCTGGGAGAACACCCAAGTCATGGGGTTAATAAATTATTGTATTCAGAAGACAGGAGAAAATGGCAATGGTATTAGCCGACCCATATATTATTTCCGAGTTCTCCATTCAACTCACAGCAAACGAAAATATGTAATACGGGGGAAAAGAAAACCATTGATTAAAAACGATAATACCTATTTCGCTGAAGCAATATTGTGAATAATTTCAGGAATGCCATCGTGAGGATTCCCCTCCTACATGATTGTCGTAGTGTGAAACCAGACTGTGGAAACACGCTGAGAAGAATCGTCACTAAAATTATTCCATAATAGAATTCAACAGCCAGATGAAAAACCAACCATACTTACTATCGTCAAATGCATTATCGCTTGGTAGTAACCCTCAACGTGCCATTATTTGAAAAAATGGTCCAGAGAGAAAACGTCGAACGCCACCAGAGCAAAATGAGGTTCTGGAATGAAAAAGACAGGAACTAATAATGGAGCAGGAAACCCTAACTCCATTAAAATCAAGCCGTCCACGTGTAGGGAGATAAACGTAGGAATGACTCGGTTTGGGATTGGCGCCTGCGTAAGTCAAGGGAGAGTACATCCAGAGATCCCAAGAGGGATTGTAACATTAAACTAAAACATAGCGTGATCTGAACGATATATTTATCAAACCTGAGGGAAGGATTTTAAATTATTTATTCAGACCCCTTTGTACACCAAATCACGTGAAGGGTAATCCAGAGCTCAGACTCGTAGTACTTCGCGCCAATCAAAATTTATGGAGGAACCAGAAATTGAATGCGGATAACCCACAGCGTCCTGATTGATAAATCGATATTCGAACCCTACCCTATGGGTCAAAACAATATCAGTCATATACAAATAAAATGCCAGCGTATCAAGTGGAGTATTACGTGGCTTGGGCCAATGTCGACCTATGATAATTGATGACAAGGTTGATTTGGGTTATAGATCTCATTTGATTTTAACAATAAAATGAGAGGTTCGATGTTATAATGTACAAGTTCAATACCTCGACTAAATCTTATATAATATCCAATGGCTAATTAAAATGGGAAAACATTGTGTAGAGGTATTATATGAGGATGATCATATGATTAATTGCTCCAAGGAACAAGAAAAAGGGGATGAAACACAATGATAAATGTAGGTAGTTAACATTGTCACTGTGGTAGAAAGTTATTATTAAATTGTATGTCTCTGCACCAAAGGAAGAGTATGGCAGTGTAAGAGTAAAAATGAACCAAGTTAATATTGCTATCCGTTTAAAAAAAAAAAAAAAAAAAAATTGATGGCGAGAAAGGATATGTGACATTTTTACCACAACATTCTTGTTAAGATAATAAATCTGGAGTGGGGTGGTTATGTTCATTAAATTTGCTACCCAAGAGTTACAAATTTTAGACTCGCCTTTGATCCGTAGGTCCAGACAGATAAAAAAAAACAAAAACATAATTTAGGGCCACACTGTGTAAGTTTATGACCTAAAAATTGTAAATTAGCTGCCAAGATGGAAAATTGTGCTTGAAGCTATGGAAGAGTGTGGATCACTCACCTCAATATCCACCTAGATCAAATATGTTCACCATCCTTTGAAGCAAATTCTAAAACACCCTTTTCCCAAGAAAACTCTTATTGCTTTTTTGTGAGTTTGATTGAAAGATTGATTTTATGATTTCATTTGAAATATTATAAGGAGTCTATTTATTGACATTACCTATAAATATTAATAAATTCTCAGAACACCTATTAAATACATATAATGAAATATGTCATAATGACAGATAACATCACAATAAGATTTAACCTCAAGGAAAATAAATAGTCGTAACATAACCTTAATAGATATCTTACTTTAGAGACAACAAATAAATAAAGTAAACGCCAACATAAGAGAAACATGAACATTGTAATGTTACATTACCATAGTGAACCATAGTTAAATATACTCAACATGGTCGACCATACGCATCCATGGATAACCATGTCAAGTTGTAGTCAACCAAAGAGAAAGTAAATCACAAAACCATGGTCATTAAACCATATGTAATGTAAACATACCATAATCGTAAATCGAGTCAACCATGACTTTATAATAGAAAAACAAAGTAAAATTGATCTATTTTATACCAAGAATATAGTAAAGGGAAGCAATATTAATGGAAACAAAATAAACATAAATTTTAGTAGAACATCATTATAGTGAGAACCGAATTATAATAAAAATCAAGTATCAAAACTCAGAAGACACACCAACTAGCTCAATTAGCAGATATAGCATGCTCAAAAGGTATCCATGAGAATTAAAAGGTTTTCCAAGTAATGCAAATCCTATGCAAGATTATTTAATCGTAGGGTAAAAAATTTAATTTTAAGCCTCAAAATGTGTCAAAAGTTTAGAACCTAAAATATTAGAAAAATGCAGAATAATTGAATTAATCCATAATGAATTACCAAAAGAAGTTGTTGGCCACAAGCAAGTTAGACATATTTTGAATATACTCAATATTAGCAACTATATGTCAACAAAATATTTCCAAAGAGTTAATCATTATTAATTGTGGGTCACTATGTTTAATCATATACAATCATGGTAAACCATTCCATCCTAGTCAACCATAATCAACATTATCACACCTAGCTACCCATAGTCAACCAGTCAACCATAGTCATATGTGGTTACCTAAGTAGTTCCAATCCCCCGTCCCCATATTTCCAAAGTAAAATAAACCTCCTAATTACTTCACGAAAATATTTACTCTAATTTATATTATCCCCCCCCTCCTCCCCCTCAAAAAAAAGGATTTTTCATTTAAAATAAGGCACATGAAAAATCACCCCATAATATTAGTACAGACAGTCGCTACATATATTTTGGTGTAGATCAAGGAATTTAAACTAATGCAACAACTTAGTGGTCCATTTCTCGATCATATTTCCAACAAATTAGACTACAATGTCTCAAAACCCCATATGATAGATACCTAGTATGCCACATTAGATATTTTATTTTGTATCATACTTCAAATATATTCTAAACCCAAAATCACAAGAGTGGTAATTTCCATGTTGATTATTTCAAAAACACCGGATAAAAGTGATACATTAAAATGAATAATCTAACCTAATTACCTCCTATAAAACAATATTAATTTCCCATAAAAATGCTACCTTCTATATTTTATTTGACAACATGTTAATAATAATAATAATAACAATAATAATGACAATCAATTTATGGGTCACTATGGAAGGGAGACAAAATTTATGGAGCATGAGATATTTGTCACAACATTATCCCTTCCACGTGGTTTTATATCCCACACGACCGTAACACCCCCAATTCTCTCCGTGTTGAATTTGGAAAGTTAGACATTTGAACTTAATCCTAAGGGGAGTGGACCCCAAAGGATAAGTATGTGTGAATGTAATTTAATATTTAAATCATGAAATAAATAAAATGATTGTGCATATTGACCAAGATGAGAATGGAGACTGATTGCCAATCCATGAGGATGGGATAAGGCAATAACCTCACCATCTTTCAAAAATCCTTGAAAGAAATTAATTTAGATTTTGAGGAGGAATCTAAATTTCCCCAATGATGAGGAAAGTAGCTGGGAAGAGGCAATAAAAGCCAAAAGCCGAGGAAAAGCATAAAACAACTTTTAAAGAGTCCCAAAATGGGAAGCCTAGAAGCAAACAGGAAGAAAAGCATCCTGCCATTCTGACGCACTAGAAACATGCTTTGGGGAAACATTAGCTAAATAAGCTAATTCTAAGAAGATCGTAGGTTGATCTCGTGATGGAGGTGATCTCACCGGGGTGAGTTTTGGGAGACAAAGAGGACTCTAAGGTTGGGAGGTTAACATTTGCAATAGTGGTATGTTTCGAAATTCTGTTTATTTTGATTTATTATGGTATGAATTGACTACATATAAAATTTAATAATTGCTACATTGATTTTAGTACTAAGACAATCGTAATCCATCTTAAGGCATTCACCTTCCAGACTGTTTAGTTGTAGACCGTTAATTCAGAGAAAACCCCAGAAACTTTAAACTAAAGATTATTTAAATCAAGGTACTTAGTCTCCTACGTATAATTAAATATTAACTTGTTTCACATATATATACAAAGGTGAAATTATATGCTCATATAAAAATGCTAGAAAATATTGTAGCAGAATTGAAAACTTATATGGTACAATAAAAGAGAAGCAAAGACATTGAATATGTATTTCAAATTTTTATAGCTCAAGAAGTAATTCTACTCTATAGAAGTGTTATAGCATTTATAGCATTTATTTGCGGTATATTGCATTCTTTAATCTACCTCTAACCCTTGAAGTAAATATCATAGCAAAAGACTTAACCTATAATTAAGGTACACTACTCATCAACTATCGAATACATATATATGCATCAAAAATATATATATATATATATATATATATATATATAAGAGCCGAGCTAAAACAATAGTTCATTTTAACAACGATTATAAATGAGTAGTTTGGTGGAAGAAATATATATATGAACCATATATCTATGTGAATTAATGTATGGTCAAACTATATTAAACGCAGGTTATTTAATTTGGTCAGCATGGGCTTGTTTCAATTCAATACTCCTCCAATAATGAGGCGTACATTAATGTTCCACTGCATTTTAGGTTCTTTTAAACATGAGATAATGAACAGAGCAAAAATAAACGATGATATATTTTAAACCCGTAGTTTTAAACACAGTGAATAATATTATCTATATTCATATATTTATATCTATATATTATTCTATCATATGAATATTATATATCATATGAATATTTCATATTTTAAAGGATGATAGACAATGCATTTAAATAATAAAACTACGAAATTACGCGAAGATAAAGAAGGGCTGAGTACCCAACCTTTACGTTAGTGGTGTGGACTGAAATACATATGTTTGTGGAAAGTTTTTATATACCAGAAGGTATTATATTGAATTGCAAAGGCAGGTAGCCTTGTCTATTTTCAAGAGCGTTACTAGTATTAAAACAAAAGAAACACAGAGGGCGCACCGTGTTAGGGAAGGGAGTTACCGACGTGGGAGCTCGGCTTTCCCCCGGCGTGGTTCAGTCATCTTTGCCATCTACAACGAAGCCAATCGAAATTGTTTGATTCGATCGTCAATATCACGCCGCTCGATAGTTACAATTTAGATAGGGCGACTAAAGAATAAAACCTATCCATAATATAGGTACCCCATGCTTAGTACCGACATCAAACAACACTAGAGTTCGAATGTGCAGGCACCAGGTACAAATCTCTCGCAATTGTATGACAAAAAACTCGAGATTGACCCATGCGTAGGGTTTGCATTCTACCCTGATCGCATCGATTTAAACTTAAAAAATAAAAATAAACCGTGGTTCAATACGCCATAAAAAAAACATGATAGCACGTCACCCATAAATAGCTATCAAACTCCGGACGCAAGGAAATTTGAGATCCCATGTCGCATCGTAGAAAATATGCTAACGATGGTGCGGCGTGTAGCCAGGGAGGAAAGTTCTATTAATGTGGCTTCTATCTGCTGCAATGCGCACCGAGCTACAGCAAGAGATCCATAAAGAAAAACCCTTCGAGTAAAATGACCCGTATTCACATCAAAGCGACTACCAAAACCTATAATAAGAAAAAACAAGGATATGTATGAATCACGAAGAGCGCGGCTTAAAAACTCCACCACTGCACTCCTCTCTCGCACAAAACAACGCAGGATGATTTAGATACGCATTACTCGACGAGATCAAAATGAGTTGCGTAACGTAAAGAACTAGAAATCTTTTACGCTCTAATCCTCCACTCGAGCAGAGCCGATACCTTCAAGCTGACTGGCCCCCCACCTAATCCAATGTGAAAGATCCACGCCTTCTATGAATCCAATTCAGAATAAAGACAAACACAACAAACTTAATAAGATTCAATCGCGAAACCAGCTGCCAGCCATAGATAATAATCATGAGAGAGGTGAGGCATCGAAGTTGATGCCGCAGTAGATAAATCGGAAGGGTAGGAGAAAACCCAATCACACCGCCCCAAAAGTCGTAAAATCCCCAAAGTCGCATTTGGAAAACCAGTCATTTGTTGCTAGTGGTACTGTGATGTAAATAGAGTTGGAAGACAAGGACTGAGATGCAGAGACCAATATTTCACATAGTAATCGGGCCAGATCGAATAATGAATGGAAGTTACACGTTGTAAAAATACCTATTGGCATGAGTCTCAATGATCTCGTACTTCAATCTCATACGAGCAGATTTCTGCTCACGAGGACCTATCAAACACTGGGAAATGAACTCAACATCGTTAAACCAGACACAGATCATCAAGCTATACCTGCTATTTCCATCCATAATCAAGATCAAGATGGTGTACGATAAAACCAAATCGTATATGCACCTAAGCCAAACAAAAACAATGATAATTCAATGCAAGAGGCAAGGCGCTTCTCGATTTGTATTATGCATAGACACCAATACGCATGACCTATAACATCATTGGTAAAGTGTAATATTCATATAAGTATAACCCACACACCCACCACACACTTAATTAAAAAAAGGTTGAACAAACAAAACAACGCCAACAAGTTTTATGATTAGGGTTAGGTATGTATATCGATTGGTGGGCGTCTTATTGCTTACACTAATAGTTGAATCATCAAGAGTATATATCAATAGTCCCATCGCCTAAGTCACGACGATAACCGATATGACATAGACTCATCAACGACGAAATTATTAGTATGTACATCGCGATTATATACACAAGCGTTATTTCAACGTGTTGGCAAGGTGGTGATAGGAATATTATATATATATGCTTGGTACGGATTCAATTATATTATAAAAATCGTATATATATGTGTTATATATATGCGGATTCAATTATATTATCAAATGGTATATAATTGTGTTATATATATGCGGATTCAATGATATTATCAAAGGGGGTGTTTTATATATATGTGTTATATATATATATATGCTATATATATATATATATATATATATATATATATATATATATATATATATATATATATATATATATATATATATGCGTATTCAAATAATATTATTATCAAAGGGTATATATATATGTGTATATATATATAGTGTATATGTGTTAGATATATATGGGTTTTATGATGTTATTGAAAGATATGCATGTACATAGGGTCTATACTTATATTATATCTAGGGGGAGTATCCCATGTTAATATAGAGGGGGTATAGAATTTTATATACATGGTTTTAATGTACACATGGGGAATATTCAATGTTATTATGTAACACCCCCAATTTGTGTGTTGAAATTTTAAAGTTAGACATTTGAACTTTAATCCTAAGGGGGTGGACCCCAAGGGATGAGTATGGTGTGAATGTATTTTCATATTTTATTTGAGGAAATAAATAAAAATGATTTCAGGCATTTTGACCAAAAAGAGAATAGAGATCACTGCCAAATCCATGAGACGGATAAACAAATCCCCAAAAAATCTTTCAAAAATCTGAAAGAAATTAATTGAGATTGAGAGAATTCCAATTCTTCCAATGAAGAGGAGTAGTTGGGAAGAGGTGAGAAAAAGTCGAAAAGCCGAGGAAAGCTTAAAGTAGCTTTAAAGAATCCAAAATGGGAAGCCTAGGCTAACAGAAAGAAAGCATCCCGCTATTCTGACGTTGCACTGGTGTTCTGCTTGAGGAATTATGAGCTAAATGTTGCCCCAAGCATCTGCAGGTTGATCTATTCTAGGAGGATCTTCATGGGGGTAGTCCTGGAGGACAAAGAGGACTCTAAGGTTGGGAGGTTGGTCAATTGCAGATTTTGGTATGTTCTGAAATTCTTGCTATCCTATTGTATGATGATATGAATTGGCTACATATAAAAAACGAAATCTAATTAATGGTATGATTGCTCTTAGTACTACATTTACCAGAATCCATCCTAAGGCTTTCACCTTCCAGGTTCTGGTTAGTTGTAGACCATAAAAATCATAGAGTAGAAACTCCAGAATCTCTACACCAAGGTTGGTCTAGATCTGGAGTTACTTAATCTCCACAGATAGTTATAAAAATATATCGATTTCATGTTGATACAAAGCTATGCTACCTATTTTTAAGTATGTTAGAAGAATCTTGTAGTATAGTTGAGATGAAGAAATCTAATACAATAGCATATGGAATATTGTAGTAGAGTTGGGGTAAAGATATTTAAGACATTAGCATATGAAATCCTATACTCTTGTAGTTAAGAAGTACTTCTACTTATGGTAGTATTCTATCCTCTATAACATGTATGGAGTCTCTCTAAAACTTAAAATTTCCTATACAAAAGGAAATAAATATGTGGTTATGAATTTAAATGATGTTCAATATATATTATTAAATGAACTACGAAATCCATATAAAAACATGTAATACAAATACTCATCTATTAACCCATGTCACGAACCCATATCAATAGGTCTTTGTTTTATAAAAGGCACGTGAGCTCTACCTATATAAACCTATGAATCATAGGTATGGAAATATTTATAAACTACGACGCATCTATATTACCGCATATGTGAATAAAAAATTTAATCATAAGGATTATAAATACGACATAATTATGTGAGTTCTTGCTAGGTACAAAATGCACTTTAAGACTAATCTATGAGTACTAGTAAACGAAAGATATATAATCTTTACTCAACAGGTAACAAAAAAATAGTGAGGTTGCATTACATATGTGACTGAAAATAACAAAACAAATACATATACGACGCCGTGAGCGTAAGTAGGGCCAAACCCTTTGTGCGGGCCGACTTGTACAAGCCACGCACGTCAACGATCGTTTAATGTTAAACGAATGACACCACGGCAATAATAATACTACCATACGATTCGTGTAAACAAGCACAACTACAATATAAACGGCGAAACCAGAAACCTGAATTATTTGCACTCGACGTGCCATATGTGTAATTATGCGTACAACCTCTAAATTCCATATCAACACTAAGCGCTATGATAATAATTCCCTCGCGATTAATTCGGCCGAAAGGGGATATAGTTTGCATAATGATAAATGAAAGTAGACTGGGTTTTCAGCAAAGATAAGCTCAACCGATAATCATTATTGAGACAGGAAATCGTATGATAAATTAACATAGATCTCTGTTAATCAGCAGAGAGGCCGCGGCAATTTGAAAGGCCGTCGGAGGAACCGCAAGCACTGTGAAATAATGCCTCCACAGTGGCGGTTCACATCAAAATCTATTTTCCGTGCTCGAGCTCCCTGCAACGATTGTCGATGATTAATCTATATATATATCAGTGGTATGAAAAAAAAACCCTTTCGAGCCAGTGTGATAGGAACTGAGCTCGTAAGGTAGGCTATCATCATTAAGATGATGATAGTATGTAAAGGCACTGTGCTTTAGTTCCAGGAGGTAGATTACCGATATAGACATCGGCATCCTGTCCTCGTTCGAATCTCCCCAAACACATCAGTAAAGACTAAATAAACAAATTTAAGCACGGTGCGATACAACAGGAGGAAGCGAGGTAAGGGTTTATCTGTGAGGAGAGTTCGCCTCTGCGTCATGATGACGGTACTCACAGTAAACCCCGAGACCTAGATAGTGTGCGAAGAGAGAGGCAAGGGGGTTCTGCAATGACTGCCGCGTTGAACCTAGGCCAGATAGGATCTGGAAATCACTCTCGAGGTTTAAACTCACGACGGGTCTGCAAATGTGAAACATATAGAAAACAGACATTATACTATCCCTAAATTACATGACCAGCGTTGCCTTCGCATGGAATTACAACACGGTAATAAGAAAATGAATTAAACCGCGCTAGTGAGGACAGGTGAGACCTCAGCCTACAGTAGACAGACAGAGGTCTTGAACTCCTGCCCTCTCTGCGCAACCATATGATATCTGGTTAGACGCTGTAGAGAAAAAAAAAAAACAATATAGAAACCCGATAGGAAAGATCTGGAAAACTAGGGCAATGGACGGGGTTCCAATTTAAAATATCACTGAAACCCTAATTCCGCTATAGCAGAACCGTAGCAGATCCCAAGGTAGATTTATAAAACCATCGACGATGACAGAAGAGTACCCGACGCCAGCAATGGGCTTGGAGGAGATAGTGCGTTTCTGCTCGCCGTCATCTGGGTGTTGCACTAGCCGAAGCAGAACGCAGTGCACTCAGCACTCGCATCATTCGATTTGACAATTCCTAACGCTACCCTGTCAAGTTATTGCTGGACCGAGCTAGTTACTCTGTTTCCAAGTACACGACATGCTCCTGCAATCAAAAAGAAAGAAAACAAAACAAAATCCAGAAAATGTCATAGCTTATTTATACGTCAAAAATCAAGAGGGGTCTAATCATGTAGCTAACTGCACATACAATCCTTGCAACGTACCAAAAGAAAATACCAGGCGAAGGAACACGCAACGCGTGTAGAGGCGAGTCTCAAATCGGAAAATTAGGGTTTAGTCACTGCACATACCGCCGTTCTTCGGTACTGTGGTGAACACACGCGGCCACGCCATGAATCGAGCCTGAAAAAAAATACACGCCAGCAAGTTATAACCAGTACCGCTTGGGCGATACGATTCACAAATTATAATGATTCAAACGCCGACAGATTTCGTAGCCCGGCTATACATGACCCTAGCTAAAGGTAGGGTACATGCGCCGAGTTCTATGGCTTCCAATTAAATTAGTTTATGTCACACCTCCGCCGGAAAAGTCGCGATTGCTTTCGTTGACCGGTATCTACCTAAGTAACAACTAGTAATAGTTAGTGCCAGTCGCGTTGCTTCGCACGACACCTACGATAATGGATTGATTAGTTGGTTATATATATATATATGATATTACATATATATATGTCATGCATTAACGTATGTACAAAATTCATTAACCGAACTTTATGGAATATATATAGGGGTTAAACACTATATACCTATGAGAGATCAACACATGCACGTGTTATCGGTGGTCCCCATATATATTTTATGTAAATACATATGTAGATACATATGGGTTTGATGAACCTATTCCAAATACATATTTCGGGTCCATATATATATATGCGTGGAGTCAATGTTTTATATACATATGTTTTATGTATGTCATATATGGGACCTATATGTTATCTATATGCGATATATGTAATGCCTTATGAAATCGACAATGGGACATATGTGTTATACATATATGCGATATATGTAATGCCTTATGGAATCGACAAAAGCTGAGTGTGCATAGGGCTATAAGAAGTCTATAAGAGATTTAGAAATTTATGTACATGGGCTAAGTCAAACTTAGGTAGCATTGAATAATATTAGGAGAAATTAGTGGACAAAGAAATTGATTAAATGGAAAAGAATACTACCAAAGTATGAAAGGAAATAAATGACACTTTTGGACTTAATTACTCCAGTATAGACAAAAAAAAAAATTTCCTTTAACGAGGGGTGTTACAAATGGTATCGGAGCACCGTTACAAAAATTGGGCTGTCAATTTTGTGCTCACTATTTATTACATAATTTGTTTTTTTGAAGTTTATAAATTTTTGCTAATCTATGTTGTAAGTGTGTACAGTTGGAATGGCTGAATGTGAAGGGATTTATGTGGATTTGCGGGATGAGTTTGCTACTCCAGATCCCAATGCCCCGGTACTGGCTATGTTGCACAGGCTGCAACGAGAATTGGCAGAACTGAGAAGCCAGAATGACATGTTGTCATCAGCCAGTAAAGAGCAGGAAAAGCTCATCAGAGAACTAACTTCCCGGAACAGCCAGGAAGGCGAAGGTTCCAGAAAGAGAAATATGGATGAGTCTGATGAAGATGATGCTACTAGACAGCAGCATAAACAGAAAAGAGAATTGCAGGGAGAATTTAGAAAGATCAAACCTCCTTCCTATGATGGGGAAAAGGAGGAGGATGCTGAAGCTTGGCTGCTAAACATGATCAAGTATTTCCAAGTATATGAATATGAGAGAAATCTGAAGGCTAGGTTAGCTGTGTACCAGTTACAAGGAAAGGCTACACTGTGGTGGGAAGAGACCAAAATGGTGCATGCCCTTGATGAAAAGACAGTGACTTGGGAAGATTTCCAAGTTAAGTTCAAAAATTGCTACTTGAATGAGCGATACTATGACGACAAAGCTAAGGAATTTCATGAACTTAGATTGGGACAGCTCACCATCGATGAATTTGTCACAAAGTTTACAAATTTACTGAGGTATGTTCCTTACATTAGGGAAGAAAAGGCAAAAGTGCAAAGGTTTTTAAATTTTTTGCCTACTGTTTACAAGGAGAAAATTGAATTTGACAACCCAAAGATGATGGATGAAGCTGTTAGAAAAGCAAGATTATGCTACCAGCAGTTTAAGGGTAAAGCTGAACAAGGGAAGAGCTGGATGAACAAGGGGGAGTTCAAAGGGAAGAGACCAAAACCAGCATATTTAAGGAATTTTGGTAGAGATCATCAAAGGAAAAAGTTCAGCAAACCAAAAGAAAGTCAAACTGCTCAGTCCCAAGTGGTTTCAAAACCAGTAGAAGGAAACAATAAAAAGGAAGGGACAGTCAGAATGAAAGAACCTCTGAAATGTTGGGGCTGTGGAGAACCCCATATGATGAGGGACTGTCCCCATCGAAACATACACATGATCAGCAGAGAGCGAGAGGCAACAACAGTCAATGACATAGCCAGAAACATACCAACCATCAGTGCAGCACTAGAAAATCGTCAGGCAGAACATCAAGCAACCATGGTAGAAATGGAGGGTAAGATTTCTGACCTACCTGTTACTGTTTTGATTGATCCAGGTGCTTCTTTGAGTTACGTTAGTCCTGGAATTGTAGAAAAATGTAAAATTAAACCTGAAAAATTTCAGAAGTCATGGCTGGTACAGCTGGCCACTGGAACTAAGAGAAAAGTCACACATAAGTTGCCCAAAACAACAATACAATTAAATGGGTTCCCAACAGAAGTAAATCTGAACATATTGCCATTAGGATCCTATGATCTGCTGATAGGAATGGATTGGCTGGAAAAGAAGAAAGCCCTGATGAACTGCTGGGATAAAACCCTGCATTGTGTAGATGAGGAAGGGAAACCTTTTACACTAAAAGGGAGACCAAAACCCATTGTAGTAAGACAAATATCAGCCTTACAATTGAAAAGAACAGCTAGAAAAGGATACCAAGTCTATGCAGTGCATGTAGAAGAAATAGAACAAGAAACTGAGGAAGAGTTGCTGGATGCTATACCAGTCATCAGAGAATTTAAGGAAGTTTTTCCCAAGGAAATCCCTCATCTTCCCCCCAAAAGAGAGATTGACTTTTCTATAGATCTGGTGCCAGGAGCTACACCTATTTCCCGAGCTCCTTATCGGATGAGCCCGCCAGAACTGATGGAGCTGAAGATGCAGCTGCAAGAATTATTGGATAAAGGTTATATTAGGCCAAGTGTGTCTCCATGGGGAGCACCTGTTTTATTTGTTAAAAAGAAGGATGGAACTTTTAGGATGTGCATTGACTATCGTCAACTGAACAAGTTGACCATTAAGAATAGATATCCACTTCCTAGAATTGATGATATTTTTGATCAAGTGAGAGGAGATTCAGTCTTCTCCAAGATAGACCTAAGGACTGGGTATCACCAGCTCAGAATTAAAGAAGAAGACATCAGCAAAACAGCATTTCGAACCAGGTATGGGCATTACGAATTTGTAGTCCTACCTTTTGGTTTGACGAATGCCCGTGCCACATTTATGTGTCTGATGAACAGTGTGTTGAATAAGTATTTGGACAAATTTGTTCTTGTGTTCATAGATGATATCTTAGTCTATTCTAAAAATGAAGATGAACATAAGGAACATCTGAGAATAGTGTTGTAGACTTTAAAAGAAAACCAGCTATATGCCAAGTTCAGTAAATGTGAATTTTATAAAGATAAAATTCAATATCTGGGTCATATAATTTCTGAAAAAGGGTTGGCAGTTGACCCTGAAAAGATAAAAGCCATTAAAGAATGGCCAGTTCCCACTGATGTCTCAGCAGTAAGATCATTTATGGGAATAGCAGGCTATTATCGCAGATTTGTGGAGAGATTTTCTGCTATAGCAAATCCCATAACTTCATTACAAAGGAAGGGTGTTAAGTTCGTATGGACTGAGAAATGTCAAAACAGTTTCGAACAATTGAAACAGAAACTTATTTCAGCTCCTATATTAAAAATTGCTGATCCTGATAAAGAGTTTGTTGTATGTATAGATGCTTGCAGAGAAGGGCTGGGAGGAGTCCTGTTACAGGAAAATTCAGTCATTGCCTATGAATCTAGGAAACTGAAAGTACATGAACAAAATTATAGTGCATACGATTTGGAATTTGCAGCTGTTATCCATGCTTTAAAAATGTGGAGACACTATCTGCTGGGGAAGAAGTTCACATTGATGACTGATCATATTAGTCTTAAATATTTCTTTTCCCAAACTGACCTAAACGCAAGACAAGCTAGATGGCTGTCTTTTTTAAGTGAATTTGATATGGACATAAAACATATCAAAGGGAAGGAGAATAAAGTCGATGATGCATTAAGTAGAAATGCTTGTAAAAATTTAAACAGCATTGGGAGTAGTGCT
The DNA here is from genome assembly GCA_034641835.2 of Pinus albicaulis. Lineage (NCBI taxonomy): Eukaryota > Viridiplantae > Streptophyta > Pinopsida > Pinales > Pinaceae > Pinus > Pinus albicaulis. The sequence goes on from JAXQQM020088950.1 coordinate 165,276, forward strand.
CAGATGGAGATAGAGGAATTGGTGAGAAAAGCAGCAACTCGAGACCCCAACTATGAAGCACTCTTGATGAAATTACAGACAAGGGATAAAACAGATTTCACTAAAAACCCACAAGGGCTGCTCTATTACAAAAACAAGTTGTATATTTCAAATATAGAGTCATTGAAAAGGGAAATTCTTGACGAATATCATAAACAGCCCTATGCAGGACATCCTGGATATCAAAAGATGTTAACAGCCTTGAAAAAGAAGTTGTTCTGGCCAGGAATGAGGAGAGATGTGGCAGAGTATCTAAGTAGGTGTATGGAATGTCAACTGGTTAAAGTTGAGCATCAACACCCAGCAGGGCTTTTAAACCCTTTACCAATTGCAGAATGGAAATGGGACACAGTTTCCCTAGATTTTATAATAGGACTACCCAAGACTAAGTATCAACATGATTCTGTAATGGTAGTAGTAGACACTCTCACCAAAGCTGCTCACTTTATACTAGTTAAGTCTACCTTTGGAATAGCTCAAGTAGCAAATGTGTTCCTAAAGGAGATAGTAAGGCTTCATGGAGTTCCCAAGGTGATTGTATCAGATCGAGATGCTAAGTTTACAGCAGCATTTTGGAAGGGGTTGTTTGCACGAATGGGTACTAAGCTGAATTTTAGTACTGCCTATCACCCTCAAACTGATGGGCAAACAGAAAGGACAAATCAAATTTTAGAGGATATGCTGAGAATGTACGTGATGGATAGGCCATCCAAGTGGGAAGAGTATCTTCATTTAGCTGAGTTTGCCTATAATAATAGTTATCAATCCCCTATTAAGATGAGTCCGTTTGAGGCACTTTATGGGAGGAAGTGCCGTACTCCCTTGAGCTGGAGTCAACCAGAGGATAAACTGGTGCTGGGACCAGAAGCACTACAAGAGATGGAGAGAATTGTCAAACAGATACAAAGAAATATCAGGACAGCACAAGATCGCCAGAAAAACTATGCTGATAAGAAAAGAGTGCACCGAGAATTCAAAGTGGGGGATCATGTGTATTTACGCATCAAACCCAAAAAGAGCACACTTTATGCTGGAAGTTGTGCAAAACTTGCACCTAGATATTGTGGGCCTTTTGAGGTGTTAGAAAGGGTGGGACCAGTGGCTTACAAGCTAGCCTTACCACCCCATGTTAGAGTGCATAATGTATTTCATGTTTCATTATTAAAAAGATATGTGCATGACGCTTCTCACATAGTTGATTGGAATGTTGTACAGGTGGAACCAGAAGGGGAGTTTCTGCCAGAACCGCTTCAAATATTGGAGCGGGAAGAAATTGAATTGAGAAACAGAACAATGGCCAGAGTAAAGGTGCAGTGGAAGCACTTTACTGCTGAAGAAGCCACCTGGGAAAGGGAAGCCGAAATGATGGAGAAATATCCATTTTTGTTTAAATGAACTTTAGTAGTTGAATAACAACACCGAGGACGGTGTTTATTTTCAGAGGGGGAATATGTAACACCCCCAATTTGTGTGTTGAATTTTTAAAAGTTAGACATTTGAACTTTAATCCTAAGGGGGTGGACCCCAAGGGATAAGTATGGTGTGAATGTATTTGCATATTTTATTTGAGGAAATAAATAAAAATGATTGTGCATTTTGACCAAGATGAGAATTAGAGATCACTTGCCAAATCCATGAGGATGGATAAGGCAACAAATCCCCAAAAATATTTCAAAAATCCTTGAAAGAAATTAATTTAGATTTGAGGAGGAATCTAAATTTCCCCAATGAAGAGGAGTAGTTGGGAAGAGGTGAGAAAAAGCTGGAAAAGCTGAGGAAAAGCTTAAAGCAACTTTAAAGAATCCCAAGATGGGAAGCCTAGGCTAAACAGGAAAGAAAGCATCCTGCTATTCTGGACGCAGAATTAGAAACATGCTTTGGGGGAATATGAGCTTAAATAAGCTGCTCCTAAGCAGATCAGGGGTTGATCTGTTCTAGGAGGTGATCTCTGCTCGGGGGTGAGTCCTGGGAGACAAAGAGGACTCTAAGGTTGGGAGGTTGGTCAATTGCAGATTTTGGTATGTTCTAAAATTCTTGCTATTCTATTGTATGATGATATGAATTGGCTACATATAAAAACGAAATCTAATTAATGGTGTGATTGCTCTTAGTACTACATTTACCAGAATCCATCCTAAGGCTTTCACCTTCCAGTTTCCGGTTAGTTGCAGACCAAAAAAATCATAGAGTAGAAACTCCAGAATCTCTACACCAAGGTTGGTCTAGATCTGGAGTTACTTAATCTCCACAGATAGTTATATAAAATTTGAGTTCATGTAGATACAAAGCTATGCTACCTACTTATCAGTATGTTAGAAGAATCTTGTAGTATAGTTGAGATAAAGAAATTTAAGACAATAGCATATGGAATATTGTAGTAGAACTGGGGTAAAGAAATTTAAGACATTAGCATATGGAATCCAATATTCTTGTAGTTAAGAAGTACTTCTACTTTAGGGTAGTATTCTAGCCTCTATAACATGTATGGAGTCTCTCAAAATTGAAATTTCCCTATACACATGGAAATAAATATGTTGGTTATGAATTTAAATTATGTTCAATGTATACTACTAAATGAACTACGAAATCCATATAAAAGCATGTAACAAAAATACTCATATGTTAACCCATGTCAAGAACCCATATCAATAGGTCTTTCTTTATAGAAGGCACGTGAGCTATACCTATATATACATATGAATCATAGGTATGGAAATATATATAAGCAAGAGAAAGGGAGTTATAAAATATGATGCATCTATATTAGTTCATATGTGCAAAAAGAAGTTATTAAAAGGGAGTTATAAATACGATACCTTTATATGAGTTTCATATGTGCAAAAAGAAGTTATTAATACGAATCTATTATGTTAAAAACGAAATATATATATAATCTTTACTACCGAGGTAACAAAAGAACAAAGTGAGGTCGTATACATATGTGACTGAAATTAACGAACAAATACCTATACGACACCTTGTATTTATATAGGTCGAACCCTTTGTAAGTGTCGACTTGTACAAGCCAGGCACGCCAATGATCGTTTTAATGTTAAATGAATGAAACCAAGGTAACGATAACACTACCATACGATTCGTGTAAACAAGCACAACTACAATATAAACGGCGAAAACTGAAACCTAATTTATTTTCACCCGACGTGCCATACATGTAATTATGAGCACAACAGCGAATACCGTATCAGCACTAAGCGCCACAATAACAATTCAATTGCGATTAATTCTGGCGAAAGGGTTAGATTTTGCAGAATGGTAAACGAAAGTAGACGGGGTTTCAGTAAGATAAGCTCAAACTATAATCATTATTGAGACAGGCATCCTAAGTTAAATCAACATAAATCTCTGTTAAGCAACAAAAAGGCCGCGGCAATTTGAAGGCCGTCGGATGAACCGCAATCACTGTGAAATAACGCCTCCACAGTGATGGTTCATATCATGATTTATTTTCCGGGCTCGAGCTTCCTGCAACGACTGTCAATGATTAATCTATATATCAGTGGTATTATGAAAAACCTCCCAAGCCAGCGTGACAGGAACTGAGCTCGTGAGGTAGGCTATCATCACTAAAATGATGATATTAGGTAAAGGCACTGAGCTTTAGTTCCAGGAGGTGGATTACCGATATAAAAAATCGGCATCCTGTCCTCGTTTGAATCCCCACCAAACACATCAGTAAAGACGAAATAAACAAATTGAAGCACGATTCGATACATCAGGAGGGAGAGAAGTAAGGGTTTATCTGTGAGGAGAGTTCACCTCTGCGTCATGATGAAGGTACTCACAGTAAACCAAGAGACCCAGATAGGGTGCGAGGAGAGTGGCAAGGGGGTTATGTAATGACTCCCGCGTTTGAACATGGGCCAGATGGGATTTGAAAACAAATCTCGATGTTTAAACTCCTAACGGGCCTGCAAATGTGAAACATATTGAACACAAATATGATACTATCCCTAAATCACATGACCAGCGTTGCCTTCGCATGGAATCGCAACACGGTAATAAGAAAAAGAAATTAAACCGCGCTAGTGAGGACAGGTTAGACCTCAGCCTACAGTGGACAGACAGAGGTATTGAGCTCCTGCCCTCTCTGCGCAACCATATGATATCTGGTTAGACACTGTAGAAAAAAAAATATAGAACCACGATAGGAAAGATCTGGGAAACTAGGGCGATTGACGGGGTTCCAATTAAAATAACACTGAAACCCTAATTCCACTATAGCAGAACCTCAGCAGATCCCAAGGTAGATTGAGAAAACCATCTACGATGGCAGGAGAGTACCAGGTGCCAGTAATGGGCTCGGAGGAGATAGGGCGTTTCTGCTCGCCGTCATCCAGTCGTTGCAATAGCCGAGGCAGAGCGCAGTGCACTCAGCACTCGCATCAGTCGATTTGACAATTCCTAATGCTACCCTGCCAAGTTCTTGCTGAACCGCACTAGTTACTCCTCTTCTACGTACAGGACGTGCTCCTGCAATCGAAAAAAAAAAATCCAGAAAATGTTATAGCTCACTTACACGTCAAAAACCCAGATGGATCTAACCTTGTATTTGACGGCACATACAATCCTTGAAACGTACCAAGAGAAAATACCAGGCGAAGGAACACGCAACGCGTGTAGAGGCGGGTCTCAAATCGGAAAATTAGGGTTAAGCCACTGCGCATACCGCCGGTCTTCGGTACTGTGGTGAACACACGCGGCCACGCCATGAATCGAGCCTGAAAAAATACACGCTAGCAAGTTATAACCAGTACAGATTGGGCGATACGATTCACAAATTATAATGATTCAAACGCCGACAGAGTTCGTAGCCCGGCTATACATGACCCTAGCTAAAGGTAGGGTACATGCGCCGAGTGCTGTGGCTTCCAATTGAATTAGTTATGTCATACCTCCGCTGGAAAAGTCGCGATTTCTTTCGTTGACCGGTATCTACCTAAGTAACAACTAGTAATAGTTAGTGCCAGTCGCGTGGTTCCGTAGGACACCTACGATAATGGGTTGATTAGTTGGTTATATATATATATATGATATTACATATATATATGTCATGCATTAACGTATGTACAAAAAAATCATTAACCAAACTTTATGGAATATATATAGGGGTTAAACACTATATACCTATGAGTGATCGACACATGCACGTGTTATCGGTGGTCCACATATATATTTTATGTAAATACATATGTAGATACATATGGGTTTGATGAACCTATTCCAAATACATATTTCGGGTCCATATATATATATATATATATATATATATATATATATATGCGTGGATTCAATGTTTTATATACATATGTTTTATATATGTAATATATGGACCTATATGTTATCTATATGCGATATAGGGAATGCCTTATGGAACCCACAATGGGGCATATGTGTTATATATATATATACGTATATATGTAAATCCTTGTGGAATCGACAAAAATAGTGTGCAGTTGTGAGCTATACGGTCTATAAGAGATTTGGAAAATTAATGTACATGGCCAAGGCTTAACTTAGCCGCATGGACAATATTAGGAGAAAATAGTGTACAAGGAAATTGGTTAAATGGAAAGGAATACTACAAGAGCATGAAGGGAAGTAAATGCCACTTTTGCACTAAATTACTCAAGTATAGAGAAAAAACAAAAAAAAAAATTTCCTTTAACTAGAGGTGTTACAATTTGGGTGAAAAGTGTTTTCCCATATACCCAAAGCTGATAGGAAGAAACTAGACCCTAAAGCTATCAAATGCATATTTTTTGGATATGGCACTGAATTTAAAGCATATAAGTTGTTCAATCCCAAGTCTCATAAGATATTTGCAAGCAGGGATGTAGTGTTTCATGAACAGGTTCAAGTAGGGAAGGATGGCAGTGATGATGATATGCACATTCCATTTTTGATGGAGGAAAGCAGCGAGGATGAACGAGAGTAGGAGCAGAAAGAAGAGCAGGAAGAAGGTGATAGAATCAATAATGCGAGCCTGAATAAATCTGAAGAAAACAAATTTGAGGTAAGTCCCCTACCAAGGAGATTAGGTAGGAAGACTCAAATACCATCCAGATTGAAAGACTATGCTTTGATGTCAAATATTTTAAACATTGTACAACCCACTAATTATAAAGAAGCTAGTCAATGTGAGGCATAGAGGGCTGCAATGAATGAAGAGATTGAATCTATTCTTAGAAAATAACACTTGGGATTTAGTTGAACTGCCTAAAGATAAAACACCCATAGGATGTAAATGGTTGTTTAAACCTAAAATGAATGTAGATGGAAGTATAGAAAAAATAAAAGCTAGGTTGGTTGCAAAGGGGTACTCACAGCAAGAAGGTATATATTTTGATGATACCTTTGCACCTGTAGAAAAGTTAAAGACTATTAGAATGCTTATTTCTCTAGCAACAAAACACAATTGGGAACTACACCAGCTTGATGTTAAATCTGCATTTTTAAATTGTGAGTTGAAAGAAGAAATTTACTTAGTACAGCCTAAAGGGTTTGTAAAGAAGGGGCAGGAACATCTTGTTTGCAGGTTGAAAAAAGCACTACATGGCTTAAAACAAGCACCCAGGTCTTGGTACGAAAAGATTAATTCTTTATTTTTACAGCATGGTTTTCATAGGAGTTTGAATGACCTAAATTTGTATACCAAGTACAATAAATAGGGGTAGATTATTTTGATTTCTTTGTATGTGGATGACATGATCATAACAGGAAATGTAGATAATTTAACCAAAGAAATCAAAAGGCTGATGGCACAAGTTTTTGAAATGAAAGATCTCGGAAGCCTCCATTACTGTTTGGGATTGGAAGTATGGAGAGACACTGGACAAAATTTTCTTACTCAAGGAAAGTATGCCAGAAATCTGCTGGAAAATTGTGGCATGGATCAGTGTAGGTCAGCAGCAACACCATTGCAGTAGAATTTGAAGTTGTGCAGTGACGATGGCACTAAGGAGGTGGATGCCACTATGTACAAACAACTAGTTGGGAGTTTGATATATCTCACAACAACTAGACCATACTTGGCATACTCTGTTAGTGTGTTGAGCCAATTCATGTTTAAACCACTTCAAAGTCACTGGGTAGCAGCAAAAGGAATCTTGAGGTATCTTTGTGGTACTGTTAATTATGGTATTTTATACACTGACACATCTGATGTTACTCTAGCAAGTTTTTCAGATTCAGACTGGGCAAGTAACCTGGATGATCGAAGGTCTATCACAGGTTACACATTTAGCAAAGGATCTAGGGTCATAACATGGAGTAGCAAAAGGCAAAGCACTGTAGCATTATCTTCATGTGAAGCTGAGTACCAAGCATTGTGTGCAGCTACGTGTGAAGCAATTTGGTTGAGAAGGCTTCTCAATGATGTGGGAGAAGAACAAAAAAACTCAACTTCCATCAAAAGCGACAACCAGAGCACCATTAAACTAGCATACAATCTAGTGTTTCATAAAAACACCAAACATATTGACACTCAGTTCCATTTTGTCAGAGAAAAACTACAGTCAAAAGAAATCATTGTTGAATATTGTAAAACTTCTGACAATATGGCTGATATTTTTACTAAGCCTCTTGCACGTGTAAAGTTTGAGTTGTTTAGAAGGATGCTAGGATTTTAGGATAATCCTTTCTCCATTAAGGGCGGTAGTTGAAAATAATTATATTATTTGTGTATTAATGGAGAAAAGGGTACATAAGTTGTAACGTATCTCCTTAGTTTAGGATTTGTTCCTAGAATTTAGGAGTCTGTTCGCAACTTCCTGATTTCTTGTGATTTACTTAAAGATGTAATTTCTGATTCATGAATGTAGAGTGTTCTCTCTATTTGAGTGTAGTCTCCAGGTGTAGTACTCACCTGAGAGCTACAACTCCTTTTTCAATTCTGTGCATATTTTATCTATTTTTTCTAGAATTTTTGGATTACTCATATCAGTAAAACTTTTGGTTTAAATTTCAAGAGCTAAATGAAAATGAGACACACTTACTTACGCCAAATGCCAACCATGTAGTTTTTAAATATTTTAAAATTTAATAAAATAAATATTTTATTAATTATTTTATTATAATTTAATAAAATATTATTAATGCGTTATTAAAATATTGTTTTAAAATGTCTCAACGTTAAAGTTATGTTTTATAATATCTTGCTTTAAATAAAATAATATATGATTATTATGGTTTAATTATTTTTTAAATATTTTTTGAAACGATTTTTTATAATATTTAATGATATAATTTTAAAATGTTGGTTTAATTATATTTTAAACTTTAGTTAAATAAATATATATATTTTAAATATTTATTGAAATAACTCTTTTTTATATTTAATGATATGATTTTAAAATGTTGGTTTTATTTTAAACTTTAGTTAAATAAATATTCAATTTTTTAAAATTTTATTATAGGTTATTATGATTATGTTTTAATAATTAAAAGGTTTTTATAAATCTAGGAATATATTACTATTTTTTTTAATTGAATATATAGATTTTTTTTGTATTGAATATATAGACTAATCCATCATGAATGGTATACATATATATATTCTATTAAATATATATTCTCAGAATTTGTCGAAATTATATTTGTTTATTTTATAATTGTAAAATATATGATAAAATGAAAAAGTATGATATTGATATAAGTAATCTAGATTTCATTTTAACATAGGATCACATATCAAAAATTTTTAGATAGAAACTTCTTTTAGAGTGAAAAGAGATTTGATCTCTCTTTTGATATTTTGATACTTTGTAGTTGATATAGGCTAGTTTAATTTCACCTTTAAAATAGACTAAGTTCCACATGAATACTTTTATTTTTAGTATTAGTTTATTTTTATAGGTTTCTTTTAATTTTCCTATTTTTACTTCCATTTTTATTTTATTTTGACTCGGTTAAAATGTTTACATTGCACTAATGTTTTCATTTAATTTAATTTTATTTATTTATTTGGAATTTACAACATTTCCACCATAATAAATTACAGAGCAAGTCTTAGCACAAATATATATTTATTTCAATTTTTTTTTTAATATTTAACACCTTAGCCACTAGGGTGTTGAGAATATCTAATGAGTCTCACTTTGAGGAGGAAAATACCCATTTTCTCAATGTCTTTTGTAAAAATGGTTATAGTAGGTCGCAAGGCCTTAAAGCTTTCCTTAAAGTAGAGAAAGGTCCTTTAAATAAAAAAGAGCCTAGTGAATGGTCCAGTAGTGTACGTTTGTCAGTCATTCAGGGTACCACTGATAAGATTGTGAGGATCCTTAAGAAGCATAAGGTATCATCGTCTTTCAAGCCCCTTAACATGATTCCCAATTCTCTCAAGTCAGTTAAAGATCCGATTGACCCTAGGGATGGAAAAGGTGTCTACATCATTCCTTTTTCTTGTGGGACCCCTTACATTGGTAAAATTGGTCAGTCTATTAATCAAAGGATCTATGAACATGCTTTTAACATTAAACATAGAAAATTTTGCTCGTCCACCCTAGCTGAGCATGTAGAAAATACTAACCATCATGTTTGCATCGAAGAGGCTAAGGTCATTTCTAGGATCGAGCATTTCCATCATTGTAAGTTAAGAGAGGCCTTAAAAATTGAAAAAATACCTGTTAATCTCAATAGAGATGATGACTGGAATATCAGTAGATGTTGGATATTGCTTTATATTCTTAATTAATTATTTTTTTAATTATTTTTATTAATTTTATTTATTTATTTATTTCCTTAGACTTCACTCATTAAAAATAAATAAACAAATATATAATAAGAAATATTATATAAAGAATAATAATAAATAAATAAATAAATCAATTTATATACATATTTAGATATTATTATCACTATTAATTAATTAATTAATTAATAATAATAAATAAATATATAAAAATTTAAATCTAAAAATAAAATGTAATGGTAAAGTTAAACTAGCTGTTATCCTAATGGCTAGTTGAGCCATTTCTACATCTATCTAAACTTAATTTCCTAATTTGATCTCTCACCTAGCTGTAATGATGAACCACACTTGTTTGTTCGAAACGCGTCAACCATGTTCCATTGCATGTGACTATTACCAAATTTTAAAATTTTTATAATAGATCAAAGAAATTTACATTCAAAAAAATATTATATATTTTAAAGTTTAATAAAATAAATAATAATTAAATTTAAAAAAAATTAATTAAATTTTTTATATTTTAAATTTTAATAAAATAAATAACAATATAATTTATTTATATGTATTATTATGATTTTTTATAATTTATTTATTTGTATTATTATGATTTAATATTTGTATTATTATGATTTAATAATTAAATATGAATGATAAATATAATAATATATATATATATATATTTCTAAAATTTTTTATCATAAAACATAAAAATAATTATTTATTTTTAATTTTAAGTAATATTTAACAAATTAATTTTTAATAATTTTTAATTAAAATTTATATATTTTAAATTTTAATAAAATAAATAATAATTAAATTTTATTGTTTTTTTAATTACATTTTATATATTTTAAATTTTAATAAAATAAATAGCAATATAATTTATTTATTTATATTATTATCATTTAATAATTAAATGTGAATTATCAATATGATAATATATATTTTTTTCTAAATAATTGAAAATTTGTTATTTTTATGATTAAATTATTTTTATAGGGTTATTTTTATTTTTCTATTTTTGCATTCATTTTTAATTTAATTTAATTTTGAATCTGTTAAAATGTTTACATTATACTAATGTTTTAATTTAATTTAATTTAATTTATTTATTTATTTGGACTTCACAACATTTTCTTTAGGTCCGATAGACCCAAGATTGGTCTGGGTGGACGTTAACCATCATCATCATCACCATAATAAATTAAAGAGCAAGTCTTAGCAAAAATATATATTTATTTTATTTTTAATTTTTAATAATATTTAACAAATTAGATTTAAATAATTTTCAATTAAATTTTGTATATTTTAAAGTTTAATAAAATAAATAATAATGAAATTTAAAAAAAATAATAATTAATTTTATATATTTTTAATTTTAATGAAATAAAAAACATTTATTTTAATCGTTATGATTTAATAATTAAATGTGAATGATAAATATGATAATATATATATTTTCTAAATATTTTTATGATAAATCATAATAATAATTAAGAATTAAATTATATTAGGTTAGTTTTATAATTAATATAGTCGAAAAAATGTTATATATATCTATATCTATATATATAAAGTTGGTATATTTAAAGGTTTTTAAAATAATGGAAATATCATTTAAATATTATTAAAAAATCATTTTAAAGTTTTGAAGTTAATGTTATGTTTTAAATAAATTTAAAACTATTGTATAGAAAGCTCTTCTTGGTTTGGAGTTAAAATCTCTACTAACAGGGTCAACCACGTGAAGGTGAGAGCTTATATGACCCCAAAAATACTCCATCAATGGCATGGGACTAACCACTGACGCGCACCATCACAATCCATTGCCAATGAGGCGCAATCACTCACATGCACACATGCACACAACTGACAGACAAAGGGTGCACACAAATATTATAGACATTGACTCAGAAAGTGACATGTTCACACACATCACAGTTATTATAAATTTTAGAATTAACATTATTTTATGCATGTGATGAAGATTTCATATAGAGATTATCATGTTAACAATCACATTTGTTTTATGAGTTAATTAGTATGTTATGAACATTGGGAAGTACTTATTTTCTTTATTATTTTTAAAACAATGATTAACATTAAAAAAAAAATCAAAAATAATATTTTTTCCACATAGTATTAAGTATAGTGTTATGATTTTCTTTTTTTATATATAAATTATTAAAATTAATGAAAATTTTAAATAAAATCAATTAAATTTATTGTAATGAATTGATTTTAATATTAAATAATTAAGTTATATGTGTTATTACATATTGATGCTATTATAAATATTATGTTATTAGTTTTTCCTTTTTAAGGGTTTTGAACCTTGAGTCTTATGGTTTGTATTATACTTTATAGAGTGACAATCATTAATTGAGTGATACAAGAGTGGTAAAATGAGGGATAATATTAAGCAATTTTTAATGTTATTGTAATATCTATACTATTTTTCATTTTAAAGTGATATATTAATATGATTAATATTTAAAAATTTGATAAAAATAAAAATAAAAAAATAAAAAATAAAAAGAATAAAAAATTGATTAAAATAAAAATAAATAAACAAAATAAAAATTTATCAATTATTATTAATAATAAAGATAATAGAATTTTTAAAAATATTTAGACTTATGTATTTATGAGTAAATATTGGAAATAATATATTGATATATAGAGATAATGATACTATATTTATAATCATATAAATAGATAGTTAAAAAAAAGTATATTCATGCATATCACACTTATGTGTCTCCAACTAAATAATACATAGAGAAATATAGGTAATAATAGATTTATACACACATGAAGAATACATTCATACACATACAAAGAGTACATGTTCACAAGACACATACAAATGTGGCAAATAATTTCAGACACACATGAAGAATACAATCATACAAATACAAAGAATACATGTAAACAAAACACATACAAATGTAGCAAAGAATTTCATACACACATGAATAATACATTCATAGACATACAAAGAATACAAGTAACAAGACACATACAAATGTAGCAAAGAACAGATTCATACAAACATGAAGAATGCATTCATACACATACAAAGAATGCAAGTAAACAAGACACATACTAATCTAGAAAAAAACGGATTCATATGCATACAAAGAATAAAATTAAACAAGACACATGCAAATGTAAATAAGAATTTCATAGACATGAAGAATACATTCATACACATACAAAGAATAAAAGTAAACAGGACACATACAAATGTAGAAAAGAACACATTCATACACACATAAAGAATACATTCATACCCATACTCAAAAGCATACAAAATGAGACATTCACAAACAAAGAAGAACAAACATTATAGAAAAGTACATAGAAGAAATAAAATCACTCTCAATAATACATTCACACACATCATATGAAAGTAGATATTCTATTTATTAATCCATACCAAAATAAAATGCTCTACAAAAAAATTCTAACTATAAAAATGCAACTAATAAAAAGAATATATATATATATATGTAATAAAACCAATACACAAGCATTTAAACATAATAAACTTATACAAATAAATAATAAAAACCTTTAAATATCTACAAATTCTCTTAATATATTCATATCTAATTTCAATATCAATGTAAATATAAAATAATATTTATTTAATATAAGCGCATATATATATATATATATATATATATATATATATATATATATAAATAATTAAATAAAAAAATAAAAATAAAAATAAAAATAATTTAAAAAATAAAAAATAAAAATAAAATAAAATAAATAAATAGGTTATAATTGTTATATAATATATGTGAATAAGAGTAATTTTGACAGTTATGTGCACGTTGGGAAGATGCATAAAATATTGTAAAAATGTTAAGTGATTTATGTGAATAAGAGTGATTTTACAATTTGTATGCGTGGGTAAGATGTTTAAAACATTGAAAAAATGTTAAGTGATTTAAGTGAGTAAAAGTGATTTTGCCATTTGTGTCTGTGTTGGCAAGATGTTTAAAACATGTTTCTAAATTATTATTATAATAAAATGATATATTTTAGTTTTAGGATATTAGAGTTACTATAAACTAAAGATAGTGAAAACCATGAACACAAGGAACACAACTCAAAGGAGGGTTACAATTTAACCATCCTAAGAGCCTTTTGGAGGGGTTGAATTCCCCTCCAAAACAAAAAAAAGAGCCTACTCCTTTTATTAATGAAAGTTTGTGTTCATGTACATTTTTTGATGGGCCCATCTAAACAAAAATATATATACAACTTTTTATAATTATAACATTACAAAAAATAAAAGTAGATAATGTCTTCGCCGAGCAACTTCAATATTGATAAATTTTCTGCAACATACAACATGAAATGATATTGTTAGTATATAATATAATATACAGACACTTCTTGACAACTTGTAACATAATTAAATACAAATTTCATAAAGAAAATGCATATTATATAAACCCATAATGTATGAGAAATACTATATAAACCCAAAATACATGAAAAATATTAAGAAAAAAATATAAATATAATATAATATAATTTGCAAATTTTATGTAATAACACCTAAATTTAACAATTGCATATTAAAAAACACATATAACTAATGAATAACTAATCATAATAAAATATAAGGTAACAAAATACATTTCTATTTTAAAACTCTAAATAGATTAGAGTGACTCCTGGTAAATATATTTCTGTGAGTAAAACTAAATGTTACATTGTAAACTTAAAAAAAAAAACAGTGAAAGCGAAAACACCTTGTGATCTAATTAATAAAACTACGTGATAACAACTTGTGATATAATTAATAAAACCACCTGATTAATAATAGTGAGCAAAAAGGAATCTTTGTGTTACATTGGAAACTTCAACAAAATAAATAAACGCTGAAAGCTAAAACACCTTGTGATATAATTAAAAAATAAAACTAGGTAATTAATAATGGAGAGGAAAATGAATCTTTGATTACATAAGAGTTTCGACGTGAAACTGGTTGTAGGAGATGGCTTATGATTGTTTTATCTCATCATCATGACATTCTGATTGCCCGTGTTGTGTTTTGGGACTGCGCATCTCATAACCAGTTATGACTTCTTGTTGACAACTAACTAATGTTCACTTCCTGCTGGCTTCTAAACGCATTAATGAACAGGGGATTTTTTTCATCGATGAACAGGGCATGAGTATTGATAAACAGGTGTTGCACCACGCAATAATTGCTAGAATTGATTAAACAGAATATATATACCAGGTTATACAATTGTTAGAATTGATTAAACAGAATATATATACCAGGTTATACTTGGTAGAATTGTATATATATATATATCTATATCAAAGAGGCTAGGCATGAAAGTGTAAGGATAACAACAAAGAGGCCTGATGTGAAAGTGTATGGATAATAACAAAGATGCATGACATTAAAGTGTAAGGAACGTGAAAGTGGAAGGATGACAACTAGGCATGCGAAAGATGGACATTGGAGCAGAATTTGGTTTAATAAAGAAACAAGTAACAAACATACATTTGAAATCCTGAACTCTTACAAGTACACTACTGGTCAAGATACATATGAAGTCCACGTCAAACTCTATTTCCCTCGAGGCATTGGTTTCGAGTATATTTGGGTATTTGAGGTTTCCGATGTGGCTTCCTATTGTATTGAGCACAGAGCCATGTTCTTTATGGGGCGGGAAACTATGATGATTTTTTCAAAATCTAATTAAATTAAATAATATTCCAATTAAATCTAATGTTCTTTGAACGGAGTACAATTCAAGCTATGCAGCTATCTAGCTAGCTTCTTTCCTCCTAAGCCCTACCACTGGAATCTCTACATCTCAAGTTTCTTCCAGATATCTCTTTTGAATTGCACAATCAACAAAAAGGGTCAGGCCTTTCTCACCATTATTTAAGTCTAGCTCTGTAGGGTGTCTCTATATATGCAGGTTTTTGGCGATGCTTATCAAGTGACTCAACCACCTTCTCATAGGATCATAAGCATAAGATCTCGGTCCCGAGCATCTAACTATTTGGGGATTGTCAGATCTCGCAGCTCTAGAGCATGTGACTATTTGGGGATAGTCAGATCACATCTCGCTCTCGAGGATATCACTATTTGGGGATAGTGAGATTGGATCTCGCTCTCCAGCATCTGACTCTTTGGAGGCTGCACGAACAGGCCGGGTTTAGGGCTACTCTATGTGTGAAGAACAGGCCGGTTTTAGGGCTACATAACATATTGTTTCTCTGTCCGAAGGTTAATTACTAAACAAAGAGAGCAGCCATGAAATGAGAAAAGGTTAATGACTAATAAACAGAGCAGCCATGAAATGAGAAGAGAAGGAGCTCAATTTGGAGTTTGAAGAGGCCAATGTTGTAACAAATAGCGCAACAATGAAATGAGAAAAGGAAGAGCGCAATTGGGCGTTTCGAGAGAATTCTGTAATAAAGAACGCATCCATGAAATGAGAAAAGGAGGAGTTCAATTGGGCATTTGGAGGGACCAATGTTGTCAATAGCCTGCGACATGACTTGTTACATGACAAAATACCTAATGCCTCAACATTTATGTGAACACACACAGACACAAAGTACTAAAACAGACTTAGAGGGACTAAACATATAAGACATATATTATTACACTGCAACAAGAAATAGAGTAGAACAAGGCCATCAAAAATGAATACTAACATTTCTTCCTCGGAATCTTTCACTTGCTGTCGAAACTCTAAAAACTCGTGCTTGCAAAAGAGTTGCAAAAGCACCTGAAATGCTCAGAAAAGGAAACGTAAGAAAGGACCAGGAATGAATTTAAAAATAACCAAAGTAAATATCTCCATGAATACCAACTCACTTTGAAATCACTATTATTTGTTGATCAAGATAGCCCTTCTACTATCTGTGCATATTCTCCTCTCCTCACCCAAGTCTTTCTCTCTCAATTAACACAAATCCAAACACAAAAAACAAACATTTACACACAACACTTAGAACAACCCAACACACATTACAAACATACCACAACACAACACATGACATTGATGCATACAAGACTACACAAAACATTTACGGAGCGCTCCATAAGACACACAAATTTACATCAGAGTGCTTGAGAGAGAAAGAACACCCATGCTTAAACCTGTAGACAGAGAAAATAAATTTTCAGGCTACACAAATGTCTGTAAAATGAATTGAACACACAAATTAAGGGAACATAAAATTGCTCAAACTCTTACCAACTCCTACTCCCTTTCTGTTGTTTTCAGAGTGCAAAACTTTCGATCACCTCCTCTTCATTTCTGAATTTTCTCCTCTCATCTTCAATTCTGAATTTTCTCCTCTCATTCTTCATTCATCGCATTCACGGATCCCTCTGATTCTCCATTCATCAGTATACAATGACTTGAGAACTAGTGAGTTTTATGCTTTCTTTTTCGGACCGTTGCGGTAAAAATTAACTTTAACCAATATTTTAATTACCAGTAGTTAAACCAGTCTTTTAATTACCATTTATTAAACCATGACTTGGGAATTTTTGAGTTTTACGATTTTCGTATACAATGACTTGGGAACCCGTGAGTTTTATGCTTGCTTTTTTGGACCGTTGCGACCAAAATTAATTTTAACCAATCTTTTAATTACCATGAGTTAAAACAGTCTTTTAATTACCATTTATTAAACCATGACTTGGGAAATTTTGAGTTTTATGATTGTGAATTTTTGAGTTTTATGATTGTATTTTTTGAACCGTTGCGTTCAAAATTAGGGTTAAAAAATCTTTTAAAGGCCATTAGTTAAACCAACCTTTTAATTACCATTCATTAAACTATCCTTTAACTCACTACTACTATTATATAATTTATGATATTTTTTAAAACTGTGCTTTTTAAAACTTGTGCAAATACAGTTCAATCCTAATGATCCTCGTCCATAACTTTCCATTTTTATCGATAAATGCAAGGCTGTAGTTTTTTTTTTACCTGCGTTTTAAAGTTTTTTCCCTGTGCATAACAGTATTGGTTGAAAGTTACAGTTTTGTCCATGTGCAGAACATTATTAGGTTAAAGTTATTGATTGCAATGTATTTAATATTGTATATATAGATAGATATAATAATGTTAATGGTGTAAAGACTAGTGGTGTTATTGAGTGGAATATAAATAATTTAAATAGTGATAATTGTAAAACTTAAATTTATTTAAAATTTATGTAATATTATCATATATTAATTTTGGAAATAGTTATTTTGTTTTTTATATATATGAAATAATGAGAACCAAATATTATTATTACTAGCAAAAAGATATTTTTAATTTTATTTTTATTAGATATTTCAAATTTAGTAGTAGAGGGAGACTTTCTCTTAAGGCATGACTAGGGAATCAAAACTCTTCTTCTCCCTATGTATTTTCAAATGGATAACAATTGTTTATATATACCATTGGAAACTTAGTAAAATTGTCTAACTAAAATAGATACCTGTAAGAGTTAGTACCAAGCTAACAAATATTTGCATTGATATATTTTTAGATCCTTTCTTTGTAATCTATTATTGATGTAATTTTTATATTAAAAGTGATGTTTGTAGTTAATTTCTGAATAATGTCACTTTGAAGGTAAATAATAAGTTTTTCTTCTTTTCTTCCAAGATTACATTGAGCAAGAGTTGAATATCTCTCAAAGAAAAACATGACGATGTCTTGAACGAATATATTTTTAGGAGAGCACATTGAGAACATTAATAATACATTGAGAGTCTTATATGACTCTATTTCAAACAATGTAAGCTTCCGAGGAATGTATTGCACTAATAACATGAGCGTGGATATCAAACTTACACTGACATAATATAGATTTTAATTAATTTAACAAACTATATTTTTTATTTTTTTTTCCAATATATATATTTATACCACTATATTAATAACATAAGAAATTCAACTTAACTATAATTTTTCTGATGGATTTAGAAGAGTGTGTATGTTTATGACGTTAAGTGCCTTATAGGACAAATATAGCAATCTTGTTCTTTATGTTGTTCTCCTTCATCTTACAAATGCACCATAATCGAACATAGATATTCTCCAAACCATTATTTCCTATATTCAAATTTGAAATGATATTCATTTCATCATGTAATTACAACCCACCCTTTCATGTGTTTCTTGCTAGCTTGCTTGATTACATTGTAAGCCATTCAATGTACTTCTTCATGTGAGTTGTCACAATCAATTCAACTAATTTCTAGTGGATGACTTCCACTTCATAATTGGTCATCCATCCATTCTTGGTAGCTATATGATCTTGCTTCATGAATTTGTTTGTGATGGTTTACAACTACATATCCATTTTCACTAGTTTTCATCTTGGCCCATGCATTAGCTTACAATTGTTTTTGAGCTATTCAAACTTATAAATGCCACTTTGAAACTAGATTTATTTGAAAAAAAATAGTTTGTTTCCAATCAAATAAGTTCATTCACTTGAAAAAAAATACAAGGGAACATCAACTACCCTTATATTGCTAGAGAAATGGCAATCCTCGTCACACATAGAGTTTAACGCACAAAATTAGAATTCCATTCACAACCACTTAATATAGAGATTTTTTAGAAACCAATACAAAAGAAGGATTCACTATAGATACTTAAGTGGGTGTTTCTTATATTGGATCAAAAACCTACATTTCCATATTATATATTCTTGCAATGGATCTCTTGAGAGACAATTGGTTATGTATTGTGGCACAATATGGATGCATGTGCATTGCAGAAATGACATGATGACAAGTATAGTGCAATCGTGAATCACTAGAAGTATGTTGGATAATTATTTGCAACTAAGTATGTTTCTCCATTTTTGTACCACATTTACTATATAGAATTTATGTGGCTCAAATGAATTCTATGCAATAGAGATATCCAAGTTAAAATTTCTCTCTTAACCCAAATGGTAGACTTTGAATCCATTAAAAAATAACAATAAATACATAGTGGAACTCAAGTTCAATCATTGTTTTACATTAAAGGAATTGTGGGTCATTTTGAAGAAAAGTGAACAATTTAAGAATACAAGATCCTAGTTTCAAGTGGCATGGGAATTAGCGATATGTAACCTATGTGATGGAGGGTCATGAGCATCTAAAACATTGGAAGAAGTAAATTTAACTCACCAAAATTATGAGGGTGTAGGGGCTTAGGTAGATGCACCTGATTCTCAAAACAAACAAACAAAAAAATTTACACACTTTACATAATGTGCTAATGGCAGAGTGTCACACCTCCCATTTACCTTCCCAAAAAAAAAAAATTCCCAAACATTCATCTTTTCAATTATAATTCTAGCAAGATACTATACTATAATTATGTTGGTTTATTCAAATCATAATTGTTTGCCCAATTTCGATTTATTTCCATATCTCAACTATATCCAACCCAATTGGATATAACAATATTAGTACTACCAAACATAATTATATTTAAAATACAAACATAATGGATTTGTTCATCCCAATCCCACTTTTATGTCTCACCTTCGTTTGTATAGTAATGAATATATTGTTATAGTTTGATAGACAGATGAAGGATCGATTCCATTTCACATATTAACCATATCATTATATTTCGATAGACCCATGTGGGACAATTTCGATTACACCTATTCACCACTCGTTTATAAAGTATGAACCTTAGTTGGATTTAATTTACCCACGTTGCTATCTATGCGTACATGGAACTCATGGCAATTTATTGACTTCTCGTCAACATTTATATCAAGATGGGAATCATTTATTTTGGCCTCCACATGATACGAATTGGTAATTTGACTCAACGGAATTGAGACGTGAAGCTAGTTTTCCACGTAAGCTTATATATGATTTTCAGTCTCGTCGTATGGTTTGGAATGGGTCTCATTCCATTCGCGGTCACGTGAGTTTGCTCCACATAACTCTGGAACTCACCACGCCAGCCTACCCTGGTGCCAAGGCAATCTCTATGGCATGGCCAGGACGCTGTGACATTTATTGTATTGCTTGTCACATTGAATGTTGAACGTATGGTGTACATAACACATCCAGCCCTTCGATCCGTGGCTTCACCCTTGGGATCTTGCCATGTGGATGACGAGGATTCACCGATGCGTTAGGGTTTCATTGATCTATTCTGGGAACATGGATATACATTTGGATTGTTAATTTGATCGGCGGTTCTTTTCCCTTACTACTTGTTCAATTTTTCCCTGGCTAGTGAACTTGGAGCTCTCGAGAATTGAGCGTGATTCAGTTGAGACTTCGGCGTAGTCCCTCATTTCATTTGACAACACAGGTATGATAATTCCGGATGGTTTGAAATTCACGCTCTGTTCTTACCACTTAATATGGGTTTTCCCTGTCTTGTTCAGAGTTACGCTCATTGAATCGAGCAGGGACTGAAGTTTTGTATTTCGATGTATAGTTTACCATCGTTTTGTTCCAGTTAATTCATGTCTGACAATTTGTTAAATTTTCTCTTGCAGAGAATTTGTTTTCTCCATTTCGACTGATTCGGTTTGCTTTGTTTAAGTTCATATTTACTGTATTTCCTTACACGTATTCTCAGGAACGAGACTGAACGAATGCACTTATGGGTTTGGAGGTAGATTTACCCTCTACCTTACGCCTGTCTAAGGTTTCTCCGAGTTCATTCGCATGACGATAGAGGATTTTACCCCTCTCGACCTTCTGTTCGCTCCTTTCCTCGACCTGTGTAAGGAACAATTTCTATTTTTTGTTCACAAGAGTGCTAGCTCCTTTATTCTAGTTGAACACCCACCATCCAACTCAGGTTTATTTATGTCATGGCCCTATGTATATGACAGGTTAGTTGAAAGCTTGGAGGTTCTAGCGCACCAGGTAACTGTTCATTCCTCATTTATCACTTCTCATAGCGTTCCTCTTCCTCGTCACATTCTATATCGTATTCATGTTGTGGTTTGTCTCTTACAGGTATTTACAACCATCGCCTCACTTTCTCTTGAACCACGAGAGATGTGGCTTACTTCAGCATTAACATTGACTCCCCTTCTCATTTACAGGTCGGTATTCACCGAACGCTGGTTAGAAGGAGCCAGTTCTCCTCGCATTTGTTCTAGAAATGTTTTCGACAGCTTAAAAATTTATTGATACAGTTGTATAATTGTGACTATTGTAAATTTTGAGTTCCGACACTGAATGTTCCCTTATATCAATTCCTGGAACATTATGATACAGTCCCCATGCCACTGTGGACTTGTAATGTTTGGATTTTCGTTTATATATATATCTCTGTCATTTCTTGATTTGCATAATATCGAGTATTAGTATGTGTCTTGAACAGAAATCAAACTTTGCTCCTTTTAGCTTGGGTCTAGCTTAATAAGTACTTATGGCATTGTTCTGCAACTGCGTATACCCCACTTTTGTTGTATTTTATTATATTAATGCTTTCAGGCAATACATTTGTTAAACTATACTCAGGAACATGGTAATTATCTGAATAAATAGTTTAACTGTACTTGTCCATAGTGTAAGTTCAGTTACATGTAGTTTTATAAATCCACATTTTATTATATTGTTAGATTGATGATTCTACCTCAACCATTCTTACACTCAGAATGTTAGTCGTCAAAATCATTTGTATATGTTTATCATACTCCCCTGGTTTGTAGTTTTGATAATAACAGTTAACTAAGTCTCTTCATTATTCTTGGAATAGTACAAAGTATTACCAGCTCTGCTCTTTACATTGGTTCAGTACTTAATTAAGTATTTTACAGTTAATTTGCAAATGATATTTGTCTACCATTTTAGCATCATCTCTCGTCATGCTTCGTGAATACCTACATGTGAGGTGTTAATATATATGTATATATTTATGTCTAGAAGACTTTTGCATTTCTAGTATTCCACTATACACTCTTGCATTTAGTTCGCATGATAGAATAGAACATTTACAGCTAAATATGCCCTACTGTTGTGAAATCTGCCTGTTGATTATTTAGTTAACTTTCTTTCCCATATTAATTTTAGCCTCTACAGTAAGAAAGGTTTATTGAAATAAGTATAAATGGGAAATCTCATGGTAACTGATAATTGCTTCCTTATATTGTGGAATTAATTTCTTATATGCAGAAATAACTTGCTATTGTACTTCTGTTTATGTATGAATGATGTGCTGATCCTGGAAGTCAGTCTGTATATTTTTTTTTCTGTCTCATTTAATGCACAGTTTAGATTTAAGTTCATCTATTGCTATTTTCAATTATGGTATAGGAACTCCGATATTGCTCTATCCTAGTCATGTGCATAAATTTATACTAGTAGATCAGGAGCAGTTTAAAGTTAAATTATCTGTGGAGGAATATGTATCCTTAGATTTAAACCGACCTCGGTTTAGAGTTTCTGTTGGATTCTACTCTACAGATTTCTTGTCTACAACTATACATAATTATAAAGGTGAATGCTTTATGATTAATTTTGTTAAATGTAGCACTAATAAATCTAACATACAAATCAACTATTATATGTAGCCAATTCATACCACAGGAAGTAAAACACCAATAAATTTAGATACATATCGCTCTTGCAATTGACCAACCTCCCAACCTTAGAGTCCTTCTGTCTCCCAGAACTCACCCCCGAGCTGAGATCATCTCCTAGAACAGATCAACCTCTAATATGTTTAGGAGCAGCTTATTTAAGCTATTGTTCCCCAAAGCATGTTTCTAATTCTGCGTCCAGAATCTCAGGATGCTTTTCTTCCTGTTTGCCTAGGCTTCCCATTTTAGGGATTCTTTAAAGTTGTTTTATGCTTTTCCCAGCTTTTCCAGCATTTTACCTCTTCCCAACTACTTTCCTCATCATTGGGGAATTTAGATTTTTCCTCAAAAATATAAATTAGAAATAATTTCTTTCAAGGATTTTTGAAAGATTGTGGGGAAATATTTGCCTTATCCATCCTCATGGATTTAGCAAGTGATCTTATAAATCTCATTTTGGTCAATCTACACAAAATCATTTTATTCATTTCCTCAAATTAAATATTTAATTACATTCATAAAATACTTGTCCTTTGGGGTCCACTCCCCTTAGGATTAAAATTCAAATGTCTAGTTTTAAATTTCAAACACATAAACTAGGGGTGTTACACACAGTGGGGCTTATTTATTGTATTTGATAGGGTTCAGCCGTTGTCGACCAATTCTCATCCCTCTCTCTGAGATATTTTCATATGGTGGACATCACTTATACTATATTATCATCTCACTGCTCTTTATCCGTCGAAGAGCCTGGTATACTCATAGATTTTCTAGCTTCCATGGAAACCAAAAACTTTAAATCCTTAGGGAATTCATCCTTTATTTTGATCATTACCTCATCCATTCATTCCGTGTTGGATGGGTTTATGATCACGACCCTATCTAAGGGGATGAGCTCACCCTTCTCCATGGAGACAAGTCCATTTTTTTTATATACTATAGGAATTATTGTTGTAAAGTGTGCTTCTCCATCCTCTGCATCGATGGAAATTTTCTTGAATACACCCTTTGGTTTAGAACATGCTAAAAATAGTTTTATTCCTTCCTCACTGCCTAGAGGGCTCATGTAAATTTATGTTTCACCCATATTTTCATAATGTTGCGAAAGTTACAAATGAGATTTATTTCTCAAATACATTAGTTCATGAAGTCCCTTCATTTTGCAGTTCCTTTGATGGCTCAAGATTTCAAGGATGCAAATTTCTTCTCATAGTGTGGCTTGATATGCATATTTAATTATTTAATGCCATCTTTAGTAGATCTTCACTCCTACATTTTTTAGCACTAGAAATTTTTAATTTCAGATGAGCCAAATATTTATCCATTGACTAGATGGTTTTTTTTATCAATCATTGATAAATCTAAAGATTAGGAGTTGATCTCTAGTTATGGTATGTGGTTCTAGATAAATGCAAGGTTGTCTATGTAACCGTGGTTCCCCTCTTTCGACCCCTTTTCACATTCAATTCCTACTTGTTTAGTTTGGGTAAGGCTTCCTAATATCCCTTTGGATCTGTGGAATATTTCATCATTGAAATCTATACAAAATTCTTTAGGTATATTTTTGTTAGTGTAGTGATTAGATAAATAGTACTTGAAACTTGTATATGCTTACATTTGTGTGAAAATGTACTTCACTAAAGATTTATTTTCTAAATCAAACTGACAAGCCTAAATTATCTATGGGTGCAAAATATAGACTATGAAAATATTTCTTCCCCCTGTAGAGCTTATTACAAAACAAGCCATTCTTTCAAAAATTGTCCCAAACCTCAAAATATCAAAGCTAGGTAAAATAGTTTCAAACCAAGATAGTGGGAAGTTTCCAAGTCATAACATTAAATGATATTTAAATATGAACTCCCCCTAGATCAAAAAAACTATTAAAATCAACAAGAGACATTATAATCCAATAAAGACTCCCACCAAGTTAATGGAAACTCAACAACAAGCCATGTTACAGTGGAATGTATAAATGATGCCTATAAAAATCCGAAGAAGTTTGGGTACCCAAATGATTCTGTTGAAAATAATTCTAAAAATAAAAAACCTTGTGATAATATTCAAAAAGTGACCAAGGACAAGTTAGATATTTTTTGGTGATCCCTCTTCCTCTTTAGAAAATAAGACTAAAAAAAAAAAATTCTAAGGAAGATGCGGAAAAAGAGGAAGAATTGTATAAGACTCTTAAAGGTGAAAACAATATTCTAGATAATAACTACAAGAATGATCCTCTAGATATAGTATATAACACAGGTTAGATAGAAGTGAGGAAAAAGGACAAATATACTTCACCAAGGGAAGCAAGAAGTTAGATGAAGCTAAACAAAAAAGAGAAGATAGTCAAAGTTATAATGATCAATAATTAAGAATGGGATGCAAATGTATTTGGATATTAGAGGTATCTGGAAAATATTTAGCTGGAATGGTAACAATTTTTGTTTTTTTGTTGAGATCTAAATTATGGATTTGGGTTGATAATGCATGTTCAATCTCAAATCCTCCAGGAATTTTGGAAGCACTTTTTTTAGAAGAATTGTAACAATTATTTGTTCGATCCGAGTTCTTTCGATATAATCCAAAATACCATTTCTGTTAAAAATAAGAAGAAATAAAAATAATATGAGATTGAGCTAGGGAGGGTTAAAGGGGCTGGGATGGGATATACATTGCTTTTTTTTCCCTTTGCATGAAAGGTGCTACCAAAACTTTTAATTTTTCAACTAATTTCCATCGCCATAAGATTTAATATTTTTACTTAGTTACTTTTTCTTCGTATTAAATTTACTAATATCTTTTTTTCTTATTTTTTTTGCTTTCTTTATTTACCAATATGTGTCTTCCCATAATTATAACATTTTTTTTACAAAAGCTCATTTTCTCAATTTGTTTCTTGTAGATGGGGTGGACACATTAAGAAAAAATTTACATATATTTAGTACATAGCTAAGAGAGTATAGTTAACATAAAGGATACATGTTATGAGCCCAGTCTAAGGAGTAGGTTCATAAATACATTGATTCCCTCCATTATCTCATACATTGTATTAAATTTGAAACTTTTCCCTTCTTTTTTTCCTTTTTTTTCCTTTTGTTTGATAGCTTGTTCACAATTTGGCATGAAAAAATAGTGGCTTGAGAAACTTCAACCCAAGGGAATATAAAATGTAACAAAATTAACCAAAAAAACCACCTATTCTTGGCCACAGCAACCCATACTTATGGATTAATTTTCCCTGTGTGGTAACAAACCGTGACCATTTTACCATGGAGTGCCTTAATAAAACACCTTATCGCTAATCATACTAAATGTGAGTTATGTTTCCTCACCTATGCTTCTTTAAACCATATGATTATGATTACATATATGAATCCTAACCTATCACATCAAATGTAAAACCTTCAAACTCACATTGTAATTTCTACTAAAATGGGGTTGACAATGACCACCCTTGACATTACAATGTAGTTTTAGAAGATGCAATGAAAATATCCAATATACAACATATTATATATGTTCTGATATTAATGCAGTTTTAAATTTGCTACAAAATATATGTCAATGGATTTTCATGATATTAACACACATTTACGTAAAATCCAAATTTAGATTGAAAAATTAAATAGACCCACTTTTCATAGTGAGTGGCTTATGATCCCTAGGAATTTAATGTTTCGTAAAAGTGAATTTTTTTAGTTGTTTCATGAGCTAAATTTACTTCCTCCTCACCATGATTTAGCCTATATACTGGTACAAAGAGTGTAAATAAATTTTGTAGGAGAGCATAAAGATAAATATTTATAAATATGAAATTTAATATTTGTTCAATATTAAATTCCACAAATTAGCACACCATGGGTGGTGTTAGGTTGCATTTGAATATGGCTTACCTTTGAAAGTGCATGTCATCATATAATTAGTGATATTCATCCAAGAAAGAAATCCATGCAACTTTTATCTTCATGATTTATAGGTAATTTTCTTGAAGGCTTTTACATTTGAATTTATTTTTCCCAAGGAAAACCTATGTTAGATAATCTCAAGTCACAGAGTGTACATAACACTCTCTAAGATGATCCAACATAATAATGTTGCTAAGTAATCTTTCAACTTCTATATCGACTAGATTCAAGGGTAAAAATTATCATTTGCAACTTTTATTAGAATATTTGTTTATATTTTCAAGTGTTTATTGACATTACATTCTCATGGAAATTTAAGTTAATTTTTTCTTTTATATGCATTGAATCTTATTATTTATTATACATTTTCTATTGTTTTTTTTTACATTATAGAAAGGTCTACACAGAAAAAATATCATTTTCTATTTTATATCACAATATGCTTCACAAGAAAAGGCTTAAGTTATGCCTTTGAATTAATGATCTCATTTCATTTTTATATATTATCATTCAAAGTATATTGTTATGGATTAAAATTTATCTCTATGGATAACATATAAATCTATCTCTTTACTTTATCTATAATAATTATTTGTACTCAAAAACCTCATAAATACTCCCCTAATGTATGTTAATGACACAATATTAACATCAATAGTCATTTTTTATATGCATAATATAGGAGGAAAAATAAAAAAAATAACTCAAAATATGAAAAAAAGGTGCATTGGTGAATTAATTAATGGAAGATAACAAAGAATGCTCAAGTGAAGAGTATATTATATAATAAATCCATGTAGAATAAGAACGATTTATAACCCTTTGAGTAGAAGTGGATGTATTATATTTCTTTCCAGCATAATGTGTAACACAATATTGCAATAAATGGAACCTGTTAATTCACTTTGGCTTTAGTGTATCATGATTTCTCATTTTCAGAAGTCTCGTCCACTAATCATGCTATCAATTTTGAAATTGCACTCTCTCATATCATAGATATATTTATTAGCATTATAGAATAAAATATAGGTGGTAGTGGGATCTTTTACCATCCTGTCCAATCTTAGAACCTATAGATACATAAAAAAGAGTGAAGATGTACACTATAAATACTTACCTGTCCATATATACTTTATGAAACTATATGTTAGAAATTAAGATATCTATCCAATGTTCTAGTTATCTTGAGAGGAAAAAAAAAATTAATATGATAAATACAAATCACCATAATACATTTTGGTTTAAACAGAATCTCCAAAATGAAGAGACTTACGAAAGTATCTTCCTTCCATTTTCAAAAATTTAAAACAAATTTAGAAGAAGAAAGTTTGGCAACAAAATAATATGAAGGTTTTGCATATCATTGATATCTATCCTTCAAACAAAATTCAATATTTTACTTTCAACAATGTTCAACATTATATGGCTATATGACTTTGCATTTATTGATTTTTTCCATCTTGGTATGTATTCTTCTGATTATTATCATTTTCATTATTTACCATCATTATAATTGTTATTATGTATATGGAAACATACATTATTAATTTTAATATTCCTCTTAACTTTTACTTTAAATGGAGGTATTTTCCTATTCTACTCTATTCAATACCATATATTTAAATAATTATATTATCGAAGATATAATATCATAAACAACCCTTTCAAGATTTACTAGCATTCAATATTTTATTCACATTTGATATTTTATCAAATGTACCACTAAATTAATGAATTAACACACAATTGGATTTATCTCAGGTGGATGAAGGAATGATTATCATCCTTCCCGCCAAGGTTTGATTCCCACATGTGACATTTTGAGCTCATAGAGAGTATATTTCTATAATGGATTTCATCCTTATTGTGGACTAGCCTTGTGGCCATAGTAATCTAAGGTTTTAACTATGTATCATATTTTAAATGAGGGAAATTTTCCAAGGGTTTCCCCGATATTTGTAACATTGAAAGAAATACAATATGTCAAGGAAACCTTATGTTCCAATAAGTTTGTCCTTTATAAAAAAGTGGTCATACTAGTGTAAGTGTGGATGAAGGTCATATATATCTAAATGTATTCAAGGGGCAACCATTTGTACTACTATATATTTAAACATACACGAAATTTTTGTGCCACTATAGATTCAACATACACTAAACATAGTATAATTCTAACATGATAATGTTTCCACTGGTTGCAAGAAAATTACTAGTTACTTGATTAATTAATAAATATTTCCATATCCAAAAATACTAGAACAAATTTTGATTACTTAAAGTTGTCTTACATGATCAGATCTTGTTACATTGAGCATTGTGATATCTAAAATAGAATAAAATGGAAACATTAATAATGTTAGTAATGGACTTCAAAAACCAAAAATATTCTCATATGTTTTTCTTTCCTCCCCTCCTTATGAGAAATATATTTATATTCCATATTAGGAACCTACAGATTTTTTTCATATAGGGACTAATAAAACTCAACAATAAGGCTCAAATCCATTACAACAAACCTCAACATGTGGCTTGCAAGAACGAAACCTAGGTGGGGAGAACAACAATTATTTCTCCCAACTACCTAAGATGAACCCAAATGAAAAAACACATCTCTTAAGGAATTTTGGAAAAAAAAATTAGAAGAATTGTAAAAATTATAGATTGGACCCAAGGTATTCTAATATAATCCAAAATACCTGTTTCTATTAAAACAAAATGAAAATTAAATTATATGAGATTGATATAGGGCGAGGTAAAGGGGATGGGAGGGGATATAAATTTCTTTTGTCGCCCTTGGCGTGAAAGGTGCTATTAGACCTTTTAATTGTTCAACTAATTTCCATCACCATAAGACTTAATATTTTTTCTTAGTTACTTTGTCTTCATATTAAATTTACTAATATGTGTTCTCCTTATTTTTTTTCACTTTTGTTATTTACCAATGTGTGTCTCCCCATAATGATAACATTATTTTAAAAAAGTTCATTTTATCAAAAAATTTTCTTAAGAAGTCATTAGTTGTGGTCGTTAAACTAGTGGTTCTATGACTAGTTCCAATAATAGTTAAGAAAGTTGGGGTTCATTGGGTAATGGATATGGGACAACTCACTATGTAATTTTTTTTTCCTTCGAGCAAAAAGGAGGACTTAGTGGCTTTGAATTTTTATATGTATAAGTATTTCGAGTTAGGTTCCTATAAGCATGAAGAACCCTACGATGAAGTTTTTTCATCTTATAATTAATTCCCCACTTAATAAATTGGATTTCCACTAGTAAGATCTCTATATAATATCAGTGGTACTAGTGCTCCCATAGAGGCTCTAAAATTGGTAACTCTCTATATTGATATCAATATGGAGAGTGGTATAAGTAGTTGGGGTTAGGTGATTATGTAAAGATGAAATTTCACCATCTTTTAATGAACTCCCCACTAGGTCAATCAACTCTCCACCGATAGAATATCTATATAATATAGGTGGCGCCCCCCTAAGGCTATGGAATTGGTAAACCCCAAAGAAATAAATCGACCTCGATCTCGTTCTAGAGAATTTGAGTCTCTAAGGACTTAGACTGTCATAAGAATTAGGATCTCTCTCTCACGAATTTGATTCTTCGGGGGATCATAGATTACTCAAGGCTGCATAATATGGATCTCAATAAACAAGTGGATTGGGATATTCTATCGATAATTGTGTTAGGGACTAAGAATAAGGGCATAAAAATGCCAAGGTTTGATTTTTTTAAACCCTAGAAGATAAATAGGCCAGACCATTTACAGAAAAAATATGTTTTCCTCTTTCTAAAATAAATCACTGAACTCTACTGATATTTACCCTTTCCTTCAAGGTGAACATAGCCATCAACAAAGAATACTAACCTTGCTTCTTAGGCATATTTCCTTTGCATTTGGAAGTCTAGAAACTGCTGGTTGAAAAAGAATTGGAAACTCCCCATTCAGTGCTACAAAAGCACTGGAAACATTGCTTTGTATCCTACATATAAAATTCCAACCCATCATAAAAGGAAATAAAAAAGGGCTTGGATTGAATTTAAAAATAATTGAATAAAATTTTGACATGAATATCGAATCACTCTAAAAGTGCATTCTTTGTTGATCAAGTTGGCCATTGAACTACGAGTGAATATTCTTCTTAACCATGAATTTCTCTCTGAATTAACAGAAATCCAAAAACACATAATGCAAAAATTTATGCACACATAACACATTTATACAAAAAAACACTATAGAGTACATTAATGCATACAACACTACAAAGTACAATACATTTATGGAGCACGCCATAAGACAAACAAATTTTCATCAAATTTATTGAGAGAGAAATAAAGATCTAACATAGTCCATGCTTAACCCATAGATTGAATATAGAAACAAATTTTGTGAGATTACAAAAACGTCCTCGGGGAATGAACTAAATGCACACAAAAATTAAGGGGACAAAAAGTACTCAATCACCTACTACGTTTCCCTACTTAACCCACTGAATAAAAAAAGAAACCAAATTTGTCAAAATTCCCTATGGAATGTATTTCCCTGTGACATAATTATAGGTTTTAATTATGTTAGATCATCTAAATTTTTTATTTTTTTAAAAGAAGTTTTTGGATGACCAATGTATTGAGAAAATAAAAAGTATATTTTTTAAAATTTGATTGTATTGAGTATTAAGAAAAGGGTTGTTTTTTTACATCAAAACAGTGATTTGATTTAGCATATGTGAAGGCACAAACTGTAAGATAATATGATTAGCTATATATCTAGTTTGGATTTTTAGTTTATCATAAGTATGAAACTCTGACAAAAAATGTTTACAACTTAACAAAATATATTTAACATTATGAAGATTACTAACAGTTAATTGATATAGAGGGACTTATACATACAGATATTCTAATAAATCAATCTCTAAAATAGATTATAACTTTAGAGGATTTAAGATAGAATGAGATACAATTTTCTCTTACCTACTTATATCCATAAAACTTTAATATATGCAGAAACAGAATGAAATGAATACTGGAAAAACTTAGAAGGATAAAAATTGTTTGAAAAAAATCCAGAACCCTTTTATTCATCATCAATGATCGAAACTTAATGCAATTATACTTTACAAGTGCTCATCCAAGTGTGAAACCCTTAATAACTCGAATGGAGTGTCATTTATACTATATTTTTTCTACTAGAATCAACTAAACATATTACAAAAATAGTATCAAAATATAGGAATACAAAAACTGTTGAGTTGAGATGTCACTATCTTCAAGGAAGTGGTTGATGAAGTGGCCCCAAAATTTGTTTCTTTGCTAGCATGATGTTGGAGATGAAATTTACTCGATATTTTCAGATAAGTGATCCCATATTTCTTAACTTGGTATATCTAGATTAATCAGCCTTCTAAAAACTTCGTCTACTTAAGTATATCTCTCAAAAGTAGGCTTATTAATAAATATATGTTTTATTTCATATCTTATTTAAAAATCAAACTCTAAGGCCTCGAGAAATGACTTTCCTTTCATATGACCTTTAATCCCTACAAATTTGGCTTTGTCAATTGAAATTGTCTAAAGCTTCTTGAAATGCTCCTCCAAGATGATTAACTTGTCATTTGGCGCTATTAATCTCGGAAATCCTCTTTGATTTATCAGGTTGAACTTAATGTGAAATATTTGGAAAACACTATCCAAATTTTGACACTTGGTTGTTCTAATTCTCATCTTCCCTTTGAATTTAGCACCTTAATCATATTTGAAGCTTTGGATGGTTTTTGCTTAAGTGCTTCCTTTTCCTGCTCAATGATTGCTTTGCACTTAGTGATTAGTTATTCATGTTAAAAAATAATATATATGGGGGGTCATACTTCATTCATAGCCTGACTAAAGTACCGATGCTTTCCTTGGCTTGGTCCAAGGTGTCTAACATCAATAACAAATTCTCTAACTTCTGAAATTTCAGTGCTAACCTGTGAGATTTATGCATTTGTTCCATCTAAAGAGTATCATTCTTTATCTTCTAAGCTTCTAGATTCTTGAATTTCTACATAAGCTTTCCATTCTCTTGCTTTTGTAGAGATAAATCCTACATAATTTTTCTTGTGCCACCTTCTACTGATGTGGATTTTGTTTATGTTAATGAGGAACTTATCTCTATGCTTGCAACTACAATAGGTACAACTGGTACTAGAATCATGGCCAACTGAGTTGATTGTTCCTTCTGCTTCAGTAGATCTTCAATTTGTTCCTCCATCTTCTTGATTTGAATGTTCTACTCACAGATAAGTTTGATCATTTCCTCTCGGTTTTGTTCACTTTCCTCTATCTCCTTAGTTTGGGGATCTTCTATAGAAGGAAATTTGAGTTTCTTTCGAAGAGGTGCAATGTATGGATTCTTCTTATTAAGAATTTATTCTACATATTTGACATCCTTAGGGTCATACCCAAATTTTATTACTATATATTCTAATGATTTTAGCTTATTAGATTTAGAAAAAGAGGAATGTTTCTCAATTTTCAACTGTGACTATACATTTGATAGAGTTTTTCTCAATTTGGACAATGCCATGGCAGTGTTAGTCATTGAAGAGAAAAAAATTTCTCCTGACTGTCTGTGGATGTCCATTATGCCAATGGGATGAATATGATTTGCATCAAAATATAATATGGTCTTCTTGTAATCAGAAGGGCCTTTGAGAAAAGGGACACAGGCCTATAAAAATTCCATCTGCATCCTTCCTTTTTCACTGTCCAAAGATATAAATAACCTATGATGTGATGTACAGGTCTGTTTCCAAAACTAACTATAGACATTGGATTTTAGAGCTTCATTCTTATGTTTAATCTCTAAGAATTTAGAGAAAATATTTTAATCACCATGTTCACTGGTTCTTACTGATTGAATAATATCCATGGGATCTTGTGAAGCTAAAGAGGAGGATGGGGTACTAGGAAAATTTCCATCTGCTTCTATAGAAACTTATATATCATCCAAATCAATGATATCCGACTCTTTCCAATTTTCCTCAGTGGAAATGGTGAAATCCATGTTTTGGTTCTTCTATTGGATAATCAATTATTTGGCAATGTTTTTTGAAGATGATGGTTCCTATCTATGCCTTTTCTATTGTTTGTCTTGAGAAATTGGAGTTTGCAGAGTGGAGGTAGAAAGAATCTATGCCTTTGCTTCTTGCAGTGTGTTTTCTTCATACTGATTTTGGTCGATGAATTTCTCAATCTCTGACCTAGGAGTATGATTGTAAGTTGTTGTCTTCAGTTCTAGCCTCAAATTAGAAATAATTCTGAATGGATCATATGACCGAGTGAAACTGGGATGAAAATCCATCCTCTTGAGGATTGCATCTGCTCCAATTCCTATTGTCCTAGTGTTGCATATGAAAGAGCCCACCCTAGTCTTGATCTTAAACTGGAATTTTATTTTACCTGAAACAAAATGCAGTTCATCAATGTTAATCATTTTCCTAATATATTTAAGAGATAGAAGTCTCATTGGAACTTATTTGGGCATTGTGTAAGGTGCCAATTCACAACCATATACTCTGATCTTTGTATAATTATGGTAAAGATACTTATCTTTTATTTTAGCTTGATCACTTAGATGAGGTATCCTTTTGATGTCTGGCCCAATCCTAGGCTCATTTTGACTGCTTAAAAGCTAGGAAACTAAATGAATTAAGGAGTCAATGAAATCTGCAAATAAAAATTCAGTTGAAATGACTCTAAACAATTGAGTCCAATGAATGACTAATTGATTAAAGCCTTGATCATCATGTTTATGAAACTTAATTGGTAAGGAATCCCCCTACTAAAATAGAAACATACAAACTAGTACAGAAGTGTACTTGAACATGCCTTGTGTAGTCAAGTTCATCATATGTGCATGCATATTAACAACTAGGAGCTTTCTGTAATTGTAGATGAAGTTTGGCTGAATGTCTTTGGAGAAAATGGAAAAGCAACCCAGAATTGACTCTTCTATTGTTTTGACATTTTGATAGTGTAAAAAATAGGAAATTAAGGAAATAATGTGCTTGGTTGCTTCATGAAACATAGTGGATGGGTAAGGAGGGTTCTTTTTCAGAATATTCAACATGATCTGGAAGAAATGTTTTGAAAATCTGAGCTCTTTGAGAAAAAGTCATTTTTTGGTATAAGTCCATGTGAGCAGCTTGGGAAAAATGGCCGAGGGAATCACTCTGTGGGATCGACAACATCTGGTTTATGGTCTTAGATGTAATAGAAATCAAAATTTCTTTATTTTGAGGTACTAATTTTTTTTTAAGGGGATCATACCTAGCTTGACACCAGGTGACTAGATCAGGGATCTGATGGGTTTGAGGAAAGGTGAATAGAGGCAATAAAGTCTCCTAGAGCTTGAATCCATATTTTTTATTTAAATATTTCTGTTTAACCAAATATGCAATTCATAGATCTCAAATTCACATTTTGTTTCTATAATCTTGAAAAATTGGTCAAGTAATGGGACATGTTTGAGATTTATGGTGGTAGACACATTTGAAATTTTTTCAGCAACTGGTTTTTGACCCTTTCCATTGGGATCCATTTCTTTTTGCAGTGTAAAAGAGAAGAGGTATTTCTCTATTAAAATGATATTAGATGAAGGTAACTGCTAGGCCTCTGAATAATTTTTTTGACAATGGTAATACATACTGGAGTGGTAAACTGAAACTATATCTCTGCAAACCTACGATTAGACAGAATGAAAAATGAATCGAATGGTGGTGCAAGGAATGGGATATCTTTATTTATACATTCTTGGATTACCATTATATGAAATTACTATTAGCGAACAAGACGTTGAGGTTTAACGGAAAATGGTAATGTAGTGGATCATAGTAATAGCAGCTGATAATGGTTAAGGAGCATTTGTGATGACATGTTTGAATGAAACAATAAGGGAGTGGACTTAACATAACATCTATAGGTGGCAGGAGGTGAGTGGGCATTAGGATATGGAGATTGGAAGGAAGTCAAACAACTGTTTGAAGGAAAGGCTGATTATGGAGTGGGTAGGTGATGGCAAGCAGTATTGAGCGGGTGGGGGGTGCGGGGTGTGAAATGACAAAGGAGTGAAACATTTGAAAGGGGCCCGCCGAAAGGAAACTACTTTTCAGACCCCCCTACTATTAATTCGAAACAGAAAAAGGGGGTGCGAAATGACTTCCCCTTCATTGATATGGGCAGGGAAGAGATCCACTGTTGAGATTTGGTCTGATGATAACGCAAAATGAAAAAAGAATTTTTTTGTGTTACAAATGTAGAATAAAATTAACATGTGCTTTATTACAACAATAATTGACCCATTAATGAAGCGATTAATGCTAATAAAACATATTTTAATCCTGATCTTATTTTAGGCACATTTAAAACAAGTTGCCATTAATTTTCCTAAGTCTAATGTTCAACCAAGATTAAAAAGTTTGGCGTACTTTTGTTTCCTAATATAAATTGCATAAGTTTAAATAATTTTTATCATGTTTAAGTAGTATGATAAAAAAAAAATCTATTTTGGGTTGTGTCATCCTAACAAACTACACACAACTTATTTATTTTTTTAATTTTAAACTAAGATATTTTATTTCTTTTATTGCTTCTATCCATGCCTAGCATTTTCAAATATTTTTTCCTTCATTTTTTAAAGCATCTAATCCTATCATTTTTTGAAATTATTATTTTCTTTTGACATGAGTCCTAACACTTTTTTAATTTTCATCTATTCATATCCAAACCTAACATTTTTAAATCTTTCCATTTTCTTCTACAATATCTAACTTCTCAAAAATAGAAATGCTAGAACATCAGCTCCAACTGGGGATTTATTCCTCCTATAGGATGCAGAGAACTATAAGATCTAAGTGCCTTGTCCTTGGGCTAATGGAGTCTTTGTTGAGAAAACAAACATACTTGAAAATCAAACAAGCTGGTAGATATATAATGATGAATGTGTGAATGACTCTTTTGCATCTTCAGTACTGAATGTAGTGCTTCAAATATCTTCCATTGAATAGAAATGAAGAAGCTTGTCCTTCAACATTCCACATGATGAAAGTATTATTACCCTTGAATTCTGCAATACTAAAAGGTCCAAACTAGAGGATGTCAAAATTTCCATGTTTTCCTCTTTCTTCCCTCAGAACATCCCATCTTAACACTAAATATCCTTCTCTGAAACCTTTTTCTCTAGATTTTCTATTAAAGAAACTTTTCATTTTTTTCTCGTATTTCCTAATCTTGTATTGGATTTCATCCCTATTTTTATTAAGTTCAATAATCTGATTTATTCTCCTAGAAAAATCATAACTTTCTTCATTAAATTCTTGCAAAAATTTCAAAACAGGGAAATTTATATTTGTAGGAAAAATTGCTTCTTTACTATAAACGAATTGAAATGAAGATTTTCATGTAGATGTTTTTGGAGATATATTGTTAGCCTAAAATACATAAATGAGATGATTGTCCCAATTCTTTTTATGATCCTTTGATGTATTCTTCATAAATTTGACCAAACTCTTGTTTGATGACTCTGCTAGACCATTTCCCTGTGGATAGTAAGGAGTATAATGATGCAACAAAATTTGATATTTTTTAAAAAATTCAATCATTTTCACACTATTAGATGTTGTTACATTATCTGTTACTATCTGCTGAGGACATCCAAACCTTGACATAATGTTTTCTTCAATAAACTTGATGAATACAGTGGTTGTGGCATTTCTAACTAGAATAGCCTCTACCCATTTGGTGAAATAATATTTTTCAATTAGTATCCATCTATGCTAGTTGATTGATGCTGGATGAAATTACCCTATGAAATCCAATCACCACTCTAAGAAATGTGTTGAAACTAATACTGGAACCAAAGGAATGGATGCTAGTTTTTTCCTTCCAGCAAACATTTGAAATTGAAAACTCCTAACATTTTCTCCTACTTGTAAGAACATAGTAGGCCAATAGAATCATGCTCTCATTATTTTATATGTTGTAGATCTCCAGGCATAGTGTCCCCCACATATACCTGCATGAAACTATTCAATAATCCCTTATGTTTCACTTTCTATCAAGCAAAGAAAAAGGTTATTGAGTGGATTCTTCCTGTATAAATTTACATTGATGATACAATAATTTATGGATATTAAATTTAGTGTCTTACACTGAATTTTTGAAAATTGAGGACACTCAATGTTTATAAGAAAATGTACAATATCATAATACCATTATGACAACATGAATTTCTCATCAATATAAACAATAACTGATTGAATTGAAGATGGATCACTAAGATAAAATAGTGTTGATTACGATTTGGTAGACGCGATGGAGCGAGTGAATGATAGGGTTCATGCTTGCTGGACCGTCGATGCCGACCCTGCAGCTACAACATTTGCATGCGGTTCAGCCTCAGCTCTTTCGGCACACCTAGGAGACGCGAAATTCTTTACAACTGCAGCCCAATGCGATTCATCCGCTTTCTTCCGGCATAGCTGGCTCTCGGCACCCCCTCGCCAGGCAACTGCCGGCACTTTTAGGCACGAGGGTTACCAGATCAATCCAGATTGGAACACTTGAGCTCAGGTCACCACAGTCTTAACGCATGATGCTGCTGCGTTTTGTGTCCAAGCGGGGACAAAACCTGCAATTTCTCCCACCCCCGTGACCATGCAGGGGCGCTACTTTATGAATGGGTTGAACGGTTCTATCAAGGAGCTACCGCAGGCTGATTTGGCTCAGATCCAGGAGGACCGCGGTCAACTTTTAGCCTTATTCAAAGCAAAATGCCTCTTGGATTCGAGACTGCAAGGATTAGGCACTGATCAGGCACAAAATCAAGATGGGTTGCAGAGGACTCCTCACCACTCTCCCGTTGGCTTTCAAATCCAGATCTTGCTTTTATCCAGAAAAAAATTGTTGCTTTGGGTGCATGCTTTAGATCTGGTGCATAACCTCATGCAAGAGCTTGAGCTCCAGTTGGGTATCCCCTCTGCCCATCATAGACTGACTTACGCAGGTAAAAAGCTCGAAAACCCACTTCCCTTATCTTATTACAGCATTGAAAGAGATGCTCTAGTGATTCTCACCTTACGGCTGCGAGGAGGAGCATCTGGGCAGACATCCTCCGCTCCAACTTTCTCATATAAGGATGCGGTTCATGCACAACCCTCCAAGAAGACTGCTCCACAAGCTGAGGCTCCCAAGCCTTTCTTGGTGGAAAAAATGAAGGAAACTCTGTCCATCGAAATCACTCATCCATCTCTGGATGATCAATTTCAGATGTTTGCAGAAACAACCATCATTTACAGATTTAACGGACTATGGCCTCGTACTTCCGATTTATACCAGTGGATCCACTCCAACTGGACCAACAACAGCAAGGTCTTCTTCTACTCGAAAGGCTTCTTTATTGTCTCCTTTGCCTCCAGCGAAGATTACCAGAAAGCCTTAACGGGAGGCCCTTGGTTTTGGGGATCAGCGGGACTTTTCCTCACCCCCTGGTTCCCCGATTTTGACCCCTCTTCAGCTGTCATTACCAAGCTTCCCATTTGGGTCCGTCTTCCAAATCTCCCTGCTCATCTATGGCATTTTGTTGTCTTCCAAGGGATTGGGGATACTTTGGGCCGCCATCTGGCTACGAACACCTCTCGAGGGGAGAAGGGGTTATATACTTTTGGCAGAATATGCGCAGAAATAGACATTAGTAAAGGGCTGCCTGATTAGATCAACCTCAAAGTTGGGGACTTCCATTGGACGCAAACCTTAGACTATGATAACACTTCTTTTAGGTGTCGCCATTGCCATCATACGGGGAATCTTCAGAATACTTGTACGGCGTTCCTCGACAAAAAGAAGAATATCCCGCGCAAATCCAAATCCGAGAACTGGAAACCATGTGATAGACCTCCAATGGATGTCATTGATTCCTCTAGCTCTGATGAGGAGGATATAGAGGTGGAAGGGGAGAATCCAGACCCCCCAATGGACACTCCCCCATCACGCCCAGTGGATCCTGCTGCTCCTTCGATCTCGCAGAAGCGCACTCATGAGTCTTCTTCCTCAGATTGAGATAAGGAGACTCCCCCTTGCACGCAGAATAGTTTGCAAGTAGTTCCTGTCCAGCCAGCTCACAATGGCTGGGTTACAGTCAGTAAGAAGAAAGGGAAAAAATGTCGTTTGGGAGATTCTACCCATTCTGGGTCGACTCCCTAGTCTAGCTCTTTACTTTATGTTCCTCTTGTTATCTTTTTTCTTAAAACCGTGGATGCTCATTGGGACCAAGGTTGATAGTCAATCATTTTTGGATCCCTTGCTCTCTTGCTTCACTGTTATGTAAGCTTTGATTGTACTATATTTCATTTCTTAATAGCATTAGTCTTATTCAGGAAAAAAAAAAAAAAACTGATTGAATTGAAGATGAAGGTTCTTGTGTATTCTTCCCTTCTAAGTCTTTGCAAGATTCTTGTGGATTATCCCCTTGTGATTTTCGAGACGGTTCCTGTGGATTCTTCTGTGTTGAAATTTCAAAAAAAAAAAATTATCCCCAAAAATTTACAATTGGATTCAGCTAAAACATTAGCCAAACCTTGAACTTTTACCAACTTTGTAGTTTTGATACTAATATCAAATTCAAGTATTTGGGTAATTAATCTTCCTCTTCCCCCATTAGTTTCTGGTTGAGTTAAGACAATTTTCACAACATTGTTGGGAACATAAGCAGTAATGGTTAAGTGAAGGACATAAATTTTAAAATAATTTAACACTTGGCATAAGGAATAAGCCTCTTTTTCAATGATGTCATACTTAAATTTTGTGTCTCTCATGAATTTTTTGAAAAAATGGTATAGGTTAATCATATCCATCTTAATTCTTTTTCGAAAGGACAATAACTAAAGTGGTTTTAGAGGAAAAGGAAAAT
Source organism: Pinus albicaulis (assembly GCA_034641835.2). Taxonomy (NCBI): domain Eukaryota; kingdom Viridiplantae; phylum Streptophyta; class Pinopsida; order Pinales; family Pinaceae; genus Pinus; species Pinus albicaulis. The sequence continues at coordinate 206,461 of JAXQQM020088950.1, forward strand.
ATGGCAAAGGGTTCAAAATAATTAGGGCTGGCTAAAGTTTGGGCTTCAAAAATGAACTTTTTAATTTGGTCAAAGGCATATTTAGCTGGTATTGTCCACTTAAATTCATGACTCTTCTTCAACATATCAGTTATATCATTAAAAAATTTCAATATAGTTAGAAATTAATCTCCTCAGGCAGTTAATATTTTCAAGAAAAGCTTGGTTCTCCTTATTCTTCCTTGGAAATAAAAGTGCTTGAATAGCTAAAACCATTTTAGGGTCAATTAGCACCCATTCCTTATAAATGATGTGTCCGAGAAATTTCCCTTCTCTGATAGCAAGAAAATACTTCTTGTGATTGAGTGATATCTCGAATTTTCCAGACCTGTCAAAAAATTTCATCGAGTATTTTAAATTTTTATTCAGTAAGGTCATTAAGATATATAACAACAATATTTATTAATTTTAATCTTACCCACAAAATATAAATCTATAGCTCTCTAGAATTTTTCTCCAACATTTGTTAATCCAAAGGGAATTTTGGCATACATAAATGTACCCCAAGGAGTAGTGAAAGCAGGCTTCTCCCTATCCTCTGGACTCACCATTATCTGGTTATATCCAAAAAACCCATCAAGTATTGAAATTATATTTGGACTTGAAACTTTTTGAAGAAACAAATCCATTTTGGGTAATGGGTACATGTCTTTTAAGGATGACTTGTTTAATTTCCTGAAATCTACACAGTTTCTAATTTCCCCATTCTTCTTTCTAACAAGAACTAAATTAGCTACCTACTATGTGTATCTTATTCAAATTATGATTTTAGCATCAAGTAAATTCTTAAGTTCTTTCTCTATGGCAGGGATCAAGACTGGATTTTTTCTCCATTATTTTTCTTTATAGTGTTTTTCTTCAGGTTTTAAAGGAATTTTATGCTCACTGAGAGTTGTATTTTATGTTTTTAACTCAGAATAAGACCAAGAAAAAAAATCCTTGTAATCTTTAAGAATATTCCAATATTCAGTTTTTACTTCTTGAGGTAGAGATGCAGAGATTTTAATGTTCTCGAATTCTTCAGGTGTTCCAATATTATATTCTTCAATATTCTCTTTAGGTGAAATTGATAGTGGATACTTGGGAACATAATTTTGGTCATAAGATTTCTAGAGGTACTAGACCTTTGGGAATAAAGTTGTTAGACACCTAAATTATATTGTGGTCAACCATTTTTGAATTTAGTAGCCCACTCAATATTCTTTCGAATGACAAAGATCTGACCTGATTTGGATTCTTCAAGGTAAAGTTATTCCCAATCTCCCACAATAACCTAATTATGGATTGGTTCAGTAGAGCGAACTTGTACGACATGACACATGTCACTATTTGTTCCTTAGGATATTAAATTGATACAAAGAAAACTACAGTCACCTCTTTAAGATGAAATTATGACGATTTTCCCATGGTCACCTCTTTAAGATGAAATTCAGAAGCCTAAACAAGCCTTAACTTACACAGATCATATCTCCGAAAATATTTATACGACGTTCCTCAAGATTTCGACTTCTCTCTCTAAACATTTCTGCTTCTGAACCTCAGTAGAACAAAAGCTACAACGAACATTCCACAATGACCTGTTTAAGTGAAATTCAAGAGCCTGAAATAAACCTAACTTCCATAGATCATATCTCTGAAAATTTTGCGAACCAAGATCTAAAATTTTTACACAACGTTCCTCAGGATTTCGGCTTTGCTCTGTAAAAGTTTAAAATTCTAAAACTTTGTAGAAGAAAACTTATAGCGAAAACCCCACGATTACCTATTTGGAGCAGCGAAACCCTAGAATCCAAATCTCTAATCCCAAATGTTATGAAACCAGCTCCAAAAATATAAGAAAAGAGAGATCAACACCTTATAACTAAGCCACTTCAAGGGAGAAACCTTCAATACATTACATAAATGAAAAATTCTTTAATGATACAAATGAAAAAACCTTCTTTCTATATATAGGAGTCCATGGGGCCACAATGTAACCCTAGCTGACCTAACAATAATAATGTAAGGGCATAATAATAACAATATGGGGGTTACAAGGGTACAACAATAACAATAAGGGGGTTACACTAACAACAATAACGGACTATACTAGTAATATAGGGACCTAACAAATCCATTACAGAAATATACTCTGTATCAACTCAAAATGTCACATGTGGGAATCAAACCTGCGTGGGAAGGATGATAATCATTCCTCCATCCACCTGAGATATATCCAATTGTATGTTAATGCATTAATTTCATTGTAAATTCGACAAAATATCAAATGTGAATAAAATGTTGAATTCCAGTAAAGCTTGAAAGGGTTATTTATGATATTATATCTCCGATAATATCGTTATTTAAATATATGATATTCGATAGTTGTGCATAATCAAATACCTAATTTTAAAGTGAAATTTAAGAGGAATAATAAAATTAATAATAGATGTTTACACATACATAAATAACCATTATAATTATGGTAAATAATGAAAATGATAATAATCAAAAGAATACATACCAAGATGGAAAAAATCAATAAATAGAAACTCATATAGCCATATAATGTTGAACATTGTTGAAAGTAAAATATTAAATTTGGTTTGAAGGATAGATATCAATGATATGCAACACCTTCATATTATTTTGTTGCCAAACTTTCTTCTTCTAAATTGATTTAAATTTTTTGAAAATGTAAGGAATTAACTTTTGTAATTCTCCTCATTTTGGAGATTTAGTTTAAACCAAAGTTTGTTGTGGTTATTTTTTTATTCTCATATTAACCTTTTTTTTTTCCTCTTAACATAACTATAACATTGGATATATATCTTAATTTATAACACATAGTTTAATAAAGTATATATGGATAGGGAAGTATTTATAGTGTAAATATTCGCTCTTTTTTATGTATTTATAGGTTCCAAGATTGCATAGGATGATAAAATATCCCACCACCAACTATATTTTATTCTATCATCCTACTAAATACATCTATGATATAATAGAGTACAATTTCAAAATTGATAGCATGATTAGTGGACAAGACTTGTGAAAATTAGAATCACAATACACTAAAGCCAAAGTGACTTAACAGGTTCCATTTATTGCAATATCATGTTACACATTATGATGGAAAGAAATATAATACATCCACTTCTACTCAAAGGGTTCTAAATAATTCTTACTATACATGGATTTATTATATTAATATACTTTTTACTTGAACATTATTTGTTATCTTCCATTAATTAATTCGTCTATGCACTTTTCTTTCATATTTTGAGTTCATGTTTTTATTGTTCCTCCTATATTACGCATATAAAAAATGACTATTGATGTTAATATTGTGTCATTAACATACATTAGGGGAGGATTTATGAGGGTTTTGAGTACAAATGATTATAATTAATAAAGTAAATAGATAGATTCATATGTTATCCATAGAGATAAATTTTAATCCATAAATATATACTTCAAATGATACTATATAAAAATGAAATGATATCATTAATTCAAAGGCATAAGTTGAGCCTTTTCTTGTGAAGGATATTGTGATATAAAATAGGATATGATTTTTTTTCTACATATGCCTTTTTATAATGTAAAAAAAATAGAAAATGTGTAATAAAGAATAAGATTCAATGCATATAAAGGAAAAAATTAACTTAAATCTCCATAAGAATATAATGTCAATAAACACTTGAAAATATAAGCAAATATTCTAATACAACTTACGAATGATAATTTTTACCCTTGAATCTAGTTCGTAGAGAAGTTGGAAGATTACTTAGTAACATTGTCATGTTGGATCATCTTAGAGAGTGTCATGTACACTCTGTGACTTGAGATTTTCTAACATAGGTCTTTCTGAATTTTTACTTAATAGTTGGTCATGGGATAATTCTTTCAAATATAAATGAAGAGAAACATAATTAAAGTGATAAAATTGAAATACATATACATGCAAGACACAATTTCATTTTGGAAAATGTGAGTGGAATACATTTATGTTTTTCTTGGGAAAAATAAATTCAAATGTAAAATCCTCCCAACAAATTACTTATAAATCATGAATATAAAAATTCCATGGATTTGTTTCTTGGATGAATATCACTAATTATATGACTACATGCACTTTCAAAGATAAGCCTTATTTAAATGCAACCTGACACTACCATGGTCTGCTAATTTTTGAATTGAATATTGAATAAATATTAAATTTCATATTTATAGCTATTTCTCTTTATGCTCTCTTACAACATTTCTTTACACTCCTAGGCCAGAGATTGAGAAATTCATGAACCAAAACCAGTGTAAAGAAAAACACTGTAAGAAGAAGAGGCGCATTTTCTTTCTACCCCCACTCTGCAAAATCCAATTTCTCAAGGCAAACAATAGAAAAGGCCTAGAGAGGAACCATCATCTTCTACAAACATTGCCAAATAAATCATTATCCAGTAGAATAATAAAAAGAAATATTTCACCATTTCCACTGAGGAAAGTAAAAAATATCTAGATATCATTGATTTGGGTGATATAAAAGTTTCTATAGTAGTAGAGGGAAATGTTCCTAATACCCCATCCTCCTTTTCAATCTCACAATATCCCATGGATATTATTCAACTAGTAGGAACCAGTGAACATGGTGATCAAACTATTTTCTTTAAATTATTAGAGATTAAAGATAAGAATTAAGCTCTAAAGGCTAATGTCTATAGTCATTTTTGGAAACATACCTCTACATCACAACGTATGTTGTTGATGGCTTTTGATAGTGAAAACAGAAGGATTTAGTTGGATTTTATATAGGCTCATGTCCCTTTTCCCAAAGCCCCTTCTGATTACAAGAAGACCATATTCTATTTTGATGCAAATCAGATTCATCCCATTGACAAAATGGACATGCATAGACAATTATGAGAAATTATTTTCTCTACCATGACTAACACTGCCATGGCATTGTACAAATTGAGAACAACTATGTCAAATGTATAGTCACAGTTGAAAATTGAGAAGCATTCCTCTTTTGCTAAATATAATAAGCTAAAATCATTAGAAGATATAGTAATAAAGATTGGGTATGACCCTAAGGATGTCAAATATGTAGAATAAATTATTAATAAGAAGAATGAAGACATTGCAACTCTTCGAAAGAAACTCAAATTTCCTTCTACAGAATATCCCCAAACCAAGGAGATAGAGGAAATTGAACAAAATGGAGAGGAAATGATAAAAATTATCATTGAGTAGAACATTCAAATCAATAAGATGGAGGAATAAATTGAAGGTCTACTGAAGGAGAAGGAACAATTAAATCAGTTGGCCATGATTCCAGTTTTAGTTGTACCTATTGCAGTTGCAGGCATAGAGCTAAGTTCTTCATTAACATCAACAAAATCCACATCAGCAGCAGGTGACCCAGGAAAAATTATGCAGGATTTATCTCTACAAAAGTAGGAGAATGAAAATCTTCTGGAGAAATTAAATGATCTAGAAGCTTAGAAGATAAATAATGATACTCTTTACATGGAACAAATGCATAAATCTCACAAGCTAAAAAAGAATGTTCAAAAGTTAGAGAGTGTGTTATTGATGTTAGACACCTTGGCCCAAGCCAAGGAAAGAATTTTTACTGAAATAAGTCAGGCTATGAATGAAGTATGACCCTCCATATATATTATTTTGGAACAGGAAGAAATAATCACTAAGTGCAAAGTAGTCATTGAGCAGGGAAAGGAATCACTTAAGCAAAAACCAGCCAAAGCTTTAAATATGATTAAGGTGTTGAATTCAAAGAGAAGAGGAGAATTAGAACATATTAATATCATAGGTAGAGAAAAAACCATTTTGGAAATCAAGAAATTTCTGCATAAGAGGAATCTGTTGAATGTGTTGGAAACCAAGTGTCAAACTTCGGATAGTGTTTTCCAAATATTTCACATCAAATTCAACCTGATAAATGAAAGAGGATTTCCAGGATTAGTAGTGCCAAATGAAAGGTAAATCAACTTGGAGGAGTATTGCAAGAAACTTTAGACAATTTCATTTGACAAAGATAAATTTGCAAGGAATAGAGGTTATATGACAGGAAAGGCATTTCTAGAGGCCTTAGAGTTTCATTTAATAATCAGACATGAAATCAAACATATATTTATTAATAAGCCTACTTTTGAGGGATATACTTAAGTAGATGAAGTTTTTATAAGGTTAATTAATCTGGATATACCAAGTCAAGAAAGATGGGATCACTTATCTAAAACTATCGATTAAATATCATCTCCAACAGCATGCCAGCAAAGAAACACATTTTGGGTCCACATCATCAACCACTTCCTTGAAGACAGTGACATATCAAATAAATAGTTTTTGTGTTCCTATATTTTGATACTATTTTTGTAATATGTTTAGATGGTTCTAATAGAAATAATTTAGTATAAAATAAAGATTCAAACTAGATATATAGCTGATCGTATCCTCTTATAGTTTTTGCCTTCACATATGCTAAATCACATCACTGTTTTGAAGTAAAGAAACAACCCTTTTCTTAATACTCAATACAATCAAAGTTTAAAACATCTACTTGTTATTTGCTCAATACATAGGTCATCCAAAAACTTATTTATAAAAAAAAAAAAAAAAAAAATTAGATGATCTGACATAATTAATTAATCTATAATTATCTCAAAGGGAAATACATTCCATAGGGAATTTTGACAAATTTGGTTTCTTTGTTTATCCAACGGGTTAAGTAGCGAAGCGTAGTAGGTGATTGAGTACTTTTTGTTCCCTTAATTTTTGTGTGCATTTAACTCATTCCCTGGGGACATTTCTGTAACCTCAAAAAAATTGTTTCTATATTCAATCTATGGGTTAAGAATGGACTATGTTAGATCTTTCTTTCTCTCTTAAGAAATTTGATGAAAAGCTGTTTGTCTTATGGGGTGCTCCATAAATGTATTGTACTATGTAGTGTTGTATGAATTAATGTACTCTATAGTGTTTTTGTATGCTTACAATTTGTTTTTTTTGTGTAAATGTGTTGTGTGTGCATAAATGTTTGTGTTATATGTTTTTGGATTTGTGTTAACTGAGAGAGAAATTCATGGTTAAGGAGAATATGCACTCGTAGTTGAGGCACCAACTTGATCAACAAATATTGCACTTTTAGAGTGATTTGGTATTCATGTCAAAATTTTATTCAATTATTTTTAAATTCAATCCAGGCCCTTGTTTTGTTTCCTTTTATGATGGGTTGGAATTTTATATGTAGGATACAAAGAAATGTTTCCAGTTCTTTTGTAACAGTGAATGGGGAGTTTCCAGTTCTTTTTAAAGAAACAATTTCTAGACTTCCAAATGCAAAGTAACTATGCCTAAGAAGCAAGGTTAGTATTCTTTGTTGATGGCTATGTTCTTCTTGAAGGAAAGGGTAAATATCGGTACAGTTTAGTCATTTATGTTAGAAAGAGGAAAAAATATTTTTTTTGTAAATGGCATGGCCTATTTATTTTCTAGGGTTTAAAAAAATCAAACCCTGGCCTATCTATACCCTTTTTCTTAGTCCTTAACACATTTATATATAGAATATCCCTATCCACTTGTTTATTGAGATCCATATTGTGCAGCCTTGAGTAATCTATGAGCTCCCGGAGAGTCAAATTCATGAGAGCAAGATCTTAATTCTTATGATAGTCTAAGTCCTTAGACATTCTGATGCTCCAGAACGAGATCAAAATCGATTGGTTTCTCCAGGATTTAGCAATTCCATAGCTTTAGGGGAGCACCACCTATATTATATGGATATTCTATTGGTGGAGAGTTGATTGACCTAGTGGGGAGTTCATTAAAATATGGTGAAATTTCATCTTTTCATAATCACCTAACCCCAACTACTTATACCAATCTCCATATTGATATCAATATAGAGAGTTACCAATTTTAGAGCCTCTAGGGGAGCACTAGTACCACTGATATTATATAGAGATCTTATGAGTGGAAATCCAATTTATCTGGTAGGGAATTCATTATAAGATTAAAAAATTTCATCGTAGGGTGCTTAATGCTTATTGTAAACTAAGACAAACTGCTTATACATATAAAAATTCAAATCCACTGAGTCCTCCTCTTTTCTCCAAGGAAAAAAAAATTGCGTAGTGAGTTGACCCATATCCATTACCCAATGAACCCTAAGTTTCTTAACTAGTATTGGAACTAGTCATAGAACCACTAGTTTAACGACAACAACAATGACTTCTTAAGAAAAAAGTTTGATAAAATGAACTTTTGTAAAATAATGTTATCATTATGGGGAGACACACATTGGTAAATAATGAAAGTGAAAAAAAATAAAGAGAACACATATTAGTAAATTTAATATGAAGACAAAGTAACTAAGAAAAAATATTAAGTCTTATGGTGATGGAAATTAGTTGAACAATTAAAATTTCTCGTAGCACCTTTCATACCAAGGGAAACAAAAGATATGTATATCCCCTCCCACCCCCTTTACCTCTCCCTATATCAATCTCATATAATTTAATTTTCATTTTGTTTTAATAGAAATAGGTATTTTTTATTATATTAAAAGAACTTGGATCCAATCTATAATTGTTACAATTATTCTAATTTTCTTTTTCCAAAATTCTTTAAGAGATGTGTTTTTTCATTTGGGTTTATCTTAGGTGGTTGGGAGAAATAATTGTTGTTCTCCCCACCTAGGCTCAGTTCTTTCAAGCCACATGTTGAGGTTTGTTGTAATGTATTTGAGCCTCATTGTTGAGTGTGATTAGTCGCTATAGGAACAAAATATGTATGTTCCTAATATGGAATATAAATATATTTCTCATAAGGAGGGGAGGAAAGAAAAACATATGAGATTCTTTTTGGTTTTTGAATTCCATTACTAACATTATTAATGTTTCCATTTTGTTCTATTTTAGATATCACAATGCTCAATGTAACAATATCTGATCACGTAAGACAACTATAAGTAATCAAAATTTGTTTTAGTATTTTTGCATATGGAAATATCAATTAATTAATCAAGTAACTAGTAACATTATACTATGTTTAGTGTATGTTGAATCTATAGTGGCACACATTTTTCGTGTATTTTTGAATATATAAGAGTACAAATGGTTGGACCTTGCATACATTTAGATATATATGACCTTCTCCCACACTTACACTAGTATGACCACTTTTTTATAAGGGACAAACTTATTGGCACTTAAGGTTTGCTTGATATATTGTATTTTTTTCCATGTTACAAATCTTGTGGAAACCCTTGGAAAATTTCCCTCATTTCAAAGATTATACATAGGTAAAACCCTAGATTACTATGGCCACAAGGCTAGTTGAAAATAAGGATGAAAGCCATTAGAGAAATATACTCTCTATGAGGGAATCAAACCTTGGCGGGAAGGATGATAATCATTTCTTCATCTACCTGAGATAAATCGAATTGTATGTTAATGCATTAATTTGGTGGTACATTTGATAAAATATCAAATGTGAATAAAATATTGAATGCCAGTAATGCTTGAAAGGGTTGTTTATGATATTATATCTTCGATAATATCATTATTTAAATATATGATATTGAATAGTTGTGCATAGGCAAATACCTCCTTTTCAAGTAAAAGTTAAGAGGAATAATAAAATTAATAGTGTATGTTTCCACATAAATAAATAACGATTATAATGATGGTAAATAATGAAAATGATAATAATCAGAAGAATACATACCAAGATGGAAAAAATCAATAAATACAAAGTCATATAGCCATATAATGTTGAACATTGTTGAAAGTAAAATACTTAATTTGGTTTGAAGGATATATCAACGATATGCAACACCTCCATACTATTTTGTCGCAAAACTTTCTTCTTCTAAATTTGTGTAAAATTCCTGAAAATGGAACAAAGATACTTTCGTAATTCTCTTCATTTTGGAGATTTAGTTTAAACCAAAATTTGTTTTGGTTATTTGTCTTTATCATATCAACTTTTTTTTCCTCTCAAGATAACTAGAACATTGGATAGATCTCCTAATTTCTAACACATAATTTCATAAAGTATATATTGACAGGGAAGTATTTTAAGTGTACATCTTCGTTCTTTTTTATGTGTCTATAGGTTCTAAGATTGGATAGGATGATAAAATATCCCACTACCACCTATATTTTATTCTATCATCCTAATAAATACATCTATGGTATGAGAGAGTGCAATTTCAAAATTCATAGCATGATTAGTGGACGAGACTTGTGAAAATGAGAAATCATGATACACTAAAGCCAAAGTGACTTAACAAGTTCCATTTATTGCAATATTGTGTTACACATTATGATGGAAATAAATATAATACATCCACTTCTACTCAAAGGGTTCTAAATCATTCTTATTCTACATGGATTTATTATGTTAATTTAGTCTTTACTTGAACATTATTTGTTATCTTCCATTAATTAATTCATCAATGCAGTTTTCTTTCATATTTTGAGTTCATTTTTTGATTGTTCCTCCTATATTATGCATTAAAAAATGACTATTGATGTTAATATTTTGTCATTAACATACATTAGGTGAGGCTTTATGATCTTTTAGAGTACAAATAGTTATCATTAATAAAGTAAATAGATATATTTATATTTTATCCATAGAGATAAATTTTAATCCATAACTATATACTTCAAATGGTACTTTATAAAAATGAAATAATATCATTAATTCAAAGGCATAACTTGAGCCTTTTCTTGTGAAGCATATTGTGATATAAGATAGGCTATGATATTTTTTTCTTCTGAATAGGCCTTTCTATAATGTAAAAAAAGTAGAAAATGTATAATAAATAATAAGATTCAATGCATATAAAGGAAAAAATTAACTTAAATTTCCATGAGAATATAATGTTAACAACCACTTAAAAATATAAACAAATATTCTAATACAAGTTACAAATGATAATTTTTACACTTAAATCTAGTCTGTAGAGAAGTTGAAAGATTACTTAGCAACATTGTTATGTTGGATGATCTTAGAGAGTGTTACATACACTGTGTGACTTGAGATTATCTAACATAGGTCTTCCTGATTCTTTACTTAATTGTTGGTCATGGGATAATGCTTTCAAATACAAAATATGAGAAACATAATTAAAATGATAAAATTGAAATACATATACATGAAAGACACAATTGCATTTTGGAAAATGTGAGTGGAATACATTTATGTTTTTCTTTGGAAAAATCAATTCAAATGTAAAATCCTCCAAACAAATTACCTATAAATCATGAAGATAAAAGTTCCATGGATTTTTTTCTTGGATGAATATCACTAATTATATGACGAAATGCACTTTCAAAGATAAGCCTTATTCAAATGCAACCTGACACTACCCATGGTGTTCTAATTTTTGGAATTGAATATTTTTTTTTGGTAGTTTAGACTAATCCTAATCACCCACGGGTTTTGAACTGATGACCTTGCAAACGGAGTGCCTTAATAGTGTACCCCATCACTGACTTCTCTACACCATGTGTGCTTTGTGGAATTGAATATTGAACAAATATTAAATTTCACATTTATAAGTATTTATCTTTATGCTCTCTTACAAAATTTCTTTACATCCTTTGTACCAATATATAGATTAAATCACAGTGACGAGGAAGTAAATTTAGCTCGTGAAACAACTAAAAAAAGTCACTTTTACAAAACATTAAATTCCTAGGGATCATAAATCACTCACTATGATAGGTCGGTCTATTTAATTTTTCAATCTAAATTTGGATTTTAAGTACATGTGTGTTAATATCATGGAAATCCATTGACATATATTTTGTAGAAGATTTAAAACCACATTAATATTATAAAATATATAATATGTTGTATATTGGATCTTTCCATTTTATCTTCTAAAGCTACAATGTAATGTTGAGGGTGGTCATTGTCAACCCCATTTTAGTAGAAATTTCAATGTGAAGTTAAGGGTTGTCCATTGGTGTGATGGGGTAGGATTCATATATGTACTTGTAATCATATTATTTAAAGAAACATAGGTGAGAAATCATAACTCACATTTCATATGATTAGTGATAAGGTTTTTTATTAAGGCACTCCATAGTAAAAGGGTCACGGTTTGTTACCACGCAGGAAAAATTTAATCCATAAGTATGGGTTGGTGTGGCCAAATATAGGTGCTTTTTTTGGTTGATTTTTTGTTAGTATATATTCCCTTGGGTTGAATTTTCTCAAGCCACTAGTTTTTCATGTCGATTTGTGAACAAGCTATCAAACAAAAGGAAAAAAAAGGAAAAAAAGAAGGGAAAAGTTTCAAATTTCATACAATGTATGATATAATAGAGGGAATCAATGTATTTATCAGCCTACTCCTTAGAATGGGCTCATAAGTTGTATTCTTTATGTTAACTATACTCTCTTAGTTATGTACTAAATATATGTAATTTTTTTCTTAATGTGTCCACCCCATCTAGAAGAAACAAGTTGAGAAAATGAGCTTTTGTAAAAATATTGTTATAATTATGGGAGGACACATATTGGTAAATAAAGAAAGAAAAAAAAATAAGAAAAAAACATATTAGTAAATTTAATACGAAGACAAAGTAACTAAGTAAAAATATTAAATCTTATGGTGATGGAAATTAGTTGAACAATTAAAAGGTTTGGTAGCGCCTTTCATGCCAAGGGTGAAAAAAGAAACGTATATCCCATCCCAACCCCTTTAACCATCCATAGCTCAATCACATATTATTTTTGTCTCTTCTTATTTTTAACATAAATGGCATTTTGGATTATATTAAAAGAACTCAGGTCAAACAAATAATTGTTACAATTCTTCTAAAAAAAGTGCTTCCAATATTCCTTGAGGATTTGAGATTGAATATGCATGATCAATCCCAATTATTAATTTAGATCTCCATAAAACCAAAGTTTTATTACCATTCCAGCTAAATATTTTCCAAATACCACCTAATATCCAAATACATTTGCATCCCATTCTTAATTATTGATCATTTTAACTTTGACTAGCTTCTCTTTTTTGTTTAGCTTCATCTAACTTCTCGTTTTCCTTGGTGGAGTATATATTGTAGGTTTTAACCTTGTACATAAATTATATGTAAGTGAATCTTAAAAACAGAAATAAAAAATAGCGAGAGCATAAAACATAAAACATATATACACAGAGATTTTCCCATGGATCCCAAATTGGGACGACCAGCTTGATTTTTCATTATATTCCTTTTAGTGTTACAAAACATATATATACATGTCGAAGAATACATAAACCCCAATCCATTAACCCTAGATTAGAACATAACTATAGTTCCCTTGACCGGATCTACAAAATACCAAGGGCCAAAAATCGTCATGCCCCAAAACCATGTGCAAGCCCATGCACAAAACCATGGGCAGGTCTGCCCACTGAAAAATAAGGACCAAAAAATGTTTCCCTAGGCACTGCCTCCCCCCCTATGACCCCCCTGCTGTGCCCGACACAACGTACAGGGGGGGACTATAACCCCCCCGGTGACCCCCCTGTGCATGACTAGTCGTGGAACGAATATAACACATACCCAACATCATCCCACTTGTTGTTTTATTTCCGCAGGGCACCACTGGAGAGTTGAGTCATTAGCCTAGCCTTGAAACACCCATTGTTTCTCTAAACCAAGAGAACTTCTGAGTGCTCACAGACTTTGTCAATGCATCTGCAACATTATTCAAAGTGTCCACCTTTACTAGCAACACCCTTTTAGCCTCAACCATATCTCTCACAAAGTGATATTGAGCATCAATGTGCTTTTTCTTTGAATGATAAGCAGGGCTCTTAGCTAAGAAAATTTCACTTTGGCTATCACAATCTATCCTTATAGCTTGCTGCACCAACCCCATACTTGAACACAATCTCTGCAACCAAACTACATCTTTGCTTGCATGAGTAGCTACTATGTATTCTGCCTTTGTAGTTGAAAGAGCCACTACAGACTGTCCTTTACTAATCCAACTGACTGCACCTCCAAATAGGCCAAACACATACCCACTTGTATATCTTCTTTGGTCCAAATCTCCAGCCTAGTCTCCATCAACACAATCACAAATGTCCAACACTCTTTCCAATCCTATTATTCCCTAGTAGCACAAGCCATAATCAATAGTACCTTGAAAATATCTAAAAAATCGCTTCACTGTTGTCCAATGCTCCTTCCCTGGGTTTGACATAAACCTAGTCAATACTCCCATTGCATGTGTAATGTCTGGTCTAGTATAGACCATTGCATACATCAGGCTATCCACTGCACTTGCATAAGGAACATGGGATATATCCTCCTCTTCTTCTTGTGTCTTGGGAAACTGTTCAGCAGACATCTTTACACCTACAGGAATAATAACATTCACTGATTTACTATCCTACATATTGAACCTTCGCAAAATAGTCTCAACATACTACCTTCGGTTTAACCTGAGCTTCCTCTTTACCTGTTCTCTCTTAATTTCCATGCCCAAAATATAGTTTGCAACACCAATATCCTTCATGTCGAATTTGGAGAGTAGTTGGGTCTTCAAATCTTGGATAATTTCTTTGTCATTTCCAATCAACAACATATCATCCACATACAAGACCAAATAAATAACATAGTCAACAATTAATTTAAAATAAACACAGTGATCCTCCTTGCTTCTGGTGAAGCAAAGCCCCCATATATAGGTATCAAATTTCTGATACCACATCCTTGGTGACTGTTTTAACCGATACAAAGACTTCTTTAACCTACATACCATTTATTTCTTCCCTTTCACCATAAAGACTTCAAGTTTTTTCATGTAGATCTCCTCTTCCAGATACCCGTGAAGAAACGTTGTCTTCATATCCAGCTGTTCTACCTCAAAATTAAATGCAGTAGCAACAAATAAAAGTAATCTAATAGAAGAAACTTTGGCAATAGGAGAAAAAATATCAACAAAATCAATTCCCGACACCTGGGAATAACCTTTTTCTACCAACCAAGCTTTGTATTTATTCACCTTGCCTTCTACATTCATTTTCTTCTTAAACACCCATTTTCTCTCGATGGGCTTCCTTCCAGCCAGCAACTCCACTAGATCCCATGCCCCTTTTTTATGCAAGGATGCCATTTCATCAGCCATGGCCTCCTTCCAGAGTTTTCCATCCTCTGAATATACTGCGTCCCTGATGGTTCTGGGATCATCATTAGTTATAGTTAAAGCAAAATTTGAACATAAAGCAAATGGACTATACCTTTCTGGTTGCCTTCTTTCCCAACTGATCTTCTCACAGCTGGAGTTCGTTGCTCTTCCTCTTCCGAGTCTTCTTCTGTTGTAGATTTTGATTCATCCTCCTTTAGCTCAATCTCTATCTTCTCAGGTTCCTTTGGTAGGACCTCATGTTTAACAACATATTTGACCTCTCTAAACACCACATCTCGGTTGTACACAACCTTCCTTATTTCCGGGTTCTAAAGCTTGTAACCCGTTAAACCATCCTTATACCCAATAAATATGCACCTTTCAGATTTATTATCCAACTTGGTCCTTTTCTCCTTTGGAACATGTACATATGCATCACATCCAAATACCCTCAGATCTAAAGGAGAGGGTTTCTTACCAGTCCATACCTCATGTGGAGTCTTATCCTCCAACGCTGACGAAGGTGATCTGTTAACCAAGTAACATGTAGTCTCCATTGCCTCTGCCCAGAATTCTTGTCCTAACACGGTACCACTAAGCATACTTCTTGCCTTTTCCATCAGCGTTTTGTTCATTCTTTCTGCAACTCTATTTTGCTGAGGCATGTATCGAGTAGTCTTCTGCCATGCTATACCACACTTCTTACAAAACTCTTCAAATTCCTTCTTACATAACTCCCCACCGTTATCTATCCTTGGCACCTTTATCTTCTTCTCTGTCTAGTTTTCCACTAGAGCCTTAAATTCCTTAAATCTGTCAAAGACTTTAGATTTATTCCTCAAGAAATATATCCATGTATTCCTTGAGAAGTCATCTATGAATGAAACATAGTACACAGACTTACCCAGTGATGGAACCGACATAGGTCGAAACACATCATTGTGCACAAGCTCTAATATCTTGTTTGACCTCTTAGCACCAGAAGGAAAACTCACCCTATTTTCCTTCCCATGTACACAATTTTCATAGAAATAGAAATACAGAGAGCTATTAGACATGCCTTCTACCATACCATTTCCATGCAGTATCTAAAGGCCCTTCTCTCCAATATGTCCAAGCCTTTGATGCCATAGCATGGTCTTTTCTCCAGAGACTGCTAGGCTTTCTGCTCCACTTTCGAGAACCACAGAACTATTGCACCGATAAATAATAGTGCTGCCCTGAAGCTTGTACAGAGTTCCAATCCAAACTCCCTGCATTAATACCAGTGCTCCCTGAACCATATTATAGGAATATTTATCGAACACCATTTTTACACTTGCATCATCCATATTACTTTAAAAAATCGGATTTTTGGCCAATGCAGTAATGTGCAGAATACCAAGAAGTGTTCTAATCCTTCCACCTTGTAGCTTCAGCTTGAATTTTCCACGTCCGATGATTCTAGCCTTCCTATCATATCCTAAGAAGACATCACCGCCATCATATTTCTCATAATCACAAAACCACTCCCTATGGGGAGTGAAGTGAAAGGATGCACTCGATTCAATCAACCATGACTCATGATATACATGTGTATTTGAAGAAGAAGCCAAATACACATCCCCACCTTCATCCGAGGTGGTTTTTGCCTCTGCATAAGGAGCATCATAAGATCCCTTTCCTTTCTCACGAGCTTTAGATCTGTAGTCTTTTTTGTAGTGCCCTTCCTTTTCGCATTTCTAGGACACCTTTACAAACTTTCCAGGAGATTTAGATCTCCCTCTAGATATAAATCTCCCACTTGAAACTTTATTCTTGTTTCTGTTTTGGAACCTTCCTCGTACAGATAAGGCATCTCCATTCTGACCCTCCATATTTCTCTATCTCATTTCATCCAACAATAAGGCTGAGACAATGTCATCAAAATTCAAGGTAGTTGTATTGCTACCTATTGTAATAACAAGACTATCCCACGAGTCTGGTAGAGAACACAACAAACTGATGCACTTATCTCCATTTGAGATTTTAATATCAATAGATGAAAGATGATATACCACAGTATCAAAGGCGTTCAGATGCTCAGTCACTGAGTCTCCATCCTTCATCCTTAGGTTGTACAAATTTTTCCGCAGGAACAATTTATTCACTAGAGACTTAGAATGGTACAAAGTCCCATGTTTATCCCACAAATGATTTTTTGTAGCTCCCCCAAATACATTCAACAATACCAAATCTGAGACACACAACCATATTGTGCTCTTCGCCTTCTGATCCAACTTCTTCTAGTTTTCATCTGACATTACCATTGGTTTAGTACCTAGATCTACTGCAATCCAATGGTCTTTATCCACCAGCAGATCCTCCGTCTTGAGCTTCCACAACTCAAAACTATGACCATTAAATTTCTTAATCTTTATCTTCTCGCCACTCGCCATCTTCTTTCACCACAAGAATCGATCCCACAGATCTTCCACTGAACAGGGTCTACCTCAGGTCCAAGCAAAAAACTCCTTAGTAGCAAAGGCATCCCCTTGAAGCTGAAAGATATCTGATACCAAATGTACGTTTTAACCTTGTACATAAATTATCTGCAAACGAATCTTAAAAACATAAATAAACAATAGTGAGAGCATAAAACATAAAACATATATACATAGATTTTCCCCTGGATCCCAAATCGGGATGACCAGCTTGATTTTTCATTATATTCCTTTTATTGTTAAAACACATATATATATACATGCCAAAGGATACATAAACCCCAATTCATTAACCCTGGATTAGAACATAATCGTAGTTCCCCTGACCTAATCTACAAAATACCAGGGTCTAAAAACCATCATGCCCCAAAACCATGTGCAAACCCATGCACAAAACCATGGGGGGGTCCACCCACTGAAAAATAAGGACAAAAATGTTTTTCCCGAGGTGCTACCGTGGACCCTGAATAGGGGGGCTGCCGCCCCACCTGTGACCCCCCTGCTATGCCCAACACAACATACAGGGGGGACTATCGCCCCCCGTGTGACCCCCCCGCACGTGACTAGTCGTGGAAAGAATATAACACATACCCAACATATATGTCCTTTTTCCTCACTTGGATCTAACCTGTGTTATCTACTATATCTAGAGGATCATTCTTTTAGTTATTATCTAGAATATGTTTTCACCTTTAAGAGTCTTATACAATTCTTCCTCTTTTTCCTCATCTTCCTACGAATTTTTTTTTTCGTCTTACTTTCTAAAGAGGAAGAGGAATCACCAAGAAATATCTAACTCATCCTTGGCCACTTTTTTATTATTATCACAAGGTTTTTTTTTTTTAGAATTATTTTCAACATAATCATTTGGGTAACCAAACTTCTCCGGATTTTGATAGGCATCATTTATACATTCCACTGCAACATGGCTTGTTGTTGAGTTTCCATTAACTAAGTGGGAGTCTTTATTGGATTATAATGTCTCTTGTTGATTTTAATAGTTTTTGTGATTTGGGGGGAGTTCATATTTAAATATCATTTAATGTTATGACTTGGAAACTTACCACTATCTTGGCTTGAAACTATTTTACCTAGCTTTGATCTTTTGAGGTTTGGGACAATTTTTGAAAGAATGGCTTGTTTTGTAATAAGCTCTACAGGGAGAAGAAATATTTTCATAGTCAATATTTTGCACCCATAGATAATTTAGGCTTTTCAGTTTGATTTAGCGAATAAATATTTAGTGAAGTACATTTGCACACAAATGTAAGAATATACAAGTTTCAAGTACTATTTATCTAATCACTACACTAAAAAAAGTATACCTAAAGAATTTTGTATAGATTTCAATGATGACAGATTCCACAGATCCAAAGGGATATTAGGAAGCCTTACGCAAACCAAACCAGTAGGAATTGAATGTGGAAAGGGGTCGAAAGAGGGAAATAGGGGTTACATAGACTACCTTGCATTTCTCTAGAATCACATACCATAACTAGAGATCAACTCCTAATCTTTAGCTTTATCAATTATTTTTAAAAAAACCATCTAGTCAATGGATAAATATTTGGCTCATCCGAAATTAACAATTTCTAGTGCTAAAAAATCTAGGAGTGAAGATCTACTAAAGATGGCGTTAAATAATTAAATATGCATATCAAGACACACTATGAGAAGAAATTTTCATCCTTGAATTCTTGAGCCATCAAAGGAACCTCAAACTGAAGGGAATTCATGAACTGATGTAGTTGAGAAATAAAACTCATTTTTAACTTTCGCAACACCATGAAAATATGGGTGAACCATAAATTTACATGAGCCCTCTAGGGATTGAGGAAGGAATAAAACTATTTTTAGCATGTTCTAAATCAAAGGGTGTATTCAAGAAAATTTTCATCAATGCAAAGGATGGAGAAGCACACTTTACAACAATAATTCCTATAGTAGAGGAAACGAATCGGCTTGTCTCCATGGCGAAGGGTGAGCTCATCCGCTTAGCTAGGGTCATGATCTTAAATACATCCACCATGGAATGAATGGATGAGGTAATGATCAAAATAAAGGATGAATTCCCTAAGGATTTCAAGTGTTTGGTTTCCATGGAAGCTAGAAAATCTATGAGTATACCAGGTTGTTCGATGGATAAAGAGCAGTGAGATGATAATACAGCATAAGTGATGTCCACCATATCAAAATTTCTGAGAGAGAGGGATGATAATTGGTTGAAAAGGGCCGAACCCTATCGAATACAATAAATAAGCCCCACTCTTCCATTAACACATTATTTTTTCACTCCAAATATAATTTTTCTTATGTTATGTAAAGTGTATAAATTTTTTTGTTTGTTTGCTTTGAGAATCAGGTGCATCTACCTAGGCCCCTACACCCTCATAATTTTGGCGAGTTAAATTTACTTCTTCCAATGTTTGAGATGCTCATGACCCTCCATCACATAGGTTACATATCACTAAGAAATGTTCAAGAAACGTGTATGGCATGCTCATTTCCCATATCATTGTCTTATTATTTAATCAATAAGGCATGCTCCATTACCAATTCCAATTCAACCCTAATTGTTTAAGAAAATCTTTAATAATTAGAATGACCGGTGCGAACAACTATTCTTACATATATTTCTTAAGCTTGTAACTATTTTTCTTTCCCATGCCACCTGAAACTAGGATCTTGTATTCTTAAATTGTTCACTTTTCTTCAAAATTACCCACAATTCCTTTAATGTAAAACAATGATTGAACTTGAGTTCCACTATGTATTTATTGTTATTTTTCAATGGATTCAAAGTCCACCATTTGGGTTAAGAGAGAAATTTTAACTTGGATATCTCTATTGCATAGACTTCATTTGAGACACACAAATTATATATAGTAAATGTGGTACAAAAACAGAGAAACATACTTAGTTGCAAATAATTATCCAACGTACTTCTAGTGATGCATGATTGCACTATACTTGTCATCATGTCATTTCTGCAATGCACGTGCATCCATAATGTGCCACGACACATAACCAATTGTCTCTCAAGAGATCCATTGCAGGACTATATAATATGGAAATGTAGGTTTTTGATCCAATATAAGAAACACCCACTTAAATATGTATAGTGAACCCTTCTTTTCTGTTGGTTTCTAAAAAATCTCGATATTAAGTGGCTGTGAATGGACTTATGATTTTGTGTGTTAAACTCTATGTGTGACGGGGATTTCCATGTCTCAAGAAATATAAGGGTTGTTGATTTTCCCTTGCATTTTTGTCAAGTGAATGAACTTATTTAATTGGAAACAAACTGTTTTTTTTCAAAGAAATCTAGTCTCAAAGTGGCATTTATAAGTTTGAATAGCTCGAAAAAAATTGTAAGCTAATGCATGGGCCAAGATGAAAACTAGTGAAAATGGATATGTAGTTGTAAACCATCACAAAAAAATTCATGAAGCAAGATCATATAGCTACCAAAAATGGATGGATGACCAATTATGAAGTGGAAGTCATCCACTACAAATTAGTTGAATTGATTGTGACAACTCACATGAAGAAGTACATTGAATGGTTTACAATGTAATCAAGCAAGCTGGCAAGAAACACATGAAAAGGTGGGTTGTAATTACTTGATGAAAGGAATATCATTTCAACTTTGAATATAAGAAATAATGGTTTGGAGAATATCTATATTCGATTATGGTGTGAGTGTGTTCCTACATGTACAATTGTAAGATGAAGGAGAACAACATAAAGAACAAGATTGATATAGTTTTCCTATAAGGCACTCAACGTCATGAACATACACACTCTTCTAAATCCATGAGAAAAATTATAGTTAAGTTGAAGTTCTTATGTTATTAATATAGTGGTATCAATATGTATGTTGAAAAAAAAATTAATTAAAAAATATAGTTTGTTAAATTAATTAATATCTATATTATCTCAGTGTAAGTTAGATATCCAAGCTCATGTTATTAGTGCAAGACATTCCTTTGAAGCTTACATTGTTTGAAATAGAGTCATCTAAGACCCTCACTTTTAGGAATGTATTAGTAATGTTCTCAATGTGCTCTTAGAAAAATATATTCGTTCAAGACATCGTCATGTTTTTCTTGGAGAGATATTCAACTCTTGCTCAATGTAATCTTGGAGGAAAAGAAGAAAAACTTATTATTTACCTTCAAAGTGACATTATTCAGAAATTAATTACAAACATAACTTTTAATATAAAAATTACATCAATAATAGTTTACAAAGAAAGGATTTAAAAATATATCAATGCAAATATTTGTTATCTTGGTACTAAATCTTACAAGTATCTATTTTAGTTAGACAATTTTACTAAGTTTACAATGGTATGTATAAACAATTGTTATCCATTTGAAAATACATAGGGAGAAAAAGAGTTTTGATTCCCTAGTCATGCCTCAAGAGAAAGTCTCCCTCTACTACTAAATTTGAAATATCTAATAAAAATAATATTAACAATATCTTTTTGCTACTAATAATAATATTTGGTTCTCATTATTTCATATATATAAAAAAGAAAAATAACTATTTCCAAAATTAATATATAATAATATTACATAAATTTTAAATAAATTTAAGTTTTACAATTATCACTATTTAAATTATATATATTCCACTCAATAACACCACTAGGTCTTTACACCATTAACATATTTATATCTATCTATATATATTCATATATTCCATTGAGGCTTTGCACCATTAACGTTAAATATTAAATACATTGCAATCAATAACTTTAAGCCAATAATGTTCTGCACACGAACAAAACTGTAACTTTCAACCAATACTGTTATGCACAGGGAAAAAACTTTAAAACGCACGTAAAAAAAACTACAGCCTTGCATTTATTGATAAAAATGGAAAGTTATGGACAAGGATCATTAGGATTGAACTGTAATTTCACAAGTTTTAAAAAGCACAGTTTTAAAAAATATCATAAATTATATAATAGCAGTAGCTAGTTAAAAGATAGTTTAATGAATGGTAATTAAAAGGCTGGTTTAACGAATCGTCCTTAAAAGATTTGTTAACCCTAACTTTGAACGCAACGGTCCAAAAAAGACAATCATAAAACTCAAAAATTCCCAAGTCATGGTTTAATAAATGGTAATTAAAAGACTGTTTTAAGTAATGGTAATTAAAAGATTGGTTAAAGTAAAATTTGGTGGCAACAGTCCAAAAAAGCAAGCATAAAACTCACTAGTTCCCAAGTCATTGTATACGAAAATCGTAAAACCCAAAAAGTCCCCAACTCGTGGTTTAATAAATGGTAATTAAAAGACTGGTTTAACTAATGGTAATTAAAAGATTGGTTAAAGTTAATTTTGACCGCAACGGTCCAAAAAAGAAAGCATAAAACTCACTAGTTCCCAACTCATTGTATACTGATGAATGGAGAATCAAAGGGATCCGTGAATGTGATGAATGAAGAATGAGAGGAGAAAATTCAGAAATGAAGATGAGAGGAGAAATTTCAGAAATGAAGAGGAGGTGATCGAAAGTTTTGCACTCTGAAAACAACAGAAAAGAAGTAGGAGTTGGTAAGAGTGTGAGCAATTTTATGTTCCCTTAATTTGTGTGTTCAATTCATTTTACAGAGACATTTGTGTAACCTGAAAATTTATTTTCTCTGTCTACAGGTTTAAGCATGGGTGTTCTTTCTCTCTCAAGCACTCTGATGTAAATTTGTCTGTCTTATGGAGCACTCCATAAATGTTTTGTATAGTTTTGTATGCATCAATGTCATGTGTTGTGTTGTGGTATGTTTGTAATGTGTGTTGTGTTGTTGTAAGTGTTGTGTGTAAATTTTTGTTTTGTGTATTTGGATTTGTGTTAATTGAGAGAGAAAGACTTGGGTGAGGAGAGGAGAATATGCACAGATAGTGGAAGGGCTATCTTGATCAACAAATAGTGATTTCGAAGTGAGTTGGTATTCATGGAGATACTTACTTTAGTTTTTTTTAAATTCATTGCTAGTCCTTTCTTACGTTTCCTTTTCTGATGAGTTGGAATTTTAAATACAGGAGCTCCAGCAGTATTTTCAGTGCCTTTGCAACAGAGAATTTGGATTTTCTAGCTCTTTTGCAACCACGAGTTTTTAGAGTTTCGACAGGAAGTGAAAGATTCCGAGGAAGAAATGTTAGTATTCATTTTTGATGGCCTTGTTCTCCTCTATTTCTTGTTGCAGTGTAATAATATATGTCTTATATGTTTAGTCCCTCTAAGTTTGTTTTAGTACTTTGTGTCCGTGTGTGTCGACATAAATGTTGAGGCATTAGGTATTTTGTCATGTAACAAGTCATGTCGCAGGCTATTGACAACATTGGTACCTCCAAATGCCAAATTGGACTCCTGCTTTTCTCATTTCATGGTTGCGCTCTTTATTACAGAATTCTCTCGAAACGCCCAATTGCGCTCTTCCTTTTCTCATTTCATTGTTGCGCTATTTGTTACAACATTGGCCTCTTCAAACTCCAAATTGAGCTCCTTCTCTTGTCATTTCATGGCTGTTCTGTTTATTAGTAATTAACCTTTTCTCATTTCATGGCTGCTCTCTTTATTAGTAATTAACCTTACGACAGAGAAACAATATGTTATGTATGCCTTTTAATTTGGTTCTTCACACATAGAGTAGCCCTAAACTCGGCCTGTTCGTGCAGCCTCCAAAGAGTCAGATGCTGGAGAGCGAGATCTGATCTCACTATCCCCAAATAGTGAGATCCTCAAGAGCGAGATGTGATCTGACTATCCCCAAATAGTCACATGCTCTAGAGCTGCGAGATCTGACTACCCCCAAATAGTTAGATGCTCGGGACCGAGATCTTATGCTTATGATCCTATGAGAAGGTGGTTGAGTCATTTGATAAGCACCGCCAAAAACCTGCATATATAGAGACACCCTACAGAGCTAGATTTAAACAATGGTGAGAAAGGCCCGACCCTTTTTGTTGATTGTGCAATTCAAAAGAGATATCTGGAAGAAACTGGAGATGTAGAGATTCCAGTGGTAGGGCTTAGGAGGAAAGAAGCTAGCTAGATAGTTGCATAGCTAGAATTGTACTCCGTTCAAAGAACATTAGATTTAATTAGAATATTATTTAATTTAATTAGACTTTGAAAAAATCATCATAGTTTCCCGCCCCATAAAGAACATGGCTCTGTGCTCGTGCTCAATACAATACGAAGCCACATCGGAAACCTAGAATACCCAAATATACTCGAAACCAATGCGTCGATGGAAATAGAGTTTGCCGTGGACTTCATATGTATCTTGACCAGTAGTGTACTTGTAAGAGTTGAGGACTTCAAATGTATCTTTGTTACTTGTTTCTTTATTAAACCAAATTCTGCTCCAATGTCCATCTTTCGCATGCCTAGTTGTCATGCTTCCACTTTCACGTTCCTTACACTTTCATGTCACGCATCTTTGTTATTATCCATACAATTTCACTTCAGGCCTCTTTTTTGTTATCCTTACACTTTCATGCCTAGCCTCTTTGATATATATATATATATATATATATACAATTCTACCAAGTACAACCTGGTATATATATTCTGTTAAATCAATTCAAGCAATTATTGCGTGGTGCAACACCTGTTTATCAATACTCATCCCCTGTTCATCGATGAAAAAAATCCCCTGTTCATTAATATGTTTAGAAACCAGCAGGAAGTGAACATTGGTTACTTGTCAACAAGAAGTCATAACTGGTTATGAGATGAACCCTTCACTGCTGCGCATGCATGCGCAATCCCAAAAACACAACACGGGCAATTAGAATGTCATGATGATGAGATAAAAAAATCATAAGCCATCTCCTACAACCAGTTTCACGTGGAAACTCTTATATAATCAAAGATTCATTTTCCTCTCCCTTACATAGTTTTATGTTTTAATTCTATCACAAGGTGTTTTAGCTTTCAGCGTTTATTTATTTTGTTGAAGTTTCCAATGTAACACAGATTCCTTTTTGCTCACTATTATTAATCAGGTGGTTTTATTAATTATATGACAACGTGTTATCACGTAGTTTTATTAATTACATCACAAGGTGTTTTAGCTTTCACTGTTTTTTTTTTAGGTTTACAATGTAACATTTAGTTTTACTCAAAGAAATATATTTACCAGGAATCACTCTAATTTATTTAGAATTTCTAAAATAAAAATGTATTTTGTTACCTTATATTTTATTATGATTAGTTATTCATTAGTTATATGTGTTTTTTAATATGCAATTGTTAAATTTAGTTGTTATTATATAAAATTTGCAAATTATATTATATTGTATTTATATTTTTTTCTTAATATTTTTTTTTATGTATTTTGGGTTTATATAATATTTCTCATACATTATGGGTTTATATAATATGCATTTTCTTTATGAAATTTGTATTTAATTATGTTACAAGTTGTTAGGAACTGTCTCTATATTATATTATATACTAACAATGTCATTTTATGTTGTATGCTGCAGAAAATTTATCAATACTGAAGTTGCTCGGCGAAGACATTATCTACTTTTATTTTTTGTAATGTTATAATTAGGAAAAATTGTATATATATTTTTGTTTAGATGGGCCCATCAAAAAATGTACATGAACACAAACTATCATTAATAAAAGGAGTAGACTCTTTCTTTTGTTTTGGAGGGGAATTCAACCCCTCCAAAAGGCTCTTAGGATGGTTAAATTGTAACCCTCCTTTGAGTTATGTTCCTTGTGTTCATGGTTTTCACTATCTTTAGTTTATAGTAACTCCAATATGAAAAAACTAAAATATATCATTTTATTATAATAATAATTTAGAAACATCTTTTAAACATCTTGCCAACACACACACAAATGGAATAATCACTTTTACTCACTTAAATCACTTAACATTTTTTCAATGTTTTAAACATCTTACCCACACACACAAACTGTAAAATCACTCTTATTCACAGAAATCACTTAACATTTTTACAATATTTTATGCATCTTCCCAACGTTTATGCATCTTCCTAACGTGCACATAACTGTCAAAATGACTCTTATTCAGATATATTATATAACAATTATAACCTATTTATTTATTTTATTTTATTTTATTTTTATTTTTTATTTTTTAAATTATTTTTATTTATTTATTTTTTCTTTTATTTAATTATATATATATATATATATATATATTGAAATTAGATATGAATATATTATTTGGAGAATTTGTAAATATTTAAAGGTTTTTATTATTTATTTGTATTAAGTTTATTATGTTTAAATGCTTGTGTATTGGTTTTATTACATATATATATTATTTTTATTAGTATAGTTAGAATTTCTTTGTAGAGCATTTTATTTTGGTATGGATTAATAAATAGAATATCTACTTTCATATCATGTGTGTGAATGTATTATTGAGAGTGATTTTATTTCTTCTATGTACTTCTCTATAATGTTTGTTCTTCTTTGTTTCTGAATGTCTCATTTTGTATGCTTTTGAGTATGGGTATGAATGTATTCTTTATGTGCGTATGAATGTGTTCTTTTCTACATTTGTATGTGTCCTGTTTACTTTTATTCTTTGTATGTGTATGAATGTATTCTTCATGTCTATGAAATTCTTGTTTACATTTGCATGTGTCTTGTTTAATTTTATTCTTTGTATGCGTATGAATTCGTTTTTTTTCTAAATTAGTATGTGTCTTGTTTACTTGTATTCTTTGTATGTGTATGAATGTATTCTTCATGTTTGTATGAATCTATTCTTTGCTACATTTGCATGTGTCTTGTTACTTGTATTCTTTGTATGTCTATGAATGTATTATTCATGTGTGTATGCAATTCTTTGCTACATTTGTATATGTCTTGTTTACATGTATTCTTTGTATGTGTATGAATATATTCTTCATGTGTGTATGAAATTCTTTGCCACATTTGTATGTGTTTTGTTTACATTTACTCTTTGTATGTGTATGAATGTATTCTTCATGTGTGTGAATCTATTATTACCTGTATTTCTCTATGTAT
Source organism: Pinus albicaulis (assembly GCA_034641835.2). Lineage (NCBI taxonomy): Eukaryota > Viridiplantae > Streptophyta > Pinopsida > Pinales > Pinaceae > Pinus > Pinus albicaulis. The sequence goes on from JAXQQM020088950.1 coordinate 234,150, forward strand.
GATTTAGTTGGAGATACATAAGTGTGATATGCATGAATATACTTTTTTTTTAACTATCAATTTATATGATTATAAATATAGTATCATTATCATTATAAATATTAATCATATTAATATATCACTTTAAAATGAAAAATAGTATAGAAATTACAATAACATTAAAAAATGCTTAATATTATCCCTCATTGTACTGCCTTTGTACCACTCAATTAATGATTGTCACTCTATAAAGTATAATACTTTATAATGCAAACCATAAGACTCAAGGTTCAAAACCCTTAAAGAGAAAAAACTAATAACATAATATTTATAATAGCATCAATATGTAATAACACATATAACTTAATTATTTAATATTAAAATCAATTCATTACAATAAATTTAATTGATTTTATTTAAATTTTTCATTAATTTTAATAATTTATATAGAGAAAAGAAAGTCATAACACTATACTTAATACTATGTGGAAAAGATATTATTTTTTATTTTTTTAATGTTAATCATTGTTTTCAAAATAATAAAGAAAATAATTACTTCCCAATGTTCATAACATACTAATTAACTTATAAAACAAATGTGATTGTTAACATGATAATCTCTATATGCAATCTTCATCAAATGCATAAAATAATGTTAATTCTAAAATTTATAATAAGTGTGATGTGTGTGAACATGTCACTTTGTGAGTCAATGTCTGTAATGTTTGTGTGCACCCTTTGTCTGTCAGTTGTGTGCATGTGTGCATGTGAGTGATTGCACCTCATTGGCCATGGATTGTGATGGTGCGCGTCAGTGGTTAGTCCCATGCCAATGATGGACTATTTTTGGGGTCATATAAGCTCTCACCTTCACGTGGTTGACTGTGTTAGTAGAGATTTTACATCTCCAAACCAAGAAGAGCTTTCTATACAATACCTTTAAATTTATTTAAAACATAACATTAACTTCAAAACTTTAAAATGATTTTTTAATAATATTTAAATGATATTTCCATTATTTTAAAAACATATAAATATACCAACTTTATATATATAAATATAGATATATATAACATTTTTTCAACTATATTAATTATAAAACTAACCTAATATAATTTAATTGTTAATTATTATTATGATTTATCATAAAAATATTTAGAAAATATATATATTATCATATTTATCATTCTCATTTAATTATTAAATAATAACAATAAAATAAATGTTATTTATTTAATTAAAATTAAAAATATATAAAATGTAATTAATTTTTTTTTAATTTCATTATTATTTATTTTATTAAACTTTAAAATATACAAAATTTAATTAAAATTATATAAATCTAATTTGTTATATATTATTATAAATTAAAAATAAAATAAATATATATTTGTGCTAAGACTTGCTCTCTAGTTTATTATGGTGATGATGATGGTGGTTAACGCTCACCTAGACCAATCATTGGTCTATCGGACCTAAAGAAAATGTTGTAAAGTCCAAATAAATAAATAAATTAAATTAAATTAAATTAAAACATTAGTATAATGTAAACATTTTAACAGATTCAAAATAAAATTTAAAATGAAAGCAAAAATAGAAAAATAAAAATAACCCTATAAAAATAAGTTAATAATAAAAATAACAAATTTTCAACTATTAATTATAAAAATAACCTAATATAATTTAATTATAACTTAATTCCTAATTATTATTATGTTATTTAGAAAAAAATATATATTATTATATTTATAATTCACATTTAATTATTAAATGATAATAATATAAATAAACAAATTATATTGCTATTTATTTTATTAAAATTTAAAATATATAAAATGTAATTAAAAATAAAATAAAATTTAATTATTATTTATTTTATTAAAATTTAAAATATATATAATTTAATTAAAAATTAATTTGTCAAATATTATTTTAAATTAAAAAATAATAATAATTATTATGTTTTATGATAAAAATATTTAGAAAAATATATACATTATTATATTTATCATTCACATTTAATTATTAAATCATAATAATACAAATATTAAATCATAATAATACAAATAAATAAATTATATTGTTATTTATTTTATTAAAATTTAAAATATAAAAAATTTAATTAATTTTTTTAAAATTTAATTATTATTTATTTTATTAAACTTTAAAATATATAATATTTTTTTGAATGTAAATTTCTTTGATCTATTATAAAAATTGTAAAATTTGGTAATAGTCACATGCAATGGAACATGGTTGACGCGTTTTGAACAAACAAGTGTGGTTCATCATCAGAACTAGGTGAGAGATTAAATTAGGAAATTAAGTTTAGATAGATGTAGAAATGGCTCAACTAGCCATTAGGATAACGGCTAGTTTGACTTTACCGTTACATTTTATTTTTAGATTTAAATTTTTATATATTTATTTATTATTATTATTAATTAATTAATTAATTAATTAACAGTGATAATAATATCTAAATATGTATATAAATTGTAACACCCCCAATTTGTGTGTTGAATTTTTTAAAGTTAGACATTGAACTTAAATCCTAAAGGGGGTGGACCCCAAAGGATAAGTATGGTGTGAATGTATTTGCATATTTTATTTGAGGAAATAAATAAAATGATTGTGCATTTTGACCAAGATGAGAATTAGAGATCACTTGCCAAATCCATGAGGATGGATAAGGCAACAAATCCCCAAAAATCTTTCAAAAATCTTTGAAAGAAATTAATTTAGATTTGAGGAGGAATCTAAATTTCCCCAATGAAGAGGAGTAGTTGGGAAGAGGTGAGAAAAAGCTGGAAAAGCTGAGGAAAAGCTTAAAGCAGCTTTAAAGAATCCCAAGATGGGAAGCCTAGGCTAAACAAGAAAGAAAGCATCCTGCTATTCTGGACGCAGAATTAGAAACATGCTTTGGGGAAATATGAGCTTAAATAAGCTGCTCCTAGGCAGATCAGAGGTTGATCTGTGCTAGGAGGTGATCTCAGCTCGGGGGTGAATCCTGGGAGATAAAGAGGATTCTAAGGTTGGGAGGTTGGTCATTTGCAATTGTGGTATGTTCTGAAATTCTTGTTAATTTGTCTTATGATATTATGAATTGGCTACATATAAAACCCATTTTATTGGTATGATTGATTTTAGTACTACATTTACCAGAATCCATCCAAAGGCTTTCACCTTCCAGATTCTGGTTGGTTGTAGACCATAAATCTATAGAGTAGAAACCCCAGAAACTCTAAACCAAATTCGGTTTAAATCTGAAGTTACTTCGTCTCCACAGATACTTAAATCTTTTCTTATCCCATATAGAACCAAGGTGATATTCTATGCTCATCAGTATATTAGAAAATATTGTAGCAGAACTGAGGTAAAGAAAATAAAAACATTATAATATGGAATTCGAATTTCTTATAGATAAATGAGAACTTCTACTCTACAGGACTATTATAGCATTCATAGCAATTATAGGGTGTACTGCATTTTAAATTCACCTCTAACCCTTGTCTTAAATATTATGACTATGGACTTAAGCTAGGCTTAATGAACATCATCAAATGAAGCATTGAATACATGTATAGGTATTTAACAAATATATGTATATGTTAACAAGTATGAAGAACTAGCACAATTAGTTACTTTTAACATCGACCTCAAATGAGCCACACATTTAAATGAAACATATAGGAGATAAGAACATGAATATATATATATAAACCCTATATGTTCAAAAGGAAACATATATTCGAATCATATCTATATGAATTGTAAATCAAAAATAAATAAAGGTACCGCGAGTTCATAGCAAGATGTTATAACATTTATAGGAATATAGGTATTGCATTCCTAACGTTACCTTTAATCCTGGAAACAATTATCATAGTGAAAGAATTAATTTAAATTTATGTCCCCTGTTCAAGTGCATAATGGAAAATAGATTATAAAAGCCGCAAACCAAATTAATAGAAAAATATATATATATATGCATTACAAATAAAATTTAAGCGCCGTGAGTTAAAACAAGGACTCATGGTGAATCAACGATTATATAAGAATATTTTGGGTGAAAAAAAAAAACATATAGGTACCATCTGTGGGCAACGTGGTGCACAGTCAAACCAAGTAAACCCTAAGGCCAATTCGAATGCAATAGGCTCGTTTCACTACCATTCCCGCGAAGGGTATAGCTGTTAATGTTCTCGGCTTTCTAGGGTTATTTTCCATATGATATAGAGTCATCAGTTAGGAAAAATTCTGGGATATGGTAAACATACCATTCTAAACCTACATCTGAACTCCTATTAACTCTATCCATCGTATCTATTTGCTGGAAATTATTCGTTATCTGCATCTTCAGAGTTAAAGGAAAATCGACATCACATGGAATTGTATAACCACAGAAAAATTAATACATAGGAAATACAAAACAACCTTTGAACTATGAATCAATGCAGAGACAAACGTGACCGCGTAACTACCCTAGTGCATGGGGTTAAGGTATGACAGAGGCGGTAATATGTGGCGGCCACGCCTGTTTCTGCGAAGGAGACTGCTAGCAATAAATAAATAAAAAGACAACAGAAGCACAGAGGCGAAATTCGCATTAAGGGAGGGAAGTTACCGACTGAAGAGCTCGGCGGTTTCCCCTGGCAAGGTTGGCGGGTCCATATTGCCAGCTACGTTGAACTGAGATGATCAGGTTGGGGCGAACTGCCAGAACGATATTAACTATAATCCTGATTGGGTTATGTAACGAAACATATACTCGCCCACTCAAATTATGGCCAGACAGTTAGCGTTGGGTTTTAAAAACCAAATAAAAACACCAGATCTAGGAAAGCATCGACAAATAAACGAAAGGTAAATCTCTATTTTCATCTGGTCGCACTGGTGAATAACTTGAAATAAGGCTACTTCGGCCGATGGAAACAGAGAAATAAAAAAAAAACAATACAAATAGGAAATGCAAAATAAAATGGTAGCGCGGCAGCCAGGGGGAGGCCGTCCCATTGAGGAAGCTGTGAACAGGCGTCGGTCTGCATAAACAATTCATAACCAAGTTAGATTCAGTATGGTCTACAAACATCAAACGATTCGCGGAATGGAAAGAACGAGAGAATGTTACGCATGGACTTACATACCTTCAAACGAGTCTGGCATTCCTGTATCAACAAAAAAAAAAAAAACCCATAGGAAGAGCTGCTCCCTCAGAGAACTAGGGGAAATAAAACAATCATCCCAGTCCCAAATGATATTCAACGGGAACCGAAACAAAATATATAGGTAATAGATGGTATAAGGAGCAGCTAATGGAGGTCGCCGAGGAAATGGGTAAGGGTATGAAAACCCTAATCCCATTGTCCTAGATGGTGGAGAATTCCAAAACACGATTTGGTAAACAATCCAGTTCGTCGCCAGCGTGGTACCCGGTGGTACCCGGTTGTGTCAAAGCATTTCAACTAAGTACTGAACTGCAGTAGGAGGCTCGCTCAGTACTGGGCTAAGCAGGAACACAACCGACAGCGCTACACGTAGTTCTAGGCGGGGACATGAAACTGCAAACTTCAGCGTCGGGTACCCCATCCCCTACGTGAGGGCGCCGTCTCTGCACAATAAACGTCAGAAACCAAAATGAGATCGCACACGTAAACCAGAATGAGATCCCAGGAGATTCCACATGCCTCGCTGACAGGATCATGGCAAACAGTATTGTGCGTAGGATTAAGAATTGAAAATTAACACGGCGAAGGAGAACGGAAAAGAAAAACAATAAAATAAAATAAATTCACCGGGTTTTAGGGTTAGGGTTGGTATATCAAGGAGGGAGTAAGGTCGATGTTGCGCGATCAATCGTAAAACCACCGTCATACCCAGAAATTCAACATGTTTACGTGGCACGACCAAAGCCGAGTCTCTAATATGCGACTTAACCATTTCGGCGCCTTAAACTCATTGTCGAATTCATTCATGAAAACTTATCACTGTAACATGGATAATGATGAAAATTTCAATGTGTTAATTTGAGAGGAGTATATTGTGTTTAATACAGGTTGGCACGTAGCCAGTCATATTAACAAATGGAATAGAGTGGTGCTTATAGTGTACGATTTCAATACTAAGGTCAAAGGCATGAATATAATATCGGTCATATATATATGCAATCAATTCATTGTTAAAATGGGTCGATATGCATGGTAGATCTATATAAGTGTTATATGTAGGTACTGAAATATATATACTTATATATATAGATTCAAGGATAGTAACAAGAGGGGCGCTATGGATATATCTACATAAAAATATATATAGGACTGCAAGATACATGGTCGAAGTGGACTCAAATGTATATGTGTTGAATATATAATGGGGAAGATTATTGGAAAATATGTATGCCATATAGACTAGGGTTATATTATGTCTAGAAAAAATAAACAAACACATCTCATGAATATATATATATAGATATATTTGGGTTCAAGGAATACAGTTGGAGTGTTAAATGTTGTTATGAAGAGGAAGATGCTAGATGGTTAGAAGAAACTTATTCAAAGGGAACGAAAGTTAATTTTCTGAGCTCATTTGTTTCAAATAATTAGGAGAATAGAGAAGAAATCTCAGTCGATTAGGGAAGGTAGAGAAATAAATAAATAAATAAATAAAAATTTAAAACTGGAGGTGTTACAAATGGTATCAGAGCCCAAGTGAAAAACCTGGGTTGTTATTATTGTCCTCACAAAATTCTGAATGTTATTGAGCAGTGTAGAGATTGTTAATTTATTTTTGTTGTGGTTGACTGATTAAATTTATGAGTGTGTACAGTGTGGTGTTAAAATGGATGAAGAGGGAGGAATTTATGTGGATCTGCGTGATGAGTTTGCTACTCCAGATCCCAATGCCCCGGTAATGGCTATGTTGCACAGGTTGCAACGAGAATTGGCTGAACTGAGAAGCCAGAATGACATGTTGTCATCAGCCAGTAAGGAGCAAGAAAAGCTCACCAGAGAACTAACTTCCCAGAACAGCCAGGAAGGCGAAGGTTCCGGAAAGAGAAAGATGGATGAGTCTGATGATGATGATGCTGCTAGACAACAACATAAACAGAGAAGAGAATTGCAGGGAGAATTTAGAAAGATCAAACCTCCCTCCTATGATGGGGAGAAGGAAGAGGATGCTGAAGCTTGGTTGTTGAACATGATCAAGTATTTCCAAGTTTATGAATATGAAAGCAATCTGAAGGCTAGATTAGCTGTGTACCAGCTACAAGGAAAAGCTACACTGTGGTGGGAAGAGACAAAAATGGTGCATGCCATTGATGAAAAGACAGTTACTTGGGAAGATTTTCAGACTAAGTTCAAAAGTCATTATTTGAATGAACGTTATTATGACGATAAAGCAAAAGAATTCCATGAACTTAGGCTAGGGCAGCTCACTATTGATGAGTTTGTCACTAAGTTTACTAATTTACTGAGGTATGTTCCTTACATTAGGGAAGAAAAGGCAAAAGTGCAAAGGTTTTTAAATTGTTTGCCTACTGTGTACAAGGAGAAAATTGAGTTTGACAACCCAAAAACAATGGATGAAGCTGTTAGAAAAGCAAGATTATGCTATCAGCAGTTTAAAGGTAAAGCTGAACAAGGGAAGAGCTGGCTAAACAAGGGTGAGTTCAAAGGTAAAAGACCAAAACCAACATATCTAAGAAATTTTGGTAGAGATCATCAGCGGAAAAAATTCAATAAACCAAAAGAAAGTCAAACTGCTCAGTCCCAAGTGGCTTCAAAACCAGTAGAAGGGAACAATAAAAAGGAAGGGACAGTCAGAATGAAGGAACCTTTGAAATGTTGGGGCTGTGGAGAACCCCATATGATGAGGGACTGCCCCCATCGAAATATACACATGATCATTAGAGAGCGAGAGGCAACAACAGTAAATGACATAGCCAGAAATATACCAACTATCAGTGTGGCCTTGGAAAATCGGCAAGCAGAACATCAAGAAACCATGGTGGAAATGGAGGGTAAGATTTATGACCTACCTATTACTGTTTTGATTGATCCAGGTGCTTCTTTGAGTTACATTAGTCCCGGAATTGTAGAAAAATGTAAAATTAAACCTGAAAAATTTCAGCAGTCATGGTTGGTACAGCTGGCCACTGGAACTAAGAGAAAAGTCACACATAAATTGCCCAAAACAGCACTACAATTAAATGGCTTTACAACAGAAGTAAATTTGAACATATTGCCATTAGGATCCTATGACTTGATGATAGGAATGGATTGGTTGGAAAAGAAGAAAGCTCTGATGAATTGCTGGGATAAAACCCTGCATTGTGTGGATGAGGAAGGGAAACCTTTTACACTAAAAGGGAAACCAAAATCCATTTCAATAAGACAAATATCAGCCTTACAATTAAAAAGAACAGCTAGAAAAGGATATCAAGTCTATGCAGTGCATGTAGAAGAAATAGAACAGCGAACTGAAGAAGAGTTACTGGATGCTATACCAGTCATCAGAGAATTTAAGGAAGTCTTTCCCAAGGAAATCCCTCATCTTCCCCCCAAAAGAGAGATTGATTTTTCAATCGATCTGGTACCGGGAGCCACACCTGTTTCCCGAGCCCCCTATCGGATGAGTCCGCCAGAACTGATGGAGCTGAAGATGCAGCTGCAAGAATTATTGGATAAAGGTTACATTAGACCAAGTGTGTCTCCTTGGGGAGCCCCGGTTCTATTTGTGAAAAAGAAGGATGGAACTTTTAGAATGTGCATTGACTATCGGCAATTGAACAAGTTAACCATTAAGAATAGATACCCTTTACCTAGAATTGATGATCTTTTTGATCAAGTGAGAGGAGCTTCAGTCTTTTCCAAGATTGACCTAAGGACGGGTTATCACCAGCTTAGAATCAAAGAAGAAGAAATCAGTAAAAAAGCTTTTCGAACCAGGTATGGGCATTACGAATTTGTAGTCCTACCTTTTGGTTTGACGAATGCCCCTGCCACATTTATGTGCTTGATGAACAGTGTGTTAAACAAGTTTTTGGACAAATTTGTTCTTGTGTTCATAGATGATATATTAGTCTATTCTAAAAATGAAGATGAACATCATGAACATCTAAGAACAGTGTTGCAGACTTTAAAAGAAAACCAGCTATATGCCAAGTTCAGCAAATGTGAATTTTATAAAGATAAAATTCAATATCTGGGTCATATTATTTCTGAAAAAGGGTTGGCAGTTGACCCTGAAAAGATAAAAGCTATTAAAGAATGGCCAGTCCCCACTGATGTTTCAGCAGTAAGATCATTTATGGGAATTGCAGGCTATTATCGCAGATTTGTAGAGAGATTTTCTGCTATAGCAAATCCCATAACCTCATTACAAAGGAAGGGTGTTAAGTTCGTGTGGACTGAGAAATGTCAAAACAGTTTCGAACAATTGAAACAAAAACTTATTTCAGCCCCTATATTAAAAATTGCCGATCCTGATAAAGAGTTTGTTGTATGTACAGATGCTTGCAGAGAAGGGCTGGGAGGAGTCCTGTTACAGGAAAATTCAGTCATTGCCTATGAATCTAGGAAACTGAAAATACATGAACATAATTATAGTGCATATGATTTGGAATTTGCAGCTGTTATCCATGCTTTAAAAATGTGGAGGCACTATCTGCTGGGGAAGAAGTTCACATTGATGACTGATCATATCAGCCTCAAATATATTTTTTCCCAAACTGACCTGAATGCAAGACAAGCCAGATGGCTGTCCTTTCTAAGTGAATTTGATATGGATATAAAGCATATCAAGGGAAAAGAAAATAAAGTTGCTGATGCCTTAAGTAGAAATGCTTGTCAACATTTAAATAACATTAGGAGTAGTGCCCAGATGGAGATAGAGGAATTGGTAGGAAAAGCAGCAAAACAAGATCCCAACTATGAAGCACTCTTGGTGAAAATACAGAAAAAGGATAAAACTGATTACACAGAAAACCAAAGAGGGCTGCTCTATTACAAAAACAGGTTGTATATTCCAGATATAGAGTCATTGAAACGAGAAATTCTAGATGAATATCACAAACAGCCCTATGCAGGACATCCAGGATACCAAAAGATGTTAACAGCCTTGAAAAAGAAGTTGTTCTGGCCAGGAATGAAAAGAGATGTGGCAGAGTATTTAAGTAGATGTATGGAATGTTAGTTGGTCAAAGTTGAGCATCAACACCCAGCAGGGCTTTTAAACCCGTTGCCAATTGCAGAATGGAAATGGGACACAGTTTCCCTGGATTTTATAACAGGATTACCCAAGACTAAATATCAACATGATTCTGTAATGGTAGCAGTAGACACCCTCACAAAAGCTGCTCACTTTATACCAGTAAAGTCTACCTTTGGAATAGCTCAAGTAGCAAATGTTTTCCTAAAGGAGATAGTAAGGCTTCATGGAGTTCCCAAGGTGATTGTTTCAGATCGAGATGCTAAGTTTACAGCAGCATTTTGGAAGGGATTGTTTGCAGGAATGGGTACTAAGATGAATTTTAGTACTGCATATCACCCTCAGACTAATGGGCAAACAGAAAGGACAAATCAAATTTTAGAGGATATGCTGAGAATGTACGTGATGGATAGGCCATCAAAATGGGAAGAGTATCTGCATTTAGCTGAGTTTGCCTATAATAATAGTTACCAATCCTCTATTAAGATGAGTCCGTTTGAGGCACTCTATGGGAGAAGGTGTCGTACTCCCTTGAGCTGGAGTCAACCAAAGGATAAACTGGTGTTGGGACCAGATACACTACAAGAGATGGAAAGAATTGTTAAACAAATACAGAGAAATATCAAGACAGCACAGGATCGCCAGAAAAGCTATGATGATAAGAAAAGAGTGCACCGAGAATTTAAAGAAGGGGATCATGTGTATCTACGCATCAGACCCAAAAAGAGCAGACTTTATGCAGGAAGTTGTGCAAAACTAGCTCCTAGATATTGTGGGCTTTTTGAAGTTTTAGAAAGGGTGGGACCAGTGGCTTACAAGCTGGCCTTACCACCCCATGTTAAAGTGCATAATGTGTTTCATGTTTCATTATTAAAAAGATATGTGCATGATGCTTCTCACATAGTTGATTGGAATGTTGTACAGGTGGAACCAGAAGGGGAGTTTCTGCTAGAACCGCTTCAAATATTGGAGCGGGAAGAAATTGAATTGAGAAACAAAACAGTGGCCAGAGTAAAAGTGCAGTGGAAGCACTTTACTACTGAAGAAGCTACCTGGGAAAGGGAAGCTAAAATGATGGAGAAATATCCATTTTTGTTTAAGTGAACTCTAGTAGTTAAATAATAACACCGAGGACGGTGTTTATTTTCAGAGGGGGAATATGTAACACCCCCAATTTGTGTGTTGAATTTTTTAAAGTTAGACATTGAACTTAAATCCTAAAGGGGGTGGACGCCAAGGGATAAGTATGGTGTGAATGTATTTGCATATTTTATTTGAGGAAATAAATAAAATGATTGTGCATTTTGACCAAGATGAGAATTAGAGATCACTTGCCAAATCCATGAGGATGGATAAGGCAGCAAATCCCCCAAAATCTTTCAAAAATCCTTGAAAGAAATTAATTTAGATTTGAGGAGGAATCTAAATTTCCCCAATGAAGAGGAGTAGTTGGGAAGAGGTAAAGAAAAGCTGGAAAAGCTGAGGAAAAGCATAAAAAAGCTTTAAAGAATCCCAAAATGGGAAGCCTAGGCTAAACAGGAAAGAAAGCATCCTGCTATTCTGGACGCAGAATTAGAAACATGCTTTGGGGAAATATGAGCTTAAATAAGCTGCTCCTAGGTAGATCAGAGGGTTGATCTGTGCGAGGAGGTGATCTCAGCTCGGGGGTGAATCCTGGGAGATAAAGAGGATTCTAAGGTTGGGAGGTTGGTCATTTGAAATTGTCGTATGTTCTGAAATTCTTGTTAATTTGTCTTATGATATTATGAATTGGCTACATATAAAACCCATTTTACTGGTATGATTGATTTTAGTACTACATTTACCGCAGTCCATCCAAAGGCTTTCACCTTCCGCATTCGTCAAGCGTGCACTACAAATCCATAGAGTAGAAACCCTGCAAACTCTAAACCAACCCGTTTAAATCTGAAGTTACTTCGTCTCCACAGATATTTAAATATTTTTCTATCTCATGTAGAACCAAGATATCTTCATGCTCATCAGTATATTAGAAAATATTGTAGCAGAAATGAGGTAAAGAAAATAAAAACATTAGAATATGGAATTCGAATTTCTTATAAATAAATGAGAACTTTTACTCTACAGGACTATCATAGCATCCATAGCAATTATAGGGTGTATTGCATTTTAAATTCACCTCTAACCCTTGTCTTAAATATTATGACTATGGACTTAAGTGGGGCATAATGAACATCATCAAATGAAGCATCGAATACATGTATAGGTATTTAACAAATATATGTATATTTTACCAAGTATTAAGAACTAGCACAATTAGTTACTTTTAACATTGACTTCCAATTAGCCACACATGAAACATATAGGAGATAAGAACATGAATACATATATATAAACCCTAGATGTTAAAAAGGAAACATATATCCGAATCATATCTATATGAAATGTAAACCAAAAATGAATGTGCCGCGAGCTCATAGCAAGATTCTATAACTGTTATAGGAATATATGTATTGCATTCCTAAAACTACCTTTAATCCTGGAAATAAATATCATAGTGAAAGAATAAATTTAAAATTTTGTCCCCTATTCAAGCACTATCGGGTACCTATATGTACACATCACATGGAAAATAGATTTTAAAGGCCGCAAACCAAATTAATGGCAATATATATATATGCATAACAAAAAAATAAAACTTAAGCACCGTAAGATAACCAAGGACTCATTGTGAATCAATAATTATATAAGAATATTTTGGGTGAGAAAAATATATATATAGGCACCAACTATGAGGCGTCTCGGCGCACAGTCAAACCATGTTAAACCCTAAGGCCGATTCGACTTCTTATGCAATAGGCTCGTTTCACTACCATTCCCGCGAAGGGTATAGCTGTTAGTGTTCTTGGCTTTCTAGGGTTATTTTTCATGTGATATAGAGTCATCAGTTAAGAAAATTTTTGGGATATGGTAAACATAACATTCTAAACCTACATCTGAACTCCTATTAACTCTATCCATCGTATCTATTTGCTGGAGATTATTCGTTATCTGCACCTTCAGAGTTAAAGGAAAATCGGCATCACATGGAATTGTATAACCACAGAAAAATTAACACATAGGTAATACAAAACAACCTTTGAACTATGAATCAATGCAGAGACAAACGTGACCGCGTAACTACCCTGGTGCATGGTGTTACGGTATGACAGAGGCGGTAATACGTGGCGGCCACGCCTGTTTCTGCGAAGGAGACTGCTAGCAATAAATAAAACAAAGACAACAGAAGCACAGAGGAGAAATTCACATTAAGGGAGGGAAGTTACCGACTGAAGAGTTCGGCGTTTTCCCCTGGCAAGGTTGGCAGGCCCATATTGCCAGCTACGTTGAACTGAGATGACCAGGTTGGGGCGAACTGCCAGAACGATATTAACTATAATCCTGATTGAGTTATGTAATGAACCATATACTCGCCCACTCAAAGTAAGGCCTGACAGTTAGCGTTGGGTTTTAAAAATAAAATAAAAACACCAGATCTAGGAAAGCATCGACAAATAAACGAAAGGTAAATCTCTATTATCATCTGGTCGAACTGGTGAATAACCTCGAAATAAGTGGCTACTTCTACTATGGAAACGAGAAATAGAAAAAAAACAATGGCTAAATAGGAAATGCAAAAACAAAAATGGTAGCACTTACAGCCGAGGGGGAGGTCGTCCGATCGAGGAAGCTACTTCTATCAGGCGTCGATCTGCATAAACACCATAACCAAGTTAGATTCAAGATATTCACGTACATCAAACGATTTGCGGAATGAAAAGAACGAGAGAATGTTACGCATGGACTTACATACCTCCAAACGAGTCTGTCATTCCTGTATCAACAAAGAAAAAAAAAACCCCATAGGAAGAGCTGCTCCCTCAGAGAACTAGGGGGAAATAAAACAGTCATCCCAGTCCCAAATGATATTCAACGGGAATCGAAACAAAATATATAGGTAATAGCTGGTATAAGGAGCAGCTAGTGGAGGTCGTCGAGGAAATGGGTAAGGGTATGAAAACCCTAATCCCATTGTCCTAGACGGTGGAGAATTCCAAAACACGATTTGGTAAACAATCCAGTTCGTCGACAGCGTGGTACCCGGTTGTGTAAAAGCATTTTAAGTAAGTACTGAACTGCAGTAGGCGGCTCGCTCAGTACTGGGCTAAGCAGGAACACAACCGACAGCGCTACACGTAGTTCTGGGCGGGGACATGAATCTGCAAACTGCGGCGTCGGGTACCCCATCCCCTACGTGAGGCGCCATCTCTGCACAATAAAACATCAGAAACCAGAATGAGATCGCACACGTAAACCAAAATGAGATCCCAAAAGGAGATTCCACACGCCTCGCTGAAAGGATCATGGCAAACAGTATTGTGCGTAGGATTAAGAATTGAAAATTAACACGGTGAAGGAGAAACGGAAAAGAAAAACAATAAAATAAAATAAATTCACCGGGTTTTAGGGTTAGGGTTGGTATATCAAGGAGGGAGTAAGGTCGATGTCGCGCGATCAATAGTAAAACCACTGTCATACCCAGAAATCAACATGTTGACGTGGCACGACCAAAGCCGAGTCTCTAATATGCGACTTAACCGTTTCGGCGCCTTAAACTCATTGTCGAATTCATTTATGAGAACGTATCACTGTAACATGGATAATGATGAAAATTTCAATGTGTTAATTTGATAGGAGTATATTGTGTTTAATACAGGTTGGCACGTAGCCAGTCATATTAACAAATGGAATAGAGTGGTGCTTATAGTGTACGATTTCAATAGTAAGGTCAAAGGCATGAATATAATATCTGTCATATATATATGCAATCAATTCATTGTTAAAATGGGTCGATACGCATGGTAGATCTATATAAGTGTTATATATAGGTACTGAAATATATATACTTATATATATAGATTCAAGGATAGTAACAAGAGGGGCGCTATGGATATATCTACATAAAAATATCTAGATTGCAAGATACATGGTCGAAGGACTCAAATGTATATGTATAGAATATATAATGGGGAAGATTATTGAAAATGCATATATGTACTCACTAGGGTTATATTATGTCTAGAAAAAATAAACAAACACATCTCATGAGTATATATATATAGATATATTTGGGTTCAAGGAATACAGTTGGAGTGTTAAATGTTGTTATGAAGAGGAAGATGCTAGATGGTTAGAAGAAACTTATTCAGAGGGAACGAAAGTTAATTTTCTGAGCTCATTTGTTTCAAATAATTAGGAGAATAGAGAAGAAATCTCAGTCGATTAGGGAAGGTAGAGAAAAAAAAAAAAAAAAAAAATTTAAAACTGGAGGTGTTACATAAATTGATTTAATTATTTATTCTTATTCTTATTCTTTATATAATATTTCTTATTATATATTTGTTTATTTATTTTTAATGACTGAAGTCTAAGGAAAAAGATAAATAAATAAATAAATAAAAATTAAAAAAATAATTAATCAAGAATATAAGGCAGTATCCAACTCTTACTGATATTCCAGTCGTCATCTCTATTGAGATTAACAGGTCTTTTTTCAATTTTTAAGGCCTCTCTTAACTTACAATGATGGAAATGCTTGATCCTAGAAATGACCTTAGCCTCTTTGATGAAAACATGATGGTTATTATTTTCTACATGCTCAGCTAGGGCGGACGAACGAAATATTCTATGTTTAATGTCAAAAGCATGTTCGCAGATCCTTTGATTAATAGACAGACCAATTTTATCAATGTAAGGAGTCCCACAAGAAAAAAGAATGATGTAGACACCTTTTCCATCCCTAGGGTCAATCGGATCTTTAACTGACTTGAGAGAGTTTGGAATCGTGTTAAGGGGCTTGAAAGACGACGATACCTTATGCTTCTTAAGGATCCTCACAATCTTATCAGTGGTACCCTGAATGAATCAAACACACACTACTGGACCATTCACTAGGCTCTTTTTTAGTTAAAGTACCTTTCTCTGCTTTAAGGAAAGCTTTAAGAACTTGCGACCTACTATAACCATTTTTACAAAAGACGTTGAGAAAATGGGTCTTTTCCCCCTCAAAGTGAGACTCATTAGATATTGTCAACACCCTAGTGGCTAAGGTGTTAAATATTAAAAAAAAAATTGAAATAAATATATATTTGTGCTAAAACTTGCTCTCTAATTTATTATGGTGGAAATGTTGTAAATTCCAAATAAATAAATAAATTAAATTAAATTAAATTAAATGAAAACATTAGTGCAATGTAAACATTTTAACCGAGTCAAAATAAAATAAAAATGGAAGTAAAAATAGGAAAATAAAAATAAACCTATAAAAATAAACTAATACTAAAAATAAAATTATTCATGTGGAACGTAGTCTATTTTAAAGATGAAATTAAACTAGCTTATATCAACTTCAAAGTATCAAAATATCAAAAGAGAGATCAAATCTCTTTTCACTCTAAAAGAAGTTTCTATCTAAAAAAATTTGATCAATGTTGATGTGATCCTATGTTAAAATGGAATCTAGATTACTTATATTAATATCATACTTTTTCATTTTATCTTATATTTTACAATTATAAAATAAAAAAATATAATTTCGAAAAATTGTGAAAATATATATTTGATAGAATATATATACGTATACCATTCATGATGGATTAGTCTATATATTCAATACAAAAAATGTCTATATATTCAATTAAAAAAAATAGTAATATATTCCTAGATTTATAAAAACCTTTTAATTATTAAAACATAATCATAATAACCTATAATAAAATTTTAAAAAATTGAATATTTATTTAACTAAAGTTTAAAATAAAACCAAAATTTTAAAATCATATCATTAAATATAAAAAATAATTATTTCAATAAATATTTAAAAAATACATATTTATTTAACTAAAGTTTAAAATATAATTAAACCAACATTTTAAAATTATATCATTAAATATTATAAAGAATCATTTCAAAAAATATTTAAAAAATAATTAAACCATAATAATCATGTATTATTTTATTTAAAGCAAAATATTATAAAACATAACTTTAACGTTGAGACATTTTAAAACAATATTTTAATAACGCATTAATAATATTTTATAAAATTATAATAAAATAATTAATAAAATATTTATTTTATTAAATTTTAAAATATTTAAAAAGTACATGGTTGGCTTTTGGCATAAGTAAGTGTATCTCATTTTCATTTATCTCTTGAAATTTAAACCAAAAGTTTTACTCATATGAGTAATCCAAAAATTCTAAAAAAATAGATAAAATATGAACAGAATTGAAAAAGAAGGAGTTGTAGCTCTCAGGTGCGTACTACACCTGGAGACTACACTCAAACGGGGAGATCACTCTACATTCATGAATCAGAAATTACATCTTTAAGTACATCACAAGAAATTAGGAAGTTGCAAACAGACTCCTAAATTCTAGGAACAAATCCTAAACTAAGGAGATACGTTACAACTTATGTAACCTTTTCTCCATTAATACACAAATAATATAATTATTTTCAACTCCCCCCCTTAATGGAGAAAGGATTATCCTGAACTCCCAGCATCCTTCTAAACAACTCAAACTTTACACGTGCAAGAGGCTTAGCAAAAATATCATCCATATTGTCACAAGTTTTACAATATTCAACAATGATATCTTTTGACTGTAGTTTTTCTCTGACAAAATGGAACTGAGTGTCAGTATTTTTGGTGTTTTTATGAAACACTAGATTGTATGCTAGTTTAATGGTGCTCTGGTTGTCGCTTTTGATGGAAGTTGAGTTTTTCTTTTCTTCTCCCGCATCATTGAGAAGCCTTCTCAACGAGATCGCTTCACATGTAGCTGCACACAATGCTAGCTACTCAGCTTCACATGAAGATAATGCTATAGTGCTTTGCTTTTTGCTGCTCCATGTTATGACCCCAGATCCTATGCTAAATGTGTAACCTGTGATAGACCTTCAATCATCCAGGTTACCTGCCCAGACTGAATCTGAAAAACCTGCTAGAGTAACATCAGATGTGTCAGTGTATAAAATACCATAATTAACAGTACCACAAAGATACCTCAAGATGCTTTTTGTTGCTACCCAGTGACTTTGAAGTGGTTTAGACATGAATTGGCTCAACACACTAACACAGTATGCCAAGTCTAGTCTAGTTGTTGTGAGATATATCAAAATCCCAACTAGCTATCTTTACATAGTGGCATCCACCTCCTTAGTGCCATCGTCACTGCACAACTTCAAATTCTACTGCAATGGTGTTGCTGCTGACCTACACTAATCCATACCAAAATTTTCCAGCAGATTGCTGGCATACTTTCCTTGAGTAAGAAAAGTCTGTCCAGTGTCTCTCCATACTTCCAATCCCAAACAGTAATGGAGGATTCCGAGATCTTTCATTTCAAAAACTTGTTCCATCAACCTTTTGATTTCTTTGGTTAAATTATCTACATTTCCTATTATGATCATGTCATCCACATACAAAGAAATCAAAATAATCTGCCCCTATTTATTGTACTTGGTATACAAATTTAGGTCATTCAAACTCTTATGAAAACCATGCTCTAAAAAGAAAGAATCAATCTTTTCGTACCAAGACCTGGGTGCTTGTTTTAAGCCATATAGTGCTTTTTTCAATCTGCAAACAAGATGTTCCTACCCCTTCTTTACAAACCCTTTAGGCTGTACTCAGTAAATTTCTTCTTTCAACTCACAATTTAAAAATGCAGATTTAACATAAAGTTGGTGTAGCTCCCAATTGTGTTTTGTAGCTAGAGAAATAAGCATTCTGATAGTGTTTAACTTTGCTACAGTGCAAAGGTATCATCAAAATCTATACCTTCTTGCTATGAGTACCCCTTTGCAACCAGCCTAGCTTTTAGTTTTTCTATACTTCCATCTACATTCATTTTAGGTTTAAAAAGCCATTTACATCCTATGGGTGTTTTATCTTTTGGCAGTTCAACTAAATCCCAAGTGTTATTTCTAAGAATAGATTCAATCTCTTCATTCATTGCAGCCCTCCATGCCTCAGATTGACTAGCTTCTTTGCAATTAGTGGGTTCTACAATGTTTAAAATATTTGACATCAAAGCATAGTCTTTCAATCTGGATGGTATTTGAGACTTCCTACCTGATCTCCTTGGTAGGTTACTTACCTCAAATTTTTTTTCTTCATATTTATTCGGGCTGGCATTATTGATTCTATCACCTTGGTCCTGCTCTTCTTTCTGCTCCTGCTCTCGTTCATCCTCGCTGCTTTCCTCCATCAACAATGGAATGTTCCAATCATAATCACTGTCATCCTTCCCTTGTTGAACCTGTTCATGAAACACTACATCCCTGCTTGCAAATATATTATGAGACTTAGGATTGAATAACTTATATGCTTTAAATTCAGTACCATATCCAATAAATATGCATTTGATAGCTTTAGGGTCTAATTTCTTCCTACAGCTTTGGGTATATGGGCAAAGGCTTTTGACCCAAATACTCTTAGATGATTTACTGCTGGTTTGAGTTCATATAATGCTTCTAAGGGGGTTTTGAAGCCAAGACATTTGGTAGGACTTCTGTTCTTTAAATAGACAGCAGTATTAATAGCTTCTGCCCAAAAACTATTAGGTAGACCCTTACCTTGTAACATACTCCTTGCGCACTCCACTAAAGTTATGTTATTGCGCTCTGATACTCCATTCTGTTGTGGTGTTTGAGGCACTGTAAACTGCTGCACAATCCCATGAGATTTGAAAAATTTCATGAATTCCCCTGACCTGTATTCTCCCCCTTGATCAGAGCGGAGAATTTTTATGCTTTTTCCAAACTGTTTTTCCACCAAGGTTTTAACTTCTATAAAATACTGGAAAGTCTGACTCTTTTTACTCAGAAAATAAACCCATGAATATCTAGTGCAATCATCAGTAAATACAAGAAAGTAATATGCTCCACCTAGCGACCTCGTCTACATAGGTCCGCATATGTCATTATGCACTAGTTCTAGGATATCTCTTTCCTTCCTTCTATCATGCACAGGAAACTATTCTCTATGCTTTTTACCTAAGGCACATCCATCAAAATTTAACTGAGTACTGTGAAAAATAGGGAGTCCCTTGACCATACCTTTTCTCTGTAATAACATGAGGTCCTGCAGATTCAAATGACCAAATCTCTGGTGCTAGATTTTTTCGGCTGTCGATCCACCTGCAACCATGGCTTGCTGTGGTATACTTTTTACATCCAGTCTATATAAGCTTCCTACATGCACGCCTGTTGCAACAATTTCTTTCTTGCAATCCTTTATGACACAATGAGTCTTGAAGAATTCGACTTGCATATCTTGATCAGTTATCATGGATACAGATATCAAATTTTTCTTAATCCCACGTACATATAACAAATTTTTAAGACGACTAATATCACCATTTGGTAACATTACAAGAATATCCCCATAGACTTTAATCTCATATCCACTATCATATCCTAAATAAATTTTTGATCCATATGTACTTTCTTCAAGAGTTTCAAAACATTCCCTCTTACCTTTCATGTGAGAGGATGCACCAGAATCGACATACCAGATGTCATCCTCATTAGATGCTGAAAGGCCACAGTCAGCTGTGAACAGTTGAAATTCGTGACTAAGATCTTCATCTTCTTCAACAAAGTATCCTCTGTGTTTCGCCAACTTTTTCTTTGCATCATCTTCCTGCTTCTTAAGGCATTCAATCTGTATATGACCCTTCTTTCCACAATAATAGCATCATTTTACAGGATGATTTACAGACATACCTTTATATGGACTCTTCTGTGATGTACCTCCTCCTCTCTGCTATTTTTGCGACTGTGATTGATGCTATGGCTACTTTCCTCTAAATTATATTCGTTTCGCCATCAGAGCAAGATCATCACTCTGCGGTTTTAAGTTCTGTCGTCGATCCTCTTCTTGCAGCAAGATCCCTGTCAATTCATCAAATGTAGGAGCTTTCTCCCTTGCTGCCAATCTAGTGATGAACATTTGGTATTCATCCCTGATCCCATTCAACGTGATTGTGACAAGATCAGAATAAGCCACCTTCTCTCCAATGTCTCCTAATCCTTCTTTGAGATATTTAACTCATGCGATGAATGCAGCAGCAGTCTCACTTTCGTCCATCTTCATTGAAAATAGCTTGCCTTTGAGTGCCATAATTCAATTTGTGTTTTGGGTTTGATATAAACTTTTAATGGTCGACCAGATCTTAGAGGATGTTTTACACTCTCTAATATGTGGGATAATGTTGTCCTTGACAGACATCTTCAACAAAAATTTTGCTTTTTTTTCTCTCTTATCCCATTCTTCCTCCTGCGTAGTTGCTCTTGTTATTGAATTCGGTCTTTTCTCATCTTCTGTAACTATCGACCATGCATTTACACCCTCAAGTAAGGTCTGTATCTTAAACTTCCAATTCATGAAGTTAGATCCATCGATTTTTCCGGAATCGTGGAGATATGATTCCATAGTCTACTCATTTTGAACTGATCTAAAAATAAATGAATCTACCCAACTGATGAGAGAAAAAAAAACAATACCTGTTAGATCCTGACAATCGATCTGCCACTGTTCTACTAGTTCTCCTGATCCACCCACTATATCTTTGATTCAGATCCAGCAATATCTAGAAAATCTACAAAATAATCTTGCTCCACTGAGAAAATCCACTATTTCACAATACAGCCACAAAACTGATCTGATCTGCCTCTCCCAGACAGATCCACAACTTCTCCGATCTGCAACTTTCCGCAGATATTCCACCAAAGTGAGGCTTTCCGCAGATCTTCCACTGAAGGTGAGGTGGCACCTTTCTAAGGAAAAAATCCATGCCCAGTTCAAAAATCATGTGAGGAAAAATCCAGGCGCAAGTTTTCCATGCGCTTTCGTGCTAATCCTGTGATTTGGCGCGTTGGTGCAGGTATGGGCCGAACAAATGCTAGCGTGGGTTTTTCATGCGCTTCCACACCAATCCCATGATTTGGCACATTGGTGTGGGTATGGGCCAAACAGATGCGCCAATTGCGCTTCTCGGTGCGACTGTCAGCAAAGAAAGTGCACCAGCCCCCTTCTGCTCAGAGATTAAAAAATCATCTGAGACCGTGAGCCAGGTGTTACTGTAGTCCACCTGCTCGACTGAGAACAAAGCTCTGTGAGCACAAAGATCTCATGTACACGCTGCCACAAAGGCACTTTTAGCCACGAAGGTGATTCAACCACAAAGGCGATAAAATATCAGGCTCACCCAATCTGAGCTCTGATACCAAGATAAAATATGCATAGAATTGAAAAAGAAGGAGTTATAGCTCTCAGGTGAGTACTGCACTTGGAGACTACACTCAAATAGAGAGATGACTCTACATTCATGAATCAGAAATTACATCTTTAAGTGCATCACAAGAAATCAGGAAGTTGCAAATAGACTCCTAAATTCTAGGAACAAATCCTAAACTAAGGAGATACGTTACAACTTATGTAACCTTTTCTCCATTAATACACAAATAATATAATTATTTTCAACCAAAATTACTTTTCTTAAAAAAATATCAGTGTGCAATTATATAAAAAATGGTATGTCCCCCCTTCCTTAATGGTTAATCAAGAGACTTAAAAATTAAAGTGGAGGAATAATTCATCATAGTTTAGTGTAACATTTTGAAGATTTATATATTTTAATTTTTTAGGTTAGTATTAGTGAATGTGCAACACAAATAGTGTAGATATTGTAGTATTTTGTTAAAAATCTTAAGGTTAGAATATATGGATATTAATACATACTCCATTTCCATCATATCAACTAGTTTCAACTTCCTTATGCAAATCATGTATCTAAACTTAGCTTTAACTTAACGTCATTTAATGCAATAATTATTCCCAATTCTCATTAATATATAACATTTAAAAAAAAAAATTAGATATTTTTATCTTTCTAAACTTTGTTAAATTATATTAATTTATTATCTTAATTCTAATAAACGTTAACCAAGGTGAACTTAGAAAAGAAGTCCAAAATATCAATGAGGAAAGAAAATAAGGGAAATAAGCAATCATTAGGAATATAAAAGCTATTATTAGAGTTAGAGTCCCAAACACAAGTGATAAATAAAAACTAGCATTAGTTTTGTTCCTCTTCTGGAATTTTCATGGTTTTCCATAGTGTAAAGGTACTATGTTAAGTTGGACCCCACATGATATTGATCTCATTCTTTTAGTTTAAAATTTGGAACATGAAAAATCTAGGATCACCTTGATCGTTTCACTCTTTCGTCACCTTGGAATAAGAAATACCCGAGGAGGTGTTTTGGTGGAACAGTATGTTATATAAGGAACATTGTTTCCTCTCACATCTGACTTCATAAAATTGATCCCTTGAATGAGTACATTTGGATGAAGATCTTTGATTCTACAACCAATACGATATCTCTTTAAATCTTCTATTTCTCTAATATTAACTCTACATCATATAAGAAAAAAAAAACTTGGATAAGAACTATCCTTTCAATTTCTTAGAAAAATACATCTACAACCTAAGAAATGAAGGTATTATCCTTTTGCTTTGGTACTTTAATACTAGAACTGCTACTAGCCAAGGTATTATGTTAAGTAACAACTCTAATCCCAACCCCTTATGGTTTGATGAAGATGCTAAGTTATCCAATAGATGTAGGAGAGACTATTAAGACATAATCGAGAGCTTATTCGGTATCGAGCTCCTCAAGCTTTGTAGTTCACAGGACCTAATCATTTGTAATGGTTTTAACAAGTGTCCTCTCTCAGGTAAGATGACATGTTTCCATGGGGTGGGTAGCAGTGTCATGATTTATATGATTCTTGACATAAATGTCCTCAACCATATTACAAACTTTGGGCTACTTAACAAGTACGACAATGAATCTAACCACAAACCTTTGTCTTTGTCCATAAATATTCTTATGCATACCACCCACATGTAGGATACCAGTGAAAAAAAATACACATTCGCTTCGATAGAACTAATGTAGACATTTGCTTAAGGGATTTAGCCTCCCTGACTTATAATAACAATATAATTCAAATTTATTACCATTTTAATACTATCATTTCCACTACCATTAGCAAGTACTCTAATGAGACTTTGTATAAGAAGAATAATAGAACTTCCAATCCTTGGTATGACAAAGAGTGTAAACTTTCGAGGAAAGCAATCAAATATGCCTCTAATGAAATCATTAAGCTCCGGAATATAAGTATATAAAAAGTTGTAATCAAGAGGAAGAAGAGTTCATATATTAATAAGATACAAGAGCATCTTCTCCACGTTTCTAAAGTTGCACTCATAACATTTTGCAGGAGTGTGCTTGTTCATAAAACTAAAGATAATCATTCTATCCCATTAGAAAATGGAAGAAACTGTCTTAAGAAGTTGTATGACTGTCTAGACATCATGGGAACCATATTAAGCACTCCTACTAAAGAAGATATATTTTCTTTGGAAGACGTTGAGTCGGTAATTAATAATATCGCTAATGGGACAGCTAAATATATCTAAGGACCGTGGTCTAAGGTATTTGAAATGGTAAGATCGATATTCCTTCATCATCTCCACAAGCTTCTAAATTCGGATGTAAAGCATGGTTTCGCTAATCTTTGGATGCAAAGCCTGATTATGCCTATATTCAAAATTGGGGATAAAATTGTTCCCTTTAACTACAAAGCCATTATGATTAAACACATCCTTGCCGAGCTATATGGGCTGATTTTCAAAAAGAAGCTTAGACTTTTTCTTAAAAATCGTGGTAAAAGGTCTAAAGGATTTTAGGAGACATCACTCAACTATTGACCACCTTTTCACTCTCATGATCATTGCAGAGGAATGTCACAATAGTAAATTTGATACTATAACCTCATGATAAACTAAAAAAATTCTCTATCATATCCTCCTGATCAAAGCTAGACTCCCCCCCATTGAAATTATGACTACATTTATATATTTTATGTATAAAAATAATATTTACAGCCTAGTGATGGGCCTCTAAATTAGACATAAAATAAGGCCCATATAACCTTTCTTAAGCCCATCTACCTTCCTTATGCACATGAATATATATATATATATATATATATATATATTAAGTATCTCCTTCTGCACTTAATAATGTTTTCTTATGCTTCAATATTTTCTTAGGAAGATTTAAAGGTAATTCCATATTTGTGCCTAGTATTGGTTATTTTTATAGAATATTGTGAGAATATTTGGCATATTATGCAGATTTGGAGAAGGAGATGATTTAGGGACTTTCTCCCTGCCACTAAAAGATCAAGATTGGAGAATAAATGAGCACAATATCAGAAAATTTGAGTGAAATATTGGAGAGATTCAAGGCGTTTTTCTACCCTCCTTAACTCTACAAGGCAGCCAAAGGATCCTCATGATATCCCCTCCAACAATTATATTTCCAGAGGCAGCCAAGCAACTCAAAGAGGAGTTCACTCAATCTCTATTTACATGGAGTCAAGTGGAATCAATCACCCCAAAAATTCTCCCCAGTAGTTGGAGTTCCAGAGGCAGCCAAACAACTCAAATAGGAGAGAACTCAATATTTGTTTACTGGGATTCAAGTGGACTTAATCACTAATTAAGAGAAGAGCTAGAGCTAGGAAGAGTTAGTCAATTCTAGTCGATTCTAGTTGGAACTTTGGTGCAAGCTATTATGCTTTTTCTGTTGAAGACCTTCGGGATGTAATAAGACCGTATTTTTAATGCAATGAGTATTCATATGAATTTATTTTGATCTAGGACCAGATAGCAAGGCTCATGGGTTAGGGCCCAACCCATGTGCCTCAACTTCTCTGTTGTTACCATTATTTCATTTTTTCCATTAAGCTAGCTTTGTTTATGTCATTTAGTTATTTCTGCTTCTCATAGTTTAATTTATGTTTATTTTTTTCTTTCAGTTTTTTTCTATAGGTTTCATTTCATTATGAGTAATATAATGGAGAAAAAATAAATAAAAAGGTTGTTGACCAAGATCCACTTGTCATCTCTGTCAATAGAGATTAAGACCCAAAAACTGATTTTTGTTCACTATTTTCATCGCGCATTTTTGTGTGTTTTCCATGTAGGAATCCACATGTTTGTTTGCACAAATGAGCATCGAAATTTCCAGGGAATTTCATTAGCCATTCTGCTTCATCTTACAATTTCTTCCCATCTCTGTGTTACACTTCTAAACCTTGTTATTACGCTTTCATTTCCCTCCTTTCTCTCTTCTTATCAGCTGCTGCACCTTTTTTTCACGAAAATATTTAAGGTTTGACCTCTGTTGTTCTCCTCTAAACTTCTGATAGTGCTCTTCGCATCTCGCTTCACCCCTTCCATTTATTTTTCCGTTCTTGGACATCTCCGTGATTTTTCCTTTTCACCTCACCTTTACCTTTTTAACGCAAAAATTCTTGAAAATCATTAAAATTTGACTCCCTTCTTTTCTCCTCAGTTCTCTTGCTTCGGTACTTCATAAATCACAAATCACATTTCTTATTTCATTCCCATTAAAACTTACCGCTCGTTTTTTCTGATTGCGATAATCACTTCGTACCCTCCACATCGCAATCGTAAATCATAATGTTTCCCTTTTTCCTTTAACACTTACCATTTTCGTTGATTGCGACAATCGCTTCATACCCTACCACATTGAAATTGAAAATCACAATGTTTCCCTCTTTCCTTTAACACTTACTGCTCTTGCCTATCGATTGCGATATTACGATCTCGGTCCGCCACCAGTCCCACTACCGCATCATCCCTATCGCATTCGCATCTCGCAGATTTTACATTTTCGCAACTCTTTCCTATTCACAATTTTTATTTTGCTCGTCGCAGCTGTTAACCCGTCGCATTTCGCACTTCATGACCTTTCCCTCCATCGCAATTCCACAATCATACCTTCCAATCAATTCCTCTCCAAAGACCTTCTCTGCGCTATAATAAGGTTTTGTAACGTTTAAACCCATATTTTCACTTCTAAGCCTTGTTTCATGTGTGTAAGCCCTCCATTAGCCTCTTTAGCCCTTTTTCCTCCAAACTGCATGCACACTTCTTCAAATTAGAATTAGGTCATGTATAGTTCCATAGATAGCAGCATGATAGATAGAGTAGGGTGTGTTTAGCCGATTGGTGAAGTTAAGTGTTGTTTAAATTAGTTTCCTTTCTGTTATTTCTTTTTATCAATTCAAATTAGTTTCCCTTGTGTCATTTGTTTTCCACAATTTACATTAGTTCCCTTTCTGTCATTTCTTTTCAATGATTTAATTTATTTTCCTTCTCTCATTTCCTTTCTACAATTTAGTTTAATTTGATTGAAGTGTCATAGGCTTCATTGAAAACCCTTAGAAATAGCACCCTTTTGTAATGTGGAAGAGGATGACATCAACATAATGCATCTACTATGTATATAACACTGTCACCTCCAAGTTTGTACAAACCCTGGGTTGATAATGAAAAGTAGGACAACCCCTCGAGTTGCAGCACTCTTGGTGCAATACAAGGGCTCACCACTTTTTGGCGTCATTGCAGGGGAGGTGTCTAGTAGATCCTTTGACTTAATTTTTAGCATTATTTTCTACTTTCCTTTATTTTCATGCCATTTCAGAAATATTAAAAAAAATAAAAAATCTAAATTTCATGCCTCATAAGAGTAGGGATACTCAGTTTTTTTTTTTTAAATACTTCTCGAATACCAACCCCCCCACTTAATGATGTGGTGTAGTAAGAACCACATCACCATACTTTTTTGAAGGTAGAAGAGATGGATGGATATGATGACAATTAAGAAGATCTTATTGGGTTTCCCATTCAAGATATGAATAACAGTGTACGTATGAAGAACATCCCTCCATATTTCCTTCCCAACTGCCATGGTATGAGGGCAAAAGATCTAGAAAAATTTCTCTTTGAATTTGAGATAATTTTTAGGTCTTATAGCTACTTATCACACACTCAAAAACTAAGATTGTTTCCTACAACATTGAAGGGTAGAGCTCTTAAATGGTTCATGAGTCTAGGTACTAATTCAATAAAATCATGGAATGATATGCCAAAAATAATTCTACAAAAATACATAGATCGCGATCTTAGAGAAGAAATTTTTATAATGAGCCAAGAAGAAGATGAGAGCCTCGAGGATCTAATAGAGAGGTTCATGTATAACATTAAGAGGGAAAAATTGCATCATTTAGGGTTTTACACACTAAAAACCCTCTTACTTAGAACAATTAGGCAAGAGTGGATTGATGTCCTTAATATCATGAGTAAAGAAGATGTATATCAATTGTCATTTCAAGAAATTTGTGAAAACACATATCAAGAGGAAGGGAAAGAGTAAGTAAGTTAGCACCAACATTTGTAAGCCGAGATGAACTTGGAAATTTCCTTGATAACTTTAAAACATAAATTCCTATCAATCTAAGTGAATAATTAGAAATGTTAAGAATGCAAAATGAGAAAAAGGAGGATGTTGATATTTTTGTTATCCATGTAGAATCATATGCTACTAAATGTTTTTCATTACTCCCCAGGTTTAAAGAAGTTTACCAGGAAGACAATGGAGCAAGGAAATCACCAAAGAAGCTATAATATGTAGCTCCAAGGAGACCCTGACAGCCTAGTCAACATGATATGATGCAAGGACTCCCTTCACAATTTCAAGCTTATTCACATCCATCTCAAACTAATTGGGAGACACTCCCTCCTTGGAAACCTTTGTCATTTCAACCCCAAAACCAATCTTGGAAACATGGTTGGAAAGTTCCTTATTGGGAAAGTCCTCAACATCCTTAGTATTTACCTCAATATCCTCCATACCTAACTCCATGCTATCCATACCATCCACCTCCACCACAGCCACAACCTTATCATATATCCACCCCCACTGTACCACCATTTCCAAACCCACACCATGAGGTATCTTAGCCCACTTACAATGCTGAGGTACAACACTACCAAACATATCCTCTTGATCTAAATGGTCTTCTTCTTAGTTCAAGATAGTTATTTCAAAGAAGAGATTTTATTAATGTCACTAAAGGACAACATCAAGAAGAACAAGATCCAAATGACGAGATAAAAATATCTAGGGCTGCACTTGATGAAGAACATAAATCATAATCAAATGTTGAGAAAGTTCACTCATGTTTACCATAGTTTCCTCCATGTGTTCAAGTGAACAATCAACAAAAAGAGGAAGACTTGACTACCATAATATAATAGGAAATCCAAGGTGATCCAACTCAGCAAGTGCATGAGGGGCATCACATCTATATCGACATATGGTTCCAAAAAGTCATTAAGTTGCAGCAACACACTCTTCTCCAATATTACTTGATATAATCCCATTCAAAGCAATTCATATCTTATATTCAGGTACATGTCAGAGCATGTATTCAAAGTGTGCACCTGATTTTATTTGTCATCTTGATGTGTACATGGCTGCATTGGAATTATTCCTATACTTGAAAAGGGTTTTTTTTCTTCAATTAGAGTAGGAAAGTGAAAAAGAAAAAAAAAAGGGAAATAATAATAGCTCAGGTGAAAACCTATTTTGAGGCATTTAAGATTGGCTCACTGATTGAAAACCTCCATGAGGCAGTCATTAGGTTAGAAAAAAAATTCAAAAAAGGATCCTAGGTGAAAACATCCTTTCAGGTGCCTAGGCATACCTACTAGTGGAAAACCTCATTAAGGTAGCCAGGAGGCCTTAAAAAAAAATAAAAATCATTTCTCCATGTATCTCTCTCTAATGAATGTGGGTGATCTCCAACCTTTGCAAGAAAAAAACAACAAGTTGGCACAAAAAGACAATTTGTTCAGCACCTTGGTCAAAGGCATTCAAACTTGGACTTCCACCTCCTATGCTCAGAAGCTCTGAAATGACCTGAAGAAAATTATTAGATGTAGCTTTACAGAAGCTTCACAACCATCGAAGACAACTTCAACAACCATATCAGCAGCTTCAATATCACCTGTAGAAAAAAATAACAAATCAATAGAAACGATTATCTATGCAATCATCTAACCCTTTCTTCAAATATATTTTAGCTTAATAAAACATTAAAATGTTTTAGAGGGAAAGTTTCTTATATAGCTGAAATCAGTAGCAGAGTAACCTCAATCTTATCTAGAAACTAGCCTCACTTTTTCCACTAAGAAGAGGAACAAGATAAAAGTACAAAGGAATTGAGAAAGTGTGTAGTAAGAAGTTCATTATAATGGAAGACAACAAGTGCCAAGGGATAAGCAAGTGTGAACTCAGTTCATAGAAAAATGAACTGTGAGTTTCATGCAATAAAAAAGAAAAGAAGAGAACAATAAAAAAAAATAAAAAATAAAACATGGATCCACCACCTCTTAACATGCAAAACATATTTGCTTAAGGCATATGAGGACCTCCATGAAACACCTACAGTAAGAAATGCAATATGAATAGCAATAATATTAGCAGGGGGAGCATCTCATGGGCCAATAAACAAAAACCATAGCGAGTCCACAGACAATCATAAAAAAGCAATGTTGAAGCCAACCGTCATTTGCGACAAGATAAATACGCAAGAACAAATATTATCGAATATTGGACATTATCAACAGAACAATTCAACTAATTTAGAGAATGGAATGCCTTACACTCATCTAAAAGCTTCTTAGCTAGTATATGTACAAAGACACCCAACAACAAGCAACCATGGTTGATAGTCAGCTATTCGAGTGCATAATTACCTTGTTTGGATTTTGACCTATACAAAATGACATGGAAGATCACGGTACATCCTTTGCCTGACTTAAGTCTCTTCGAGATACATAATTTTAGATTCAAACACTAGATGGTATATTGCAATTATGCATTCTACATTTTAGGGCACTTGCCTGAAGAATCAATACGTATTGTGGGTTTCAGAATGCGATCAAGATGGTACCGATCGAAAGAATGGTCAATGGGTATGGCTCAAATCATAAGCGGCTCAATTCATATCAATTCATTGTGCTTCTCTCTCAAATCTGGCCTAATGAAAAATGTGGAAATTGATGGGAATACAATAAAAATATCACCCTCATGCTCGATTTTGGTGCAACTGACTCTGGTGCAAGCGACCCTCTGTCATTGATTCAGTGGCGCAGACACGTCTAGCCTGACTATGGAAAACAACCATGATAATGTGCCCTCGGCATCAACAAATTGACAGCTGTTGTTCGAAACGCTGTTAAAATATTTCCATCTCCCCACTGTCAAGCGATGTGCCCAGTTGAGGGTCAAATGGTGTGTTTTGGTGTCTTTTCATACTTGGATCAGTGCGTATAATTGTGGTTCGATACACTATTTACAATCATTACGTTGACACCATTGCTGGCATGGTATACACACTTCCAGTTCAATATATATATATATATATATATATACAGTTTGGAGCAGATACATAAGTTATAATCCCAACTAATTAATTTATATAATTATAATTAATTAATTTTATTAATTGATTATATAATCTAAAAAAATATTATTAAAAAAAAATTAATTAAACCCTATTTCCAAGGTAGTATTAGGAACGAATTATACATGTGGAGCAAAAATGACATGAGCTATGTTAAGGAAATGATTAGCGATTAAAGGCGAAGAAAATATTGTGAACGATAAAGCTTTGAGGACAAAGCTTTTGATGAACGGGGCAATGTTATGAACATAATTCATAACAAATATAATAAATAATAAATGATCAGTATAATGGTTATTTAAATATTCATTAGTTAATTGAAAAGGCATTTCTAAAAGACATGCCTAGTCATGAAAGGCCACCTACCTAAGTATATAAGGAGGGCCTCATTGTAACATTTATTCATCACATATACATTTTTATATTAATAAATTATTATTAAAAATACCTCTTGCGTATTTTACAATTAAGTTAACAATCCTACAATTTTGTTGCTCCAATGAAATAAGTCAGCATGCAGGAAAAACCATAAGGTAGGGAGGATCAATAATTTTCTCAGAGGATGAACAACAATTTCAGTATGGGGTGATGATGGGCCTCTAAATTAGACATAAAATAAGGTCCATCTAACCTTTCTTAAGCCCATCTACCTTCCTTATGCACATGAACATATATATTAAATCTCTCCTTCTGCACTTAATAATGTTTTCGTATGTTTCAATATTTTCTTAGGAAGGTTTAAAGGTAATTGAATATTGATACCTAATATTGGTTTTTTTTGTAGAATATTGTGAGAATATTTGGCAGATCATGTAGATTTAGAGTAGGATATGATTTAGGGACTTTCTCCCTGCCACTGAAAGATCAAGATTGGAGAATAAATCAGCACAATATCAGGAAATTAGGGAGAAAACTTGGAGAGAATCAAGGGGGTTGTCCACCCTCCTTAACTCTCAAAGGCAGCCAAAGGATCCTCATGAGATCCCCTCTAGCAATTCAAGTTCTAGCGACAGCTAAGAAACTCAAAGAGGAGTTCACTCAATCTTTGTTTACTTGGATTCAAGTGGAATTAATCACCCCAAAGCTTCTCTCCAGCAGTTTGAGTTCGAGAGGTAGCCAAGAAACTCAAAGAGGAGAGAACTCAATCATTTTTTACTCTGATTCAAGTGGACTCCATCACTATTTTCTAGGGATTTGTTGGTAGCTACCCTGTAGACTAAATAGAGGAGATCTAGAGCTAGGAAGACTTAGTCAGTTCCAGTTGCTTCGAGTTGGAACTTTACTGCAAGCTATTAGGCTTTTGTTATTTAAGACCTTCGGGATGTAATAAGATTGTATTTTTAATGAAATGCATATTCGTATGACTTTCTATTGATCTAGTTATAGAGAGTGAGGCTCATGGGTTAGGGCCCAACCTAGGTGCCTCAACTTCTCTATTGTTACCATTCTTTCCTTTCTGCCATTAAGCTAGTTTTGTTTTTGTCATTTAGTTAGTTCTGCCTCTGATAGCTTCATTGTTGCTTGGTTTTTGCTTTTAGTTTGCTGTTGTAGGTTTCATTTTCTTGTGAATAGTAGAATAGAGGAAAAAAAGACTGAAAATGTTTGTGGATCTAGATCCCCTTCTCATCTCTATCAATAGAGCTCGAGGAGAGTAAACCTTCCCATAGACCCAAAAAATGTTTTCTGTTCACTGTTTTTATTGCACATTTTTGTTTGTTTTCCATGCACGAATTCATAGGTTTGTTTGTAAGAATGAGCATCAATATTTATAGAGAATTCCATTACATCGTTCTGCTTCATCTTCCAATTTCTCCCCATCTATGTGTTATGCTTCTGAACCTTGTTTTTACGCCTTCATTTCCCTCCTTTCTCTCTTCTTATCATCTGCAACACATTTTTTTCATGAAAATATTTAAATTTTTACCTCCAACTTTTCTCCTAGAAACTCCTGATACTGCACTTCGCATCTCACATGACCCCTTGCTTTTCCTTTTTTGTTTTTCAACATCTCAACGATTTTTCCCTTTCACCTCATCTTTACCCTTTTAAAGAAAAAACACTTGAAAATAATTCAAATTCAACCCCCTCCTTTGCTCCTCGGTTCTCCCGCTACTGTACTTTTTAAATCAAAAATCGCTTTTATTATGTCATTCCCTCTAACACTTACTGTTTGTTTTCTCTGAATGTGATAATTTCTTCATACCCCACCACATCGCTATCACAAATACCAATGCTTCCCTTTTTGTGTTAACACTTACCACTCATTTTCGCTGATTGTGTTAATCGCTTCATACCCTGCCACATTGAAATCATAAATCACAATGTTTCCCTCTTTCTTTAGCACTTACAGCGCTCGCCTGCCGATTTCGATATTGTGATTGTGCTCTGCCGCTAGTCCCACTGCCATGTCATCCCTATCGCAATCACATTTCATTGATTTTATGTTTTTGCAACTCTTTCCTGCTCGTATTTCCCATTTCTCTCATCACAGCCGTTAACCCATCGCACTTCGCACTTGAAGACCTTTCGCTCCATTGGAATTCTATCATCGCACCTTTCAATTCATTCCACTCCAAAGACCTTCTCTAAGCTATAATAAGTTTTTGTAAATTTTAAACCCAAATTTTCACTTCTAGGCCTTGTTTCATCTGTGTAAGCCCTCCATTGGCCTCTTTAGCCCTTTTCCCTCCAAACTGCAAGCACACTTCTTCAAATTAGAATTAGGTCATGTGTAGTTGCATATATAAGAGCATGATAGATAGAGTAGTGATCCAGGTGGATATTGTTGGCCACCCGCCTATTCCAATTGGGCCCCCACCTTTGTCTCTTTCACTTTTTTTAGTTTCGACATAACTTAATATTTTTAGCAGTTTTTCGGGTCCTAAACTTCCGGAGCCGTTTTGAGGCCCTAAACAATGTTTTTTGGGCATCGTGTGTCTAGAAAATATCATTCCATTTCGAAATGATATTCATGGCGAAAGTTTTAGTCCTCGGATAGAGCTTTCTAATGATGTATCATGTGCGTCAAACAGAGATAGTACGCCAAGGTTACGTCCCTGGGAAGTTGAAACACCAATTTACCCAAACGGGGCCCATAGTTTTGGCGCTTCATCTCCTAGGGTTAGGTTTTTGGATGTTTAGGGTTCTACATTGTTTCTAAATAATAAATAGGCCCTCGAGCTTCATTGTAACTCAGTTCAAAGGCCTGTAGCTGCCACATCTCTTCTCAGAGATAGCTACCAGTGCCCTAGCTAGTTTTATTTCCATTCTGTCTGTAAGAAAATTTCAGTTCTTTGATATTACTGAAATGAAGTGTTATTTGCTTACAGAAATAATGGTATCAGAGCATTCTGCTTTTTCTTGATCCTTCCTTGCATGTCCCCAACAAGTTCAGGGTATAAGGAGCTAGGGCTTGATCTGGTGGAACCTTTGCAAGGTCAGCCTCGCAAATCTCGATGGACGCCCATGGGGGAAGAAAAGAAATATGAGGGAGCAGGAGATCCTATCAAAATATTGCTTGCGGAGGTCCTTAAAAAACAAAGGAATGCGATGATGGATAGCTTTGCTCAGATCCTTCAATGGCTGCCCATCGGTGGCGCATCTGCATCCAACAACCACTCTGGAGGTGCGACTCCTTTTAAGATACAAATAAATTTTGACATTCCCATATTTGAGATTCAAATAGATGCTCATGACAGAGATATATGGTTGAATCTATTAGAAGGATATTTCTCGGTTCATGAATTTTCAGACTGGGAGAAGATTATTTTTGCACTGCTCAAAGCTACCCCCCTTGTTAAGGACTGGTGGGAAACCTACTATGAGAACAAGGACCAGACAGAACCCTCTCTGTTCTTTGCCATACCAAGTTGGAATTCTTTCCGAGACACCGTCAAGGAACAGTACTATCCTATGGGGAGCTATGAGGACAAGTACATACAATGGACCACGCTGCAACAAAAAAGGGATCAAGATGTGCATGAGCTGATGAATCTGTTCGATACCATGTGCACAAAGCTGGGTATCAAAGATTTAGAGAAACATTTGCTGCTAAAGTATCATAGCTATCTGCACAGATACATTCAGGAGGAAATGGAGTTCCTCGACATCTCCTCACTTGGTACGGCATACCGGTATGCTGCCAAGATTGAGCAGAAATTCAAATATAAGAAGTGAGACTTTGGATCTGCGAATCAAAAGCAAGGGAAAGGTGCTTCCAAACTGTAGAAAAAAGGACAAAGCCAAGGCATGGTGGCTAAAGACAACCCGTTAAAGCCAGAAGAAAAGAATAGCGCCACAAAGCCAAAGAAGGACACGGGAAAGTGGTGTGAGTTCCATAAGAGCTCCACTCACAACACAAGTGAGTGTCAGGCCAAGCAGTCGCTAGTGGCCGAAATGAGGGCTTTTGAGTTAGATGCATGTTCTGACTCCGAATCAAAACCTGAAAAGGGGAATGAAAAATGGAAAGAAACTATTGATGCAGAGCCCAGCACCACTGTTGCCACTACAAAGATCCAAAAGGAGGAATCAGAAGATCTAAAGGAGGAGGAACGCCTCTTCCACTCCCAAATGTCGGTAAAGGGCTCCCCTGTACAGTTCATTCTCGACAATGGGAGCCAAAAGAACCTCATTTCAGCAGAAGCCATGAATCGATTGGGCTTGCCGACCACAACTCACCCACATCCATACACAATTGGGTGGCTTCACCAAGGACGAGATCTCGGCGTCAGCCAGCAATGTCACCTTACCTATAGCATCAAGCCCTTCACGGATGAGGTATTATGTGACATTTCTCCTATTGATGTTTCTGATGTATTATTAGGACAACCATACTTGTGGAAGTGTCATGCTGTGTATGAGTCTCGACCTCGTGCTGTTATGTTACTTTGGGAAATAAGTTGTACAGGATACCAAAGGTGCCACCTCCTATGGCTATTTCTTTGGTTACTGCAAAAAAATGTAGTAAGCTCATTTCCCAAACCAGGAAATTCATTTTCCTGATGATCTTCCCCTAGGGAAATAAGAAGACTATGGCCACGACCTCCAGAGAGGGCTCCTCTGGAGGACAACAAAAAATGGATAAGGTTGTGGAGGAGTACAGAGACATCTTCACCTCACCCACAGGGGTTCCTCTGCACTGTCAAGTCAAGAACCTGATTGATCTAACCCAGGTGCGCCAGTACCCAATGGACCGATCTATCAACACTCTATTCTAGAGAATGATGAAATAAAGAGGTAGATTCAGGAGTTGTTGCAGAAAGGTCACATCAGACCAAGTTCATCACCCTATGGGAGCCCGATCATGTTGATACAGAAGAAGGATGGGATGTGGAGACTCTGTATTGACTATCGGGCACTGAACAAGATCACTGTCTGGGATAGGTACCCAATCCCATGAATTGATGACCTTCTGGATCAACTCAAAGGTACAAAATATTTCAGCAAGATTGACATGAAGTCTGGGTATCACTAGGTACCAATTGAACCCTATGATGTGTGGAAGGCTGCCTTCAAAGCCAAGGAAGGCCTTTTTGAATGGCTGGTCATGCCTTTCGGGTTGACGAATGCTCCCGCAACCTTCATGAGGATGGTGGATGACATCTTTCGGCCATTCACCAAATCATTTGTAGTGGTGTACTTGGATGAAATTTTGATCTTCAAAAAGACTTGGGAAGAGCACCTTCACCACATTCGACAAGTCCTCCAAACACTGCGGCAACACAAGTTGTGTGCCAATTTAGAGAAGTGCATGTTTGGCATGACCCAGGTTCAATATCTGGGATACATTATTGATGAAAGGGGGGTGCATGTGTATCCAGCCAAGATCCAATTCATTCAATATTGGCTAGCCCCAACCACTATAACAGAGCTTCGCAGCTTTCTCGGTCTTGCTAATTTCTACCGTAGATTCGTGTTGGGATTCTCTCATATCACTTGATCCTTGAGTCAAGTCACCAAGGGAGGAGTGAGAGACAAATTCTTTTGGTCGGAACCTCAAAAAAAGGCATTCATAGAATTGAAAAATTGCCTCTGTTCTGCCCCAGTTCTCACATTACCATATTTGCAACAGCCATTCGAGATCGAGACAGATGCCTCTGACTATGCTATTGGGGCAGTTCTTACTCAACAGGGACATCCAGTGGCATATCGCAGTGAGACATTGTTGGAGATAGTTCGCAAGTATCCCACCTATGACAAAGAAATGTATTCCATTGTACAAGCCTTTCGAAAATGGAAGCATTACATTTTGGGGAAGGAAACAATCATCACATAGACCACCGGCCCCTGCAGTTCATACAGACACATGGGAAGTTGCCGAATGATCGCCATCAGAAGTGGTCCACATATCTGCAACAGTTTCATTTGAACATTAAGTACAAGAAGGGTAGCAGCAATAATGTTGCAGACTGCCTCAGCCGACCACCGATTGTGGCGCTCACCACCGTGCTCAACTCTTGTGGGCACGAGAATTCGAACTGGCTGCTTCTCTATGAGAGTGACCCAGAATTTGGCCACACTTACAAGGCACTCATGGGGGGTACGCAAGTTCAAAATTTTCACCTCCAAGATGCACTTTTATGTCACCCAGAACACCTTTGTGTTCCTTCAAGTGAACATGCCAAGATGATATGGGAAGCACACTACAGTTGAGTCGCTGGGCATTTTGGAGTCGAGAAAATAGTGGCAATACTACAGAAGTATTTCTATTGGCTAAACCTTCAAAAGTATTTCAAGAAGCACATCAAATCCTGCACTTCTTATGCCATTGCCAAACCGACCATCAAGAAGCAAGGCCTATATACTCCAGTACCTACCCCGAGTCGACCTTGGGAATCCATATCCATGGATTACATGTCGGGCCTGCCTTCTATTAAGAATGGAAATGACTGTGTTTTCGTGGTCATTGACAGATTCTCGAAGATGGCCATTATGGAGGCCTGTAAGAAGAATATCATAGCAGAAGCCACTGCTAAACTCTTCTTTGAAGGAGTGTGGGTGCAATTTGGGATCCCACAGTCTATCATATCAGTTTGAGATAGCAGGTTCCTCAGCACATTTTGGTCCAGCCTCTGGTCAATGTTGGACACAAAGCTCACCAAGTCCACAACTTTCCATCCCCAAACAAATGGCCAGACAGAGGTTTTCAACAGAATGATTGTACACATTCTACACATGTAAAATTCAAAGCATCCACGCACATGGGACGAGAGCCTCCCCTATGTACAACATAGTTATAACTGGGCTCTCCACAGTTCAATTGGCCATAGCCCCTTTCAGGTGGCCTTGGGATTCCAGCCACTATGTCCCATTGACGTAGCCATGCCATTTGCAGCTACTTAGGCTGATTCAGCTCATGTCCAGTCTGAAGTTGACAAAGAAAGTAGCTTCATCGAGGGCATTCAACACATCCGCTAATAGGTTCATGATATATTGGACAGATCCAATGTGAAGTACAAGTAGCGCCATGATCAACACCAGGTGCCACACAACTTCCAAGTGGGCGACAAAGTATGGCTACATTTGTAGAAGGAGTGACTCACTGGACCCCACCACAAGCTTCGCCCGCTTTGATACGGGCCGTACACCGTCACCAAGGCTATAGGGAACAATGCCTTCGAGCTTAGTATTCCACCATTCCTTGCTCTGCACCCAGTCTTCAATGTGGATTGCCTTCGTCCTTACTTCCCACCTCTACTGGACACTTCGGACATTGCAGAACAACTGACACCAACAGAGCTAAATCCAGACTGCATGGAACAGGCCACCACATATTGTGTCATGCACATGTAACTCAATAACACTCGCCAACAGAAGATCAAACTATATCGGGTTATCAAAGTTGGCCAACTCCTGCACCAAGGAAAGTGATTCACCAGGGACCAAGTTTAGCAGAAATTTCCTCATCTCATGCAGGAACTTAATGCAATGGGGACCATTGCTTCCTAAGGGGGAAGGAATGATCCAGGTGGATATTGGTGGCCACCCACCTATTCCACTTAGGCCCCCACCATTGTCTCTTTCATGTTTTTTAATTTCGGCATAACTTACTATTTTTAGCAGTTTTTCGGGTCCTGAACTTTTGGAGCCGTTTTGAGGCCCTAAACGATGTTTTTTGGGCATCACGTGTCCAGTGAATATCATTTCGTTCTATAATGATATTCATGGTGAAATTTGTAGTCCTCGGATAGAGATTTCTAATGATGTATCATGTGCATCAAATGG
This sequence comes from Pinus albicaulis, assembly GCA_034641835.2. Classification (NCBI taxonomy): domain Eukaryota; kingdom Viridiplantae; phylum Streptophyta; class Pinopsida; order Pinales; family Pinaceae; genus Pinus; species Pinus albicaulis. The sequence goes on from JAXQQM020088950.1 coordinate 274,073, forward strand.
AGATAGTATGCCAAGGTTACATCCGTGGGAAGTTGAAACACCAATTTACCGAAATGGGGCCCATAGTTTTGGCGCTTCATCTCCTAGGGTTAGGTTTTTGGATGTTTAGGGTTCTCCATTGTTTCTCAATAATAATTAGGCCCTCGAGCCTCATTGTAACTCAGTTCAGAGGCCTGTAGCCGCCACATCTCTTCTCAGAGATAGCTACGAGTGCCCTAGCTAGTTTTATTTCCATTCTGTTTGTAAGCAAATTTCAGTTCTTTGATATTAATGAAATGAAGTGTTAATATCAAAGAAATGAAATTTGCTTACAGATAGAATGGAAATAAAACTAGCTAGGGCGCTGGTAGCTATCTCTGAGAAGAGATGTGGCGGTTATAGGCCTCTGAAATGAGTTAAAATGAGGCTCGAGGGGCTATTTATTATTGAGAAACAATGGAGAACCCTAAACATCCAAAAACCTAACCCTAGGAGATGAAGCACCAAAACTATGGGCCCCGTTTTGGTAAACTGGTGTTTCAACTTCCCAGGGACGTAACCTTGGCATACTATCTCCGTTTGATGCACATGATACATCATTAGAAAGCTCTATCCGAGGAATATAAACTTCGCCACGAATATCATTCCGTTTCGGAATGATATTCGCTATAGTCGCGATGCCCAAAAAACATCGTTTAGGGCCTCAAAACTGCTTAAGAAGTTTAGGACCCGAAAAACTGCTAAAAATAGTAAGTTATGCCAAAACTGAAGAAATGAAAGAGACAATGGTGGGGGCCCAAGTGGAATAGGCGGGTGGCCACCAATATCCACCTGGATCAAGTAGGGTGTGTTTAGACGATTGAAGAAGGTAACTGTGGTTTAAATTAGTTTCCTTTCTGCAACTTAAATTAATTTCCTTTCTGTCATTTTTTTTCAGCAATTTAAATTAGTTTCTCTTATGTCATTTCTTTTTAGCAATTTAGATCAGTTTCCCTTTGGTCATTTATTTTCAACGATTTAATTTAGTTTCCTTTTGTCATTTCCTTTCTACAATTGTCACACCTCCAATTTTTTTTTTTTTTTCTCATATTTTGATACTAACCTCTAAAGTTTTTCCTTGTTCCTCTAATTGAATATTCATTTAAAATAGGAAATAATAATCCCCCCTTTTTTTCATTGGGAAGGCAAATGATATTTTTAAGGTTTGAAGCATTTTGCTATTAGATGAGAACCTACTCACTATAGTCAAACCCCCAAATGTTATCGTATACGATTTATGAAATATGAATTCATAACATATGAAAGGTAAATTATTATATGTATATCCACATAACATTATAATCACAGCCTAAAGGCTATAGCATACGATTTATAAATTATGAACTCGTTACATATGAAATGTTAACATTATATCTATATACATAAAATTTCCACACTATACGTTAGCCCACATAATTACATAATTATATCTCTGCGTCCAATAATTATGTATTTTCCACATGGCGCATTATTATAAAATCAGGATACGTATCTTTAAACTTCGCATTTTTAATATGTATTGTACAGCTATTTAAAATTTGCATTTTAAATATATCAGCGCCACATATGATCTATACGTGGCTTGCGCTGGTCGTTTTGGTAGTTTTCTAAACCCGCTTCTAAATGTGACTGTCACGTCTCCCAGACCCAGCTTATTACCCATATATCATAAACTTAGATATTCTCCTCTTTATGCACCAGCTAACAAAAGAACTACTTATTGAATCCATTTCAAATTCATATGGGTATCCGATATTTAACTTCTTTTTAGTAATTATCAGCAGCCATGGGAATATAAGAATTTCCATGATAATTTTTTTGGGGCTTGACCTCTACTCTTCGCAGTCCATCTAGTTGACTTATATATATATATATATATATATATATTAGTTTTTATTTCTCAGGTCAGATCAATAGGCCCTTCCTCAAACTTTCCAGTTTGCAAGCCTTATAAAATTTTAAACATTTTAAAGTTGCAGCATCGAGGTATAGATGTATGCCTCCTCGCATACATCTATCTATAATCAGTTAACCTCCATTGCTCCAACTACTTTCCCAGCAGTTTATATGGACGGTAAATAGATGCTCTGTTCATTGTAATTTTACATAGGCTTACAATCTTCCCTCACACAAACTTTTATCACCCAATAGATGTTCAATAGGATTCTCCCCTTATTTTACTGTTACAAACATTCAACCTGTTTGACACTCTGGTGCAGATTCAAATATTCCATGAGAAAACTAGGAAACAGATCCTCTTGCTTCAATCAAATGGAGGTAGAGAATACTGAACTATATAGTTTTGAATCCCTAGTGTTAGATCCTCGTACTTAGTTAGGATTCAACTTCTGCTTTCATATGTTTACACTTACATTTAATAGAATAATTTAACTTCTTAATTCTACAATTCTTTCCATTGTAACACAGCTGACATACTGAACCCCATACTGCTATCACAGGGTTGTTGTTTCCTACTTTCTGTTATTGGTTACAGGGAATTCTGTGCCATCAATATTGTTATGATAGGTTTAGTTGTTGGGTACTTGTTGTTCATGGGTACTGTTTTGTTAACATTTTATGTCTATACACACAGCAATTAAATATTCCTTTAAAAGACAACAAGCTACACCTGTACATAGTTATTAGATTAGTTGTTCAAATGATCTACCATCTCTAACTTCATTACGACAAGGTACTCATCCCTATAATCCAACCATTTGTCTCTGCTATCAATAGCTTTAGTTTGCAATTACATGAGTTACTGAACAAATAATCAATCTAAAATTTGCATAATGAACCATAACATAACAATTCATAAATTGCATAATGAACCATAACATCACAATTCATAAAACAGGGATATATTTAATACAGATTTACAGAAATCTCCAAAATCATGCATGCATACCTCTACTATGACCAGTCCTCCCAACCTTAGAGTTCGTTTATCTCCAGAACTCACCCCCGAGCTGAGATCCTCCAAGAACAGACTAACTCAATCTGTTCTGGAGCAGCTTATTTAAGATGTGCTTTCCCCAAAGCCTCTTTCCAATTCTGCGTCCAGAATTTCAGGATGCTTTATTCCTGTTTGCCTAGGCTTCCCTTATTTAGGGACTTTAAAGCTGCTTTCAGCTTTTCCAGCTTTTCCAGCTTTTTACCTCTTCCCAGCTACTTTCCTCAGCATTGGGGAATTTAGATTTTTCCTCAAAATCTAAATTAGAAATAATTTCTTTCAAGGATTTTTGAAAGATTTTGGGGAAAGTCTTTACCTTTTCCATCACCTCATGGATTAGGCATGTGATCTCAATTTCTCATCTCGTCATAGTGCATACAAAATGTTAATTATTTATTTTTCATAAATAAATAATTAACCACATCCACACAATAATTATCCATTGCGGTCCACTCCCCTTTGGATTTATGTTCAAATGTCTAATTTGAAAAGCATAGAACTTGGGGTGTTACATATTCCCCCTCTGAAAACAAACACCGTCCTCGGTGTTGACAATTATCTACTTAGTTTATTTTGAAAATAAATATGAATGCTTTTCCCTCATTTCAGCTTCTCTGTTCCATGTAGCTCTTTCAGCAGTAAAGTGCTCCACTGCACCTTTACTCTAGCTACTGTTTAATTTCGCAATTCAATTTCTTCCCGCTTTCAGATTTGAAGCGGCTCTGGAAGGAATTCCTCCTCTGGTTCCACCTGGACCACATTCCAATCAATAATGTGAGAAGCATCATGTACAAAAATTATATTTTTCCAACAAGGAGATATGAAACACATCATGAAATTTAATATGCAAGTGTAAGGCTAGTTTATAAGCCATTAGTTTCCCCCCTTTCCAACACCTTCCTCGGTGTTACACTTTAACGTTGATTTTTCAACTTTGACAAAAATTTCTTCTTCGTCCTTGATTAGTTTCCAGCAGAGTACTCTCCTGCTTCCACTCTATTTACTGATGCCTTATGCAGTTGGTTTTCTTCCTACTTCTTTGCAAGAAGTCTGTCTGGAAGATCTTTTATTCTGTTTTCTCTGTCCACAATTCATACCAATGTAAGTAATGTCAGGTACATACAATTGATAATCCACAACAACATTCTACATTTCAATAAACTTAAGAAATTCAGTTATTAGTCAAACCGTTCAGGTTCATAATAGTTTAGTGCACTTTTAGTACACTACTTATCCTTTCTTGTTTTTCAGTGAGATTCTTTCCTCACGCAACTTGGTCCAGTTCATCTTTTCTTGAGTTTCTAGGTGATTTATCTCCACCTTTTTTTCTCCTTGGTTCCAGAGTGTACACTTTCCTGTTACACACTTGGCTAAACAATTTTACACTTTTCATTAGTACTCATAAATGAAAGAAAACAATTGTATCATATGCATGTTTATGCTTACCCTTTCTCAGTTCATAGCCGTACTTCCAGTATCTTATCATTGTTTTCTTTTGTTATTCAATCAATTTAATTAGTAATAACTAGACTCGTTAATAATCTCTACAATTCAATGCTTACTTCTCACATGAATTTTTTTCCTCTAACCTCTTTTATGAATTGTATCCACTAGTTCAAAACTTACGTGAATAAATTTGGAGCTGATGGGTTTCCCCCACACCCATGTCCAAATGTATCTCATCCTCTTTTCTCTCAGTCGGTAGCTGTGTGATTTCACACTATTTCCGGTCTTTGAATTTATGGCTCAGGAAAATTAAATTAAATAAAATTTACCCCAACAAAATTTTATAGTGTGAATAATTGTAATCACTATTATTCATCACATTCGCCAGTATTACTACTTGAGAATGTCAAGATTGAATTTGACACAATTTCCCCTTTTTCAAAGCATTTCCATAATTTATACATTTACTTTAAATTTTTTTTTTTTTTTTTTCCCATGCTGTACACATTCCAATGATAAATTGAGGAAATTAATTATGCTCCATTGGATTTTTACCCATGCATGCTCATTTTCATAATCATTTTCCCATGTATATAAAAAAAACAATTGTTAGGTTTTCAATTCTACCCTAGTTAACTCACCTGGGAAAATTTGATTTATCCCTTCATTCATTCATTCATAACTCAATGTAAGGGATCTGCATTACATTATTTAATATGCAATGTTCCACAATTACTAAACCAACTATTTAACTGGGTTTATAACTCATACTTAAGTTTACCACTTCCTTATTTCCCATGTATATGAGCTAAAATATGTTTATCACAAAATACTTTAGTCATGACTTAAATATACTTGTCTTGAACCTCATCTTGGTAATTTTTCCAATCCAAAATTTTTTTTTTTCAACATTATACTTTTACCACTTAATCTACCACAATAGTGTTTATTTCTCTTTTAACCATAATTAGAGTAATAATATTCCGACCATATGGTAAAATATGTCCTTCCACTTTACTTGCAACTTTTAAGGTAAATTCACTTTTAATATTCCCTAGTGAATTTTTTCTTCTCCCTTATCCCGTGGGTATAAAGTTGGAAATTTACTAACTGAACTAAATTATCATGTATGAAGATATTATATTCATACAACTCAACAAAGTTAACATTATAACATATAACAAGATCACCTATATTTATAATGTTACTTGTAGATTTAACTTATGTCCCACGTGCAATTTGTTTCATTTTAATCTATCATTTCTCATGATAATTATTACTATTTTATATATATATATATATATATATATATATTTAATAGTTAATTAAGAATTTACAACTTATATTTAACATACCTCTATTAAATATAAATTGTCCTTTATTACATTCAACTAAAGTGCAATTTAATAAATCCGCTTAAAGTGCCACTTTATTAATCCAATATATATATATATATATATATATATATATATATATATATATATATATACATGGATATTCGATATCCTACCCCATAGAAATCTAGAATGCAACTTTATTAAAACCAACATATATATAAAGGCTTATTTATGTATATAGAGTTACATATCTATATATATAAATAAATAGGTATTTACTATTATACCCATACACAAATCTAACGTAGCTTTGTTCCACTTTGTAGATGTTTATATGCCCGACTTATATACACATATATATTTGTATAGGTGGTTAATTCGCTTCCCCATTCGGGTCATATCGTTCTATACGAGGTTTAACCCCTCACATGATGTAAGGTTTGACTCATTTCTTTACTCTTAAAAGGCGCATAGCATACCATGATTTTATTCCCTTGTAATTCGAATAGCAGGGTTGGTGTTATTATGGTTTCCGCCACTTACACGTGAAGGTAGAATATGATATGATAAATTGAGCTGGCGTAAATTATTATTACGGAGAACTTACGCTGGAGTGTATTACGGTGGCGTGTGGGTGTCATATTTTTTAACGTCGGCGTGCTACCATGGATAAATAACCTCCGTCATGAACAGTGCAGGTACCATACACAGTCATATGCATTATACTCGCGATCTTGCTATATACCCCGAGTCGACACGGATTAGGGTTGGGTTTATGATCGGTACGCCAGACCTGCAACGCACTTTTGGTGGAGATACTGTAGATTTAGGGTTAGGGTTTCGGTTCCCATTTTAACCCTTCCCCTGTGCATTGTCATTTCATTTCCTGTGTTCGGCTCTAATTTCTCTCTGGTGCAACGCCATGCTCGTTTCCATGCTTCCCTCAGAATTTCCATGGTAACCAGTTGCTTTAATTTCATGTCGCTGTGTATTATCCATTGCTCGTTCCCAGAGATTAGTTTTCTGATACAAGTGGAGGTGTAAGGTGTATATCTTGCACTCGCCTCACTATTGGCATGCAGGTTACGGCTCAGCGCGCACCCTCGCGTTCTGATCGTTACTATTTCCCTCCGCGTATTTACAGTTGAAATGTCACTGGGTTTAGTGGATGAAAACGTTGATAGTGTGTCTGCGCTCCTAACGCTGTAGTGGCAAATCATTTATCTAACCATTTGAATTTCTTTCGGAATTCAGGAAATGCTCGACAGGTATTAGAATTATGACATTTCCTATTTTAGCACCGGTTAAGGAATAAAGCAAGTTTATTAGAGTTTTAGAAATAATGCGGCTGGCATGGCGTTTTGATTTTCGTCCTTATTGTTAACTACTTTCTAACTACATCTGTTATCCTGGGTTTCCGATTCATTAACACTAACAGACTTGTAATATAATTCATAGTTCACTGGTCTTATTCAGTAAAAAATTTATGCGTCCACTTTCTTTTTTTTCTCCTGACCTAAATGTCTACGCAGGTGTGGTAAGCGAGGTCGCCGCTCACTTCCCAGACAGATCTCAGTCGCGGAACGAATTAAGGGTTATCGTTTCCTTTTGTTTTATTTACTGGCCGATCATCTGGCGTTTACCCAGTACTGATCATTCACTTGCTACCACTGAAGTAAATGACGATTTCATTTAGTGGATCTAATCGACCCTACAAGTTCACACAGTAAGAATAGGGTTATTATTATTATGCCGACAAAGCTTAGCTGATACCCATTCTTTTAAATAGACTGTCACACCTACGTAAAGCTCATTTCCACCATTACTGATTCGTTTTGCTTCTGTTTAGTTAATCGCCAAAGGTTCTGTGTGTTATTTCTTAGCTTTGTTCTGTGAAAAGCCTGAAATGTCGTCGCCTTCCTTAAGTTCATTGACCTACTTTGTATATTTTCATAATAATTATACCTTGACCACTAGTCAACAGAACCTCCCTAGCTCGTATATACGTCTTTTCTACCAACCCTTTCTCTGAATCGATATTTAAAATAACTGATTATATATATATTTTTTTCTTGCGTTACCTATTTTATCCTCCGGTGTTCTCACGTTTATAGGTATTGCAATTGGTCTGAACAGAACAAATGTTAAGTTCGCGGCATGTTTATTTTTGTTTTTATGCAGATGTATATGAAATGATTAAACTGGATTTAACATTACGTCCCCCATGCAATGTTTATAATGGTGTTCGTTTGTTTGATTTAGGTCTGTAATTATTACTAACAGTCATGCTTTACAGTACTTCGCTTACATAGATATTCGTCTTGCCAAATAGAATTCGCTCATATGTATATCTCATTTAATATATATATCGGTCCTTCGCCCATAGTCCCTTTTTATATGGTGGATTCGATTCATATAGAAATATAAAATTGATTTTAATATTTCTTGTTAACATATATGGGTCGTTAGTATATGTAAATATAGTACTCATGTAGCTAGAGTTCATTGGAACTCAAATGGTAAAATTTTCTATTGATTGAGCGCTAGGTGCGCACTTGGAAATTTAGAAACATATACATGTATACAATAATGGCTTGTTATTATGTTTTAGACCTAGCATAAATCCTTTGCTATAATATGTATTTCGAGGGGTAGAGATGAACTCAGCACCCAAGATATACTAAATTTTCTATGAACATTGTAATACCTCTACAGTGTAACTTCACTCTTTAAGTTAGTAAGAGTACATTTTCTAAATCCTAGCTTTTAAATTATATTTTTCTTTTGATGTATACCTATATGCATTCTCTAGAGCTTGACTATAGGACTTTTAATTATATTTTGAGTCTTTTGCTACTATACTTGCTTCAAGGCTCAAGGATAGATCTAGAATTATAAGATATACATTTATAACTGCTATAATAATCATATAGAAGAGAATCATGCTTTTCTCGTCACAAGTTTGAATGTAATATTCTACTATCTTACTTGATTTCCTGTTTTTTTTGCACCATGTAAACTTCAGTACCTACTACCATATTGTTCTATTATAAATATGAGCACAATTTTCACATTTGTATTTACAGAAAGCAAGAGAATATTTCATTATCCATAGAGACTATGTAACTTCATATTTAGACCACAATTGGTTTAGAGCTTCTGGGGTTTCTACTCTATGGATTTCTGGTCTACAACTAAACAGAATCTGGAAGGTGAATGCCTTAGGATGGATTCAGTTAAATGTAGTACTAAATCAATCATACCCTTTCATTAAATTTTGTATGTAGCCACTTTATACTAATTTAAATAGAAGAGCATCATCCCATTCATGCAGTAGACCAACCTCCCACCATAGAACAACCTTTACTCTTATCTCTAGAATTTCCCTTTTCTATGTATCTAGGGAAATAAATATAAATTCAGTTTTCTCTTGTTTTTCATCACAGTAAGGAACACTTAGTTTAGCAATTTTAAGAATGGAAATCATCCTTCTATACTACTTGTAGTCTTTGCTCGACATATGGGATTAAATTCTGCATGTTCATGGTAGTACCCTTTTCCCCTTTCCTCTCCATTAACTTCAGCATTGATCTTTTTTACTGTATTAAGATGGTTTCAATATCTTAACTTTATGAACCCTGAAATTTCTTTTACATAACGATGATAGTAGGACAATGGATAAATATGTCATTGTAACCTTACAGATTTTTTATTTTATTTTATTTTTCATCATGGATATATAGTCCGAGTGAAGAAACCATCATACTCTATTATTTTACATAGAAATAATATTTTTCTGAGAGATATCGGTTTCCAGTTTTAAACCTATTATAGGTTTAACCATTCTGGTTTATGAGCCTCCTCATATTACTCCCATATCAATGTTTCTACTTCATCACCATCTGTTACATGTATACCTGAAAGTATATCCAAGATAATTGTATACTTGAAGTAATATTTTTAATATTCATAAAATCTATAACAGTTTACTAGTTCTTTGTGAGCACCTATCTTGCCCAATTTTTGAACTTGGGCTCCGATACTATTTGTCACGTCTCCCAGACCTAGCTTTCTACACATATAACATAACTCAGATATTCTCCGCTTTATGCGCCAGATAACCTTGATAGTTTTTATGCTGAATCACTTACAAATTCAGACGATCATCCGGGGTTTAAATTCTTTTCAGTACTTATAGACAGTCATGGAATATAAGAATTTTCATGAGAATTTTTGGGCTTGACCTCCCCTCTTCTCAGTCCATATATTAGACTTGTATATCTATATATATATTACTTGGTATTTCTCAAGTTTTTTCTTTTCAGAGTTTTGTCCAACTCTAGATGATTGCTAGGCCCTTCGTCAACTCTCCAGTTTGCAGGCCTTATAAAGTTTTCAACATTTTAAAGTTGCAGCATCGAGGTATAGATGTATGCCTCCTCGCATACATCTATCTATACTCAGTTAACCTCCATTGTTCCAACTACTTTCCCAGCAGTTTATATGGACGGTAAACAGATGCTCTGTTCATTGTATGTTTTACATAACCTTACAATCTTCCCTCACACAACCTTTTATCACAAAATAGATTGTTCAATAGGGTTTCCCCCTTATTTTAATGTTACAAACATTCCACATGTGTGACACTCTGGTATAGATCCAACTGTTCCATGGGAAAACTAGGAAACAGATCCTCTTGCTTCAATCAAATGGAGGTAGAGAATACTGAACTGGATAGTTTAGAATCCCTAGTGTTAGATCCTCGTACTTAGTTAGGATTCAACTTCTGCTTTCATATGTTTACACTTACATTTAATAGAATAATTTAAATTCTTAGTTCTACAATTCTTTCCATTGTAACACAACTGACATACTGAACCCCATACTGCTATCACAGGGTTGTTGTTTCCTACCTTCTGTTATTGGTTACAGGGAATTCTGTGCCATCAATATTGTTATGATAGGTTTAGTTGTTTGGTACTTGCAGTTCATGGTTACTGTTTTGTTAACATTTTCTGTCTATACACACAGCAATTTAATATTCCTTTAAAAGACAACAAGCTACACCTATACATAATCATGAGATTAGATGTTCAAAGGATCTACCATCTCTAACTCCATTACTACAAGGTACTCATCCCCATACTCCAACCATTTGTCTCTGCTATCAATAGCTTTGGTTTACAATTACATGAGTTACTGAACAAATAATCAATCTAAAATTTTCATAATGAACCATAACATAACAATTCATAAATTGCATAATGAACCATAACATCACAATTCATAAAACAGGGATATATTTAATACAGATTTACAGAAATCTCCAAAATCATGCATGCATACCTCTACTATGACCAGTCCTCCCAACCTTAGAGTTCGTTTATCTCCAGAACTCACCCCCAAGCTGAGATCCTCCAAGAACAGACTAACTCAATCTGTTCTGGAGCAGCTTATTTAAGCTGTGCTTTCCCCAAAGCCTGTTTCCAATTCTGCGTCCAGAATTTCAGGATGCTTTATTCTTGTTTGCCTAGGCTTCCCTTATTTAGGGACTTTAAAGCTGCTTTCAGTTTTTCCAGCTTTTCCAGCTTTTTACCTCTTCCCAACTACTTTCCTCAGCATTGGGGAATTTAGATTTTTCCTCAAAATCTCAATTAGAAATAATTTCTTTCAAGGATTTTTGAAAGATTTTGGGGAAAGTCTTTACCTTTTCCATCACCTCATGGATTAGGCATGTGATCTCAATTTCTCATCTGGTCATAGTGCATACAAAATGTTAATTATTTATTTTTCATAAATAAATAATTAACCACATCCACACAATAATTATCCATTGGGGTCCACTCCCCTTTGGATTTATGTTCAAATGTCTAATTTGAAAAGCATAGAACTTGGGGTGTTACAGTGATAGTGGTTTCACGGTTGACACTTCTCATTCTTATTGTGTTATAACCAGTTTTCCGGAATGTGACCGAGATTATGGTTAGCGTACCTCTGGTTATTTTAAGAACCGACAACGCTTAATCCGCTTGAGTGTGGTTTTCAACCGTAGTTGTCATGTAGTTTAATTCACGAGGTTTTTCCGGTTCACGGTTTACGATTTATGATACCATCATTGGGATTTCCAATCGTTTTCTTTTCACTGTATCGTATGCAGGGGCAGTCTTGCGTGTGATCGTGGAGAGAGAATTTTTGTACCCAGCACTACGTCGTCTATTGGCTGAAGAAGTCGGAATTGGTACAGTTCTTCGGCGTTTAAATTCATCCGGCCTTCCCGGTGGCGTGTTCTTCCTTTCATGTTCAGAGACCGCGTTTCCACACATATACTACTACCTATGCGGAGTTGCCACGTTTCCGTACTGACTGTAGTTACCGGCGGGAAGGCCAATTTGCAGAGTTAAGTTCATCGTTCCGTTGATACCTCGACTGCTGATTGTATGGGAGGGAGTTGAATAATATACATAAATTTTTCCAAACTGTACTCCCTGTTGATTGATTTGATCCCTACGATCCCTCTCGGGATCTCCTAGGGTACGTGGTGGTTGCGAATTTATGTGCAGTTCTGAGATCGGGATCTTTGAAGATACACAGGTCGGTTCTAACCCTAGGTTTTCTATTTTCTATTTGAAGCCCTCGCATTTTCATTTTCCTTTCAAGCCTTCTGGAGTTAGAAGGGCTGGAAGTGTATAGTAGGTTACTATCGGGGTTCAACGCTGCATTTCAGCGTGTATGAACTAACTGTGCTGCGGTTTATCACGATCACTGAAGTGATACGCCGGCGAACAATGTTTTCGGCTGTCTATTTTCCTCCCGAGCGAGGAACCCCTGCTCGTTCCAGAATCCCTCTCCTTCTTCTATTTACTATTTCATTTAACTACTGGTCAGTCTTTTCCTAATTCCTGATCTGTAGGTTTTATTTTATTTCAGGCTCAGGGAAGATTATTGGCTTTTCTCGGCGGCGCTCTGCCCATTCGTCCTTCAATATATTCAAGTTCCAGATCTCTGCTGCTGTCCACCCTTCCAAGGTGCGGATTGAGACGCAGGGTGCGCACATCTGTGTGTAATGGCTGGAGGTTCCAGTTAGTTCATTTATGCGACCTCAACGCAATGATTGAGGGGTTTTCTGCGATTGCATTTATCCATGCATGTTAACTTGGGAACATTGATATACTAGCACGGTTACAGTGGGAGGTTTTCATTCAATTGTTCTTTGATTGGAAGTTTGTTGACATTTTAGTTCTGGTTAATATCGTTTGGGCCGGAAGGCTGTTACTCTATCTCCCCATATTTCCCGCCATTATTGTGGTTACATGTTTTTGTTTTCTGATGTGTACATATATAAGGACGCATACTATTACATAGCGCCCTGCCTATTAGATTCATGTGATGTTTTTAGTTTAACAAAATCTCAACTAGCGAAACGACCAGGAGTAAGGTTGCGGGCTTATGTTATATTAAGTAGTGGACATCTGTTGTCAATATATGTTGTGGGAAGCCTCTTTTGTTTTCATGCCGCGGAATATAACGGGATATTATCTCTACGTATACTATTATGCTGTCAAATGATCTTCCAGGGTGGTTCTAAGCTCGGCCTTTATCCCTATCCGAGAGGTAACATAAAAAAATTTGGTTAATCATTTAGCTTCGCAGGTTATGCAGGTGCATACGCATTGGCAACCCTAACGACGGGATTCTGCCTAACTGCTGTCAACCGATAATTGCTCGGTCAACTCTCCACATATGCATTATCACTCTTTCATATGGTGTCATTGTAGTACTGATTTGATATTTTGATCTATTCAATTTTTATAGCACATGATATAATTATAAGAGTAATATTGTAAACCATACGCACGAGGTCGCACGCTCTCACCACATTATACATATGCATATGTGACGCCCTAACGTTCTCGGTTTCACTTTATATAAATTGTATTATAGCTGTCATTTATAATATGTCGTTTCGTTTGTTGTTTTCATAACATTCTAATACCCTTGCATTCGATAGGGTATGGGTTTATGAAGTTAATAAAATCTATGCAAAGTTGTTTGTGAAGATGGTCCCGTTATACCCTTCTACTCTAGATCATGGGTATAACCTTTACATCAGCACGTCCAATTCTTTTTTTTTTTCATTTTAGTATACAATACTAAATTTCTCTCTTCCTCTATATATGTATCAATTCAATTCGAGTATGAGGTAGGAGTAGATTGCAAATCCTACATAAATGTTTCTATTGACATATTATATCAATGTTTCTATTGAATATTGAATTAAGTATTGCATTCAATATTATTATGTCTAAGTATCTAAAGACTTGAATCAAGCATGATTTAAAACTTTTATACCATTCTATGCTACGTACTAAAAATTTTCACTCAGGCTAAATAGCAAAAGGGCACCCCATGGTATTCCTTCTGTTTAGAAGTAGGACTGATCATAAATATAGAATCAAGCAATTATTTTCCTAGCAGACATATTGGCATATATTTTTACCTTTGTATAAATACATGCAATGCAATTTAAACCTTAATTATCTTTGGAGACTAAGTACCTTCAGATTTAGACCGTCTTTGGTTTAAAGTTTCTGTGGGTTTCTACTCCATGGATTTCTAGTCTACAACTAAACAGAATCTGGAAGGTGAATGCCTAAAGATAGAATCTGTTCAAGGTAGTACTAAAATCAATCATTCCATTCCATTTTATTTTTATATGTAGCCAATTCATACCATCAGAAAGTAGAATAACAAAAATTTCAGAACAAACCACAACCTGCAAATGACCAACCTCCCAACCTTAGAGTCCTCTTTGTCTCCCAGGACTCACCCCCGAGCAGAGATCACCTCCTCGAACAGATCAACCCCTCATCTGCTTAGGAGCAGCTTATTTAAGCTCATAATTCCCCAAAGCATGTTTCTAATTCTGCGTCCAGAATATCAGGATGCTTTCTTTTCTGTTTAGCCTAGGCTTCCCATTTTGGGACTCTTTAAAGCTGTTTTATGCTTTTCCTCAGCTTTTCCAGCTTTTTCTCACCTCTTCCCAACTACTCCTCTTCATTGGGGAAATTTAGATTCCTCCTCAAATCTAAATTAATTTCTTTCAAGGATTTTTTGAAAGATTTTTGGGGATTTTGTTGCCTTATCCATCCTCATGGATTTGGCAAGTGATCTCTAATTCTCATCTTGGTCAAAATGCACAATCATTTTATTTATTTCCTCAAATAAAATATGCAAATACATTCACACCACACTTATCCCTTGGGGTCCACCCCCTTAGGATTTAAGTTCAAATGTCTAACTTTAAAAATTCAACACACAATTTGGGGGTGTTACATATTCCCCCTCTGAAATTAAACACCGTCCTTGGTGTTGTTATTCAGCTACTAGAGTTCATTTAAACAAAAATGGATATTTCTCCATCATTTCAGCTTCCCTTTCCCAGGTGGCTTCTTCAGCAGTAAAGTGCTTCCATTGCACTTTTACTCTGGCCACTGTTCTGTTTCTCAATTCAATTTCTTCCCGCTCCAATATTTGAAGTGGTTCTGGCAGAAACTCCCCTTCTGGTTCCACCTGTACAACATTCCAATCAACTATGTGAGAAGCATTATGCACATATATTTTTAATAATGAAACATGAAACACATTATGCACTCTAACATGGGGTGGTAAGGCCAACTTGTAAGCCACTGGTCCCACCCTTTCTAAAATTTCAAAAGGCCCACAATATCTAGGAGCAAGTTTTGCACAACTTCCAGCATAAAGTGTGCTCTTTTTGGGTTTGATGCACAAATACACATGATCCCCCACTTTGAATTCTCGGTGCACTCTTTTCTTATCAACATAGCTTTTCTGGCGATCTTGTGCTATCTTGATATTTCTTTGTATCTGTTTAACAATTCTCTCCATCTCTTGTAGTGCATCTGGTCCCAACACCAGTTTATCTTCTGGTTGACTCCAGCTCAAGGGAGTACGGCACTTTCTCCCATAGAGTGCTTCAAACGGACTCATCTTAATAGAGGATTGGTAACTATTATTATAAGCAAACTCAACTAGATGCAGATACTCTTCCCATTGTGATGGCCTATCCATCACATACATTCTCAGCATATCCTCTAAAATTTGATTTGTCCTTTCTGTTTGCCCATCAGTTTGAGGGTGATAGGCAGTACTAAAATTCAGCTTAGTACCCATTCCTGCAAACAGTCCTTTCCAAAACGCTGTTGTGAACTTAGCATCCCGATCTGAGACAATCACCTTGGGAACTCCATGAAGCCTTACTATCTCCTTTAGAAAAACATTTGCTACTTGAGCTGTTCCAAAGGTAGACTTTACTGGTATAAAGTGAGCAGCTTTTGTGAGAGTGTCTACTACTACCATTACAGAATCATGTTGATATTTAGTCTTGGGTAATCCTGTTATAAAATCCATGGAAACTGTGTCCCATTTCCATTCTGCAATTGGCAAAGGGTTTAAAAGCCCTGCTGGGTGTTGATGCTCAACTTTGACTAACTGACATTCCATACATCTACTTAAATACTCTGCCACATCTCTTTTCATTCCTGGCCAGAACAACTTCTTCTTCAAGGCCGTTAACATCTTTTGGTATCCTGGATGTCCTGCATAGGGCTGTTTGTGATATTCATCTAGAATTTCTCTTTTCAATGACTCTATATTTGGAATATACAACCTGTTTTTATAATAGAGCAGCCCTTGTTGGTTTTTAGTGAAATCAGTTTTATCCTTTGTCTGTAGTTTCACCAAGAGTGCTTCATAGTTGGGATCTTGATTTGCTGCTTTTCCCACCAATTCCTCTATCTCCATCTGGGCACTACTCCCAATGCTGTTTAAATGTGGACAAGCATTTCTACTTAAGGCATCAGCAACTTTATTTTCTTTTCCCTTGATATGTTTTATGTCCATATCAAATTCACTTAGAAAAGACAGCCATCTGGCTTGTCTTGCATTCAAGTCAGTTTGGGAAAAGAAATATTTAAGGCTAATATGATCAGTCATCAATGTGAACTTCTTCCCCAGCAGATAGTGTCTCCACATTTTTAAAGCATGGATAACAGCTGCAAATTCCAAATCATATGCACTATAATTTTGTTCATGTATTTTCAGTTTCCTAGATTCATAGGCAATGACTGAATTTTCCTGCAACAGGACTCCTCCCAGCCCTTCTCTGCAAGCATCTGTACATACAACAAACTCTTTATCAGGATCAGCAATTTTTAATACAGGGGCTGAAATAAGTTTTTGTTTTAACTGCTCGAAACAGTTTTGACATTTTTCAGTCCACACAAACTTGACACCCTTTCTTTGCAATGAAGTGATGGGATGTGCTATGGCAGAAAATCTTTCCACAAATCTACGATAGTAGCCTTCCATCCCCATGAATGACCTTATTGCGGAAACATCAGTTGGGACTGGCCATTCCTTAATTGCTTTTATCTTTTCAGGGTCAACTGCAAGCCCTTTTTCAGAAATAATATGCCCCAAATATTGAATTTTATCTTTATAAAATTCACATTTACTGAACTTGGCATATAGCTGATTTTCTTTCAGAGTTTGCAACACTATTCTCAGGTGTTCCTTATGTTTTTCCTCATTTTTGGAGTAAACTAGGATATCATCTATGAACACAAGAACAAATTTGTCCAAATACTTATTCAACACACTGTTCATCAGGCACATAAATGTGGCAGGGGCATTAGTCAATCCAAAAGGTAGGACTACAAATTCGTCATGCCCATACCTGGTTCGAAATGCTGTTTTGCTGATGTCTTTTTCTTTAATTCTAAGCTGGTGATAACCAGTCCTTAGGTCTATCTTGGAAAATACTGAAGCTCCTCTCACTTGATCAAAAAGATCATCAATTCTAGGAAGTGGATATCTATTCTTAATGGTCAATTTGTTCAGTTGACGATAATTAATGCACATCCTAAAAGTTCCATCCTTATTTTTCACAAATAAAACCGGGGCTCCCCAAGGAGACACACTTGGTCTTATATACCCTTTATCTAACAACTCCTGCAATTGCATTTTCAGTTCCATTAGTTTAGGGGGACTCATTCGATAGGGTGCTCGGGAAACAGGGGTTTCTCCTGGTACCAGATCGATTGAGAAATCAATCTCTCTTTTGGGGGGAAGCTGAGGGATTTCCTTGGGAAATACTTCCTTAAATTCTCTGATGACTGGTATAGCATCCAGTAACTCTTCCTCAGTTTGCTGTTCTATTTCTTCTACATGCACTGCATATACTTGGTATCCTTTTCTAGCTATTCTTTTTAATTGTAAGGATGATATTTGTCTTATTGAAATGGATTTTGGTTTCCCTTTTAGTGTAAAAGGTTTCCCTTCCTCATCCGGTTTTATCCCAGCAGTTCATCAGAGCTTTCTTCTTTTCCAGCCAATCCATTCCTATCAGCAAATCATAGGATCCTAATGGAAATATGTTCAAATTTACTTCTGTTGTAAAGCCATTTAATTGTATTGCTGTTTTGGGCAATTTATGTGTGACTTTTCTCTTAGTTCCAGTGGCCAGCTGTACCAACCATGACTGCTGAAATTTTTCAGGTTTAATTTTACATTTTTCTACGATTCCAGGCCTAATGTAACTCAAAGAAGCACCTGGATCAATCTAAACTGTAATAGGTATGTCAGAAATATTACCCTCCATTTCCACCATGGTTGCCTGATGTTCTGCTTGCCGATTTTCCAAAGCTGCACTGATAGTTGGTATGCTTCTGGCTATGTCGTTTACTGTTGTTGCCTCTCGTTCTCTGTTGATCATATGAATATTTCGATGGGGGAAATCCCTCATCATATGGGGTTCTCCACAGCCCCAACACTTCAAAGGTTTCTTCATTCTGACTGTCCCTTCCTTTTTATTCCCTTCTACTGGTTTTGACGCCACTTGGGACTGAGCAGTTTGACTTTCTCTTGGTTTATTAAATTTTTTCCGCTGATGATCTCTACCAAAATTTCTTAGATATGCTGGTTTTGGTCTTTTACCTTTGAACTCACCCTTGTTAAGCCAGCTCTTCCCTTGTTCAACTTTACCTTTAAACTGCTGATAGCATAATCTTGCTTTTCTAACAGCTTCATCCATTGTCTTCGGGTTGTCAAACTCAATTTTCTCTTTGTACACAGTAGGTAAGAAATTCAAAAACCTTTGAACCTTTGCTTTTTCTTCCCTTATGTAAGGAACATACCTCAGTAAATTGGTAAACTTAGTGACAAACTCATCAATAGTGAGTTGTCCTAGTCTAAGTTCATGGAATTCTTTTGCTTTATCATCATAATAACGTTCATTCAAATAACGACTTTTGAAATTAGTCTGAAAATATTCCCAAGTAACTGTTTTTTCATCAATGGCATGCACCATTTTTGTCTCTTCCCACCATAGTGTGGCTTTTCCTTGCAGCTGATACACAGCTAATATGGCCTTCAGATTGCTCTCATATTCATATACTTGGAAATACTTGATCATATTCAGCAACCAAGCTTCAACATCTTCTTCCTTCTCCCCATCATAGGAGGGAGGTTTAATCTTTCGAAATTATCCCTGCAATTCTCTTTTCTGCCTGTGTTGATTTCTAGCTGCATCCTCATCCTCAGACTCATCCATATTTCTTTTTCCGGAACCTTCGCCTTCCTGGCTGTTCCGGGAAGTGAGCTCTCTGATGAGCTTTTATTGCTCCTTACTGGCTGATGACAACATGTCATTTTGGCTTCTTAGTTCAGCCAATTCTCGTTGCAGCCTGTGCAACATAGCCATTACCGGGGCATTGGGATCTGGAGTAGCAAACTCATCCCGCAGATCCACATAAATCCCTTCACCTTCAGCCATTTCAACTGTACACACTTACAACACAGATTAACAAAGTTTATAAAACTTCAGAAAAACAAAATATGTAATAAGCAGTGAGCAAAAAATTAACAGCCCAATTTGTCGTAACTGGTGCTCCGATACCATTTGTCACACCTCCAAAATTTTATTTTTTTTTCTCATATTTTGATACTAACCTCTAAAGTTTTTCCTTGTTCCTCTAATTGAATATTCATTTAAAATAGGAAATAATAATCCCCCTTTTTTTTCATTGGGAAGGCAAATGATATTTTTAAGGTTTGAAGCATTTTTCTATTAGATGAGAACCTACTCACTATAGTCAAACCCCCAAATGTTATCGTATACGATTTATGAAATATGAATTCATAACATATGAAAGGTAAATTATTATATGTATATCCACATAACATTATAATCACAGCCTAAAGGCTATAGCATACGATTTATAAATTATGAACTCGTTACATATGAAATGTTAACATTATATCTATATACATAAAATTTCCACACTATACGTTAGCCCACATAATTACATAATTATATCTCTGCGTCCAATAATTATGTATTTTCCACATGGCGCATTATTATAAAATCGGGATACGAATCTTTAAACTTCGCATTTTTAATATGTATTGTACAGCTATGTAAAATTTGCATTTTAAATATATCAGCGCCACATATGATCTATACGTGGCTTGCGCTGGTCGTTTTGGTAGTTTTCTAAACCCGCTTCTAAACGTGACAGTGGTTTCACGGTTGACACTTCTCATTCTTATTGTGTTATAACCCGTTTTCCGGAATGTGACCGAGATTATGGTTAACGTACCTCTGGTTATTTTAAGAACTGACAGCGCTTAATCCGCTTGAGTGTGGTTTTCAACCCTAGTTGTCATGTAGTTTAATTCACGAGGTTTTTCCGGTTCACGGTTTATGATTTATGATACCATCATTGGGATTTCTAATCGTTTTCTTTTCACTGTATCGTATGTAGGGGCAGTCTTGCGTGTGATCGTGGAGAGAGAATTTTTGTACCTTAAGATTAGCCGCCTACACTTGTCATCAAGAAACTTGACCCGTGCGTCTTCTTCGTTTAAATTCATCCGCTCTCCCGTGGCGTGTTCTTCCTTTCATGTTCGCAGACCGCGTTTGGCCAGACATACTACTACCTATGCGAGTTGCCACGGCTTTCGCATCGGTCGTAGTTACTCCGCGGAAGGCCAATTTGCGCAGTTAAGTTCATCATTCCGCTGGACACCGACCGCCGATTGTATGAGGAGTTGAATAACATACACAACTTTTTCCAAACCCAGACTTCGTTGAATGATTTGATCTCACAATCCTCTCGGATCTCCCAGGGTACTTGGTGGTTGCGACCCCAGCTTTCCGAGATAGGGATCTTTGCGTATACACATGCTCGTCTCCAACCCTAGGTTTTCTATTTTCTATTTGAAGCCCTCGCGTTTTCATTTTCCTTTCAAGCCTTCTGGAGTTAGAAGGGCTGGAAGTGTATAGTAGGTTACTATCGGGGTTCAACGCTACATTTCAGCGTGTATGAACTAACTGTGCTGCGGTTTATCACGATCACTGAAGTGATACACCAGTGAACAATGTTTTCGGCTGTCTATTTTCCTCCCGAGCGAGGAACCCCTGCTCGTTCCAGAATCCCTCTCCTTCTTCTATTTACTATTTCATTTAACTACTGGTCAGTCTTTCCCTAATTCCTGATCTGTAGGTTTTATTTTATTTCAGGCTCAGGGAAGATTATCGGCTTTTCTCAGCGGCGCTCTGCCCATTCGTCCTTCAATATATTCAAGTTCCAGATCTCTGCTGCTATCCACCATTCCAAGGTGCGGATTGAGACACAGGGTGTGCACATCTGTGTGTAATGGCTGGAGGTTCTAGTTAGTTCATTTATGCGACCTCAACGCAATGATTGAGGGGTTTTCTGCGATTGCATTTATCCATGCATGTTAACTGGGGAACATTGATATACTAGCACGGTTACAGTGGGAGGTTTTCATTCAGTTGTTCTTTGATTGGAAGTCTGTTGACATTTTAGTTCTGGTTAATATCGTTTGGGCCGGAAGGGTGTTACTCTATCTCCCCATATTGCCCGCCATTATTGTGGTTACATGTTTTTGTTTTCTGATGTGTACATATATCAGGATGCATACTATTACATAGTGCCCTGCCTATTAGATTCATGTGATGTTTTTAGTTTAACAAAATCTCAACTAGCGAAACGACCAGGAGTAAGGTTGCGGGCTTATGTTATATTAAGTAGCGGACATCTGTTGTCAATATATGTTGTGGGAAGCCGCTTTTGTTTTCATGCCGCGGAATATAACGGGATATTATCTCTGCGTATACTATTATGCTGTCAAATGATCTTCCAGGGTGGTTCTAAGCTCGGCCTTTATCCCTATCCGAGAGGTAACATAAAAAAATTTGGTTAATCATTTAGCTTCACAGGTTATGCAGGTGCATACGCATTGGCAACCCTAACGACGGGATTCTGCCTAACTGCTGTCAACCGGTAATTGCTCGGTCAACTCTCCACATATGCGTTATCACTCTTTCATATGGTGTCATTGTAGTACTGATTTGATATTTTCATCTATTCAATTTTTATAGCACATGATATAATTATAAGAGTAATATTGTAAACCATACGCACGAGGTCGCACACTCTCACCACATTATACATATGCATATGTGACGCCCTAACGTTCTCGGTTTCACTTTATATAAATTGTATTATAGTTGTCATTTATAATATGTCATTTCGTTTGTTGTTTTCATAACATTCTAATACCCTTGCATTCGATAGGGTATGGGTTTATGAAGTTAATAAAATCTATGCAAAGTTGTTTGTGAAGATGGTCCCGTTATACCCTTCTACTCTAGATCATGGGTATAACCTTTACATCAGCACGTCCAATTCTTTTTTTTTTTTCATTTTAGTATACAATACTAAATTTCTCTCTTCCTCTGTATGTGTATCAATTCGATTCGAGTATGAGGCAGGAGTAGATTGCAACTCCTACATAAATGTTTCTATTGACATATTATATCAATGTTTCTATTGAATATTGAATTAAGTATTGCATTCAATATTATTATGTCTAAGTATCTAAAGACTTGAATCAAGCAGGATTTAAAACTTTTATACCATTCTATGCTACGTACTAAAAATTTACACTCAGGCTAAATAGCAAAAGGGCACCCCATGGTATTCCTTCTGTTTAGAAGTAGGACTGATCATAAATATAGAATCAAGCAATTATTTTCCTAGCATACATATTGGCATATATTTTCACCTTTGTATAAATACATGCAATGCAATTTAAACCTTAATTATATGTGGAGACTAAGTACCTTCAGATTTAGACCGTCTTTGGTTTAAAGTTTCTGTGGGTTTCTACTCCATGGATTTCTAGTCTACAACTAAACAGAATCTGGAAGGTGAATGCCTAAAGATAGAATCTGTTCAATGTAGTACTAAAATCAATCATTCCATTCCATTTGATTTTTATATGTAGCCAATTCATACCATCAAAAAGTAGAATAACAAAAATTTCAGAACATACCACAACCTGCAAATGACCAACCTCCCAACCTTAGAGTCCTCTTTGTCTCCCAGGACTCACCCCCGAGCAGAGATCACCTCCTCGAACAGATCAACCCCTGATCTGCTTAGGAGCAGCTTATTTAAGCTCATAATTCCCCAAAGCATGTTTCTAATTCTGCGTCCAGAATAGCAGGATGCTTTCTTTCCTGTTTAGCCTAGGCTTCCCATTTTGGGACTCTTTAAAAGTTGTTTTTATGCTTTCTTCTCAAACCTTTTCTAGTTTCTTTTTCTCAATTCTCTTCCTGCAACTACCCTCTTCATCGGGGAAATTTAGATTCCTCCTCAAATCTAAATTAATTTTCTGGCTATTTTTTTGAAAGATTTTTGGGGATTTGTTGCCTTATCCATCCTCATGGATTTGGCAAGTGATCTCAAATTCTCTTTTTGGTCAAAATGCACAATCATTTTATTTATTTCCTCAAATAAAATATGCAAATACATTCACACCACACTTATCCCTTCGGGTCCACCCCCTTAGGATTTAAGTTCAAATGTCTAACTTTAAAAATTCAACACACAATTTGGGGGTGTTACAACAATTTAGTTTAGTTTCATTGAAGTGTGATGGACTTCACTGAGAACCCTTGAAAATAGCACCCTACTGTGTATGTAGCACTGTCACCTCCAAGTTTGTACGAACCTTGAGTTGATAAAGTAAAGTAGGTCAACCCCTGGAGTTGCAAAACTCTTGGTGCAAAACCAGGGTTCACCATGTGGAATTCAAGAGGCTCCAAAAAATTGCTTCTAAATTTATTCAAAACCCCCACCTGCGCTTCAAGGGTGGGTGACATAAAGTTGCCGAGTATTGGCTCAACCATTGGGGGATTAAGAAGGAGATCATCATGGGAAGAAAATATAGTGTCAAAAATACTATTACCTCCAATTTTAAGGACAATATGTGGGATGATAAGAAGTTGGAGGGCAAAAGGGAGCTAAGATATTATAAAGAGGTGATCAACCCCACTCTTGATAACCAAAATTATCTCTCTGTGTTCACCATCACCAAGAAGAAAATGAACATTGTTAGGATAAGAAGTAGTTCTCATGAGATTCAAAATGAAACCAAGCTGTGCTCTCCTTACAATAATCTGTGGAATGATAGAATCTCTCAGGTTTGTGATATTAATATAGTGGAAGATGAAAAACGCTTCATTTTTTATTGCCTGAATCTCACTCATATCCACTCTCAATTCCCTATCATGAGCCACACCTCCAATATTTTTGAATTATTAATCCAACCCAACTATAGCAATCTTCAAGCACTTATTTCCCTTATCCTCAATCACAAAAACAAGATTTTGAGGTATCAAGCTTAGAATATTTTTCTTTTCTTGAGGTACGATAGACCACATTAGTATTAGTGCACATTTTTTTCTCCTTAAATTAGGCTATAAATAGTACATATGCTATAGGTTGTGTTGGTAAGCTATGTTTAACCAATCCCAACATTTTTTGCGTGGTTTTGGGGTTGCCTCTATGGAGTAAACCAACTCGGAAAATACTTGAAACAAGAAATTAAAAAATGCGTAGAAGCGCTAATGTAGCCAGAAATTAAAAAAATATGAAGAAGCATAAGTATAACTTGAGATTCTGTAGTGATAGTAGGCATGACGAAAAACAAGGAAGAGCAAAGCATCTTTGGAGTCCTTAGTCTTTGGTTTCATCATCATTTTTTGGTTGTTCATCCACTATGGGGCAGACATACACCTGCGCAGCTGCTTGCTCTGTATCATTGGGTCGTGTAGGCTTAGGGATCAATGTACAAAGCGTAGGGGCCACCGGGTATTCTGCGTCAGGAATGCGCATCCAAGTACCTTCAAAATTAATATTCCAAACATCTATATCCTCCACCTAATCCTCCTGAGATGGAAGAGCCTCAATCTTGCGAGGCGATAGGTGTGCCTAATGCGCGATGTTGGACTTCTACAACCCACATCTTCCTCTCTTTGAAGCCTGCACAAGGACCTTCTCCTCCTAATCTGGTTTGGAGCCCTATCTAGCGTAATTGCCTGAGGATGAGCATTCAATAGGCTGCAAGCAATTATCCTTCTCGTGGTGGTAACGACGAGGGAGCACCCCTCTCTAGCCACCACAGATGTTTCTTTGACGCAGCCTAGGTGCCGTGGTCAGCATTTGAGAGACGGAGAGGTGGGGCGAGGGATGGGGAAAGTAGATACAGTATGTTTGGCGAGGTGGGAGGGATCGAACCGGGGGGAGAGAGACTTTTAGTTTTATAATTAATATAGTTGAAAAATTGTTATAAAGTAACTTTATATATACATATATATATACATATACATATATATACACACATACATACATACATACATACATATATATATATATAATTGTTTTTTTTGTTGTTGTGGTGTTATAATTTTATTAAGTTGGTATGTTTATAAGTTTTTAAAACATTGGAAATTTCATTTAAATATTATTAAAAAAATCATTTTAACGTTTTCAAGTTAATGTTATGTTTTAAATAAATTAAAAATCATTGTATAGAAAGCTCTTCTTGGTTTGGAGATGTAAAATCTATACTAACAGGGTCAACCACGTGAAGGTGAGAGCTTAAATGACCCCAAAAAAATTCCATGATTGGCATGGAACTAACCACTGACGAGAACCATCACAATCCATTTCCAATGAGGCACAATCACTCACATGCATACATGGACACAACAGACAAAGGGTGCACACAAACATTACAAACATTGACTCACAAAGTGACATGTTCACACACATCACACTTATTATAAATTTTAGAATTAACATTATTCTATGCATTTAAAAATTACTTTATTTTATGCATGTGATGAAGATTGAGTATAGAAATTATGATGTTAACAATTACATTTATTTCATAAGTTAATTAGTATGTTATGGTAATTGAGAAGTACTTATTTTCTTTTTTATTTTTAAAACAATGATTAACATTTAAAAAAAAATAGAAATAATATTTTTTCCACATATTATTAAATATAGTGTTATGAAAAAGAAAATTATTAATTATTAAAATTAATGATAATTTTAAATAAATTAATTAAATTTATTGTATTGAATTGATTTTAATATTAAATAATTAAGTTATATGTGTTATTACAAATTGATGCTATTATAAATATTATGTTATTGTGTTTTCCTTTTTAAGGGTTTTGAACCTTGAGTCTTATGGTTTGCATTATACTTTATAAACTCACAAACATTAAATGAGTGGTACAATGAGGGATAATATTAAGTATTTTTTAATGTCAGTGTAATATCTATACTATTTTTCATTCTAAAGTGATAAATTAATATTATTAATATTTTAAATTTTGATTAAAAACAAAAATAAAATTAAATAAAAATAAAAAAAATTGATTAAAATAAAAATAAAAATTTTAAAATTAAAAAACTAAAATAATTTATAAATAATAATAATAATAATAATAATAATAAAGATAATAGAATTTTTAAAAATATTTAAACTAATTTATTTATGAGTTAATATTTGAAATAATATATTTATATATAGAGATAATGATACTATATTTATATTTATATAAATAGATAGTTGAAAAAAAAAATATTCATACATATCACACTTATGTAAATACAGCTAAATAATACATAGAGAAATATCATGAATAATAGATTCATACACACATGAAGAATGCATTCGTACACATACAAAGAATATATGTAGACAGGGCACATACAAATTTAACAAAGAATTTCATATACAAATGAAGAATATATTCATACACATACAAAGAATACATGTAAACAAGAAACATACAAATGTACAAATGTAGCAAAGAACAGATGCATACAAACATGAGGAATATATTCATACACATACAAAGAATACAAGTAAACAAGACACATACTAATGTAGGAAAAAACAGATTCATACACACATAAATAATACAATTATACACATAAAGATTACATTTATACACATACAAAGAATAAAAGTAAACACGACACATAAAAATGTAAACAAGAATTTCCTAGACATGAAGAATACATTCATACACATACAAAGAATACAAGTAAACAAGACACATACAAATGTAGCAAAGAACACATTCATACACACATGAAGGATATATTCATATGCATACAAAGAATATGTAAACAAGACACATACTAATGTAGCAAAGAATAAATTCATACACACATGAAGAATACATTGATACACATACAAAGATAATAAGTAAACAAGACATAAAAATGTAGAAAAGAATAGATTCATACACACATTAAGAACACATTCATACAGATACAAAGAATAAAGTAAACAAGACACATACAAATGTAGCAAAGAATATATTCATACACATAGAAAGAATACAAGTAAATAATATACACACAAGTATAGCAAAGAATCCATTCACACACATATCAAGAATACAAGTAAATAATACACACAAATAAAACAAATAATACATTCATACACATACACAAGAATTTTCAAAAATACACATAGAAAGCTAATAGTGAAGGAATACTGAAAAACATTGAATATAATACAAAAAATTCCTCAAAATAAATAAATTTATATACATACAAACAATGAAAGCACCACTCTAACACTCAAGGAACACTAAAAAAAAATACGCTTGTATACATAGAAATAAAGAATGAAGGAACACTGAAAAGCATACTAAATAAGACATTCACAAACATAGAAGAATAAACATTCTAGAAAAATACATACAAGAAATGCAATCACTGTCAATAATACATTCACACACATCATATGAAAGTAGATATTCTATTTATTAATCCATACCAAAATAAAATGCTCTACAAAGAAATTTTAACTATAAAAATGCAAATATATATATATATATATATATATATAAAATACACAAGAATTTAAACATAACAAATTAATACAAATAAATAATAAAAACATTTAAATATTTACAAATTCTCTAAATAATATATTCACGTTTAATTTAAAGATCAATGTAAATATAAAATAATATTTATTTAATATAAGAAAAAAATAAAAAATAAAAAGTAAATATCCCAATAAGATATTTATAATAAAAATATATAATTAAATAAAAAATCAAAATCAAAATCAAAAATCAAAAAATTAAAATTAAAACGAAAGAAAAACAATTAGGTTATAATTGTCATATAACATATGTGAATAAGAGTCATTTTGACATTTATTCATATCAATAAGATGCTTAAAACATTGTAAAAATGTTAAGTGATTTATGTGAATAAAAGTGATTTTTCCATTTATGCATATATTGGTAAGATGTTTAAAACATGTTTCTAAATTATTATTATAATAAAATGAGATATTTTAGTTTTTTCATATTGAAGTTACTATAAACTAAAGATGGTGAAAACCATGAACACAAGGAACACAACTCAAAGGAGGGTTACAATTTAACCTTCCTAAAATCCTTTTGGAGAGGTTGAATTCCCCTCTAAAAAGAAAGAAAGAGCCTATTCCTTTTATTAATGATATTTTGTGTTCATGTACATTTTTTGATAGGCCCATCTAAACAAAAAATATAGATAACTTTTTCTAATTACAAAATTACAAAAAAATAAAAGTAGATAATGTCTTTGGCCACAAGTAACTTCAGTATTAATAAATTTTCTGCAACATACAACATTGAAATGATATTGCTAGTATATAATATGATATACAAATGCTTCCTAACAACTTGTAACATAATTAAATACAAAATTCATAAAGAATATTATATAAACCGATAATGTATGAAAAATATTATATAAACCCATAATGCATGAGAAATAATAAGAAAAAAATATTAATATAATATTAATATCATATAATTTGCAAATTTTATATAAATTTGACCGAGAAATAATAAGAAAAAAATATTACTATAATATTAATATCATATAATTTACAAATTTTATATAAATTTGACCATTACATATTAAAAATAGATAAAAAACATGCATATTGATAAATCTTTAATTTCAATACAACACTTACATACTTTTATTAATAAAATTGGTTTGAGTAAATACAATTGACAACTCTTAAAACTTATATATATTTTTTAAATTAAAATATAAAACAAAATAATGAATAACTAGTCATAATAAAATATAAAGTAACAAAATGCATGTTTATTTTAGAAATTCTAAATAGATCGCTGGAAAATATATTTCTCTCACTAAAATTAAATGTTACATTGGAAACTTAAAAAAAAGGGTAAAAGCGAAAACACCTTGTGATATAATTAATAAAACTAAACACGTTGTGATATAATTAATAAAACTACGTGATTAACAATAGAGAGCAAAAAGAACCTTGTGATATAATTAAACAAAACTACGTTAATAATAGATAGGAAAAATAATCTTTGATTATCTAAGAGTTTCCACATGAAACTAGTTGTAGGACATGGCGTATGATTGTTTTATCTCATCATCATGACATTCTGATTGCCCACTATTGCATATCTGCTGTGTTGTGTTTTGAAACTGCTTAAGAGTGAAGGGTTCATCTCATAACCTGTTATGACTTCCTCTTGACAACTAACCAATGTCCCCTTCCTCTTGACTTTGAAACATATCAATGAACAGGGGATTTTTTTCATGGATGAATAGGGGAAGAGTATTGATAAAAAGTTTAAACTAAAAGAATGAGATCAATATCACTCTAGGATGAGCTTTATATAGTATTTTTACACCATGGAAAACCACGATAATTCTAGAAGAGGAACAAGATTGATGCTAGTATTTATTTATTATTTGTGTTTGGGACACTAGCTCTAATAATAGCTTTTATATTCCTAATGATTGCTCATTTCCTTTCTTTTCTTGCCTCATTGACATTTTGGACTACTTTCCCAAATTCACCTTGGTTAAAGTTTATTAGAATTAAGATAACAAATTAAGATAATTTGACAAAGTTTAGAAAGATAAAAATATCTAAGATATTTTTTTAAAATGTTATATATTAATGAGAATTGAGAATAATTATTGCATTAAGTGACATTAAGTTAAAGCTAAGTTTAAATATATGATTTGCATAAGGAAGTTGAAACTAGTTTATATGGTGGAAATGGAGTATGTATTAATAACCATATATTCTAACCTTAAGCTTTTGAACAAAATACTACGATATCTACACTATTTGTGTTGTACATTCACTAATACTAACCTAAAAAATTAAAATCTACAAAGCTTCAAAATTTTACACTAAACCATGATGAATTATTCCTCCACTTTAATTTCTAAGTTTTTTGATTAACCATTAAGAAATAGAGAACATATCATTTTTTATATACTTGCACACTGATAGTATTTTAAGAAAAGTAATTTTTTTTTAGAATTTTTAGATTACTCATAAGTATAATTTTTGGTTTACATTTCAAGAGATAAATGAAAATGAGATACAATTACTTACGTGCCCACTTGACTGTGTAAAAAACCCTTTTGCTCGTCTCAGGTGCTATGGTTCAAATGCTTCTACAAGCGGCTAGTTTTTCTTCAAAAATCTGGAGGAGGGCAGGGCCCTGATTGCAGGTTTTCGTCAGCGGGGGTTGGCCCTGGCCCAGCACATGCACAAAGCAGGGGTCGAGGGGACCCCATATTTTAAACACGTAATTATGGAAAAAGGAAAAGGTCCTCTAGAAGGGGTGTAGATCTCTAGTTCTTCCAGTTTGGAGAAAGAGTAGTTAAAAGGAAAAAAAAAGGCAGGAGGGTATACAAAGGAAACCCAACAGCAGAAACAGACAATTGACATCAAGATTATGGAAGGAAAAGACAAAAGGGACTCCATTCCTGATAGAAAAACTCTAGAAACAGAGAGAAAAGACAATGGTTCTGAGGGAACCGAGGCATAGGCCCACCATGAGGCGACATTGGGTGGTTCAAACACTAATGACCAGAAGTTGGAGGACATGGGTCACTGTAAGCCCAAAGCCAAAGAAGGTATAAAGGTTATCATCTCTAATCTGGAGCTACAAGATTACCATGACCACATGTCTATCCACGCTGTCATTTGTAAATTTATCGGGTTCTGGCCCATAGAGAAAGAATTATGCCTTTGGATCCGTCAACAGTGGAAGCCAAAGGGAGATGTAAAGCTACACCTAGGAGAAAAGGGCTTTTTCATGGTCGTCTTTGCAAACCTACAGGATGGAGGCCACATATTTGATGGTAGCCCTTACTTTTATGCTTTGGTTGGCCTCTATATGAGACTATGGAAGCTAAACTTTGCTCTGGAACAGGAAACTTTCACGCATGTTCCAGTTTGGATTCGTTTTTTCTCTCTTCCTATTGACTATAGATGACTTGTGGCCTTGGAATAGATTGGCAACACATTGGGGACCTTCATCCAAGCCTCTGAGGCCACTCTACAAAGAAGGTATACTTCTTGTGCCCATATCTATGTTGAAATGGATGTCTCTAGTGCTTTACATGATGGGTTATGGTTAGAATTCAGGGATGACATGTTTTTTCAAGCCATAGATTATGAAGAAATCCCCTTCCACTGTCCGAAGTTCCATGAACATGGTAACCTGTTTAGGGAATTCCCTATGAAAAAAATGGCTGAGAAACCCAAAGAGTCATCAATGAAGAATCAAGACAGTTTCACTTGTCCAAATGGCAAATAGAGAGCCAATAGGAGAGCCCAACCGAAAGAAGGAGCCTCCTTTAGAGCCACGGGAAACACCTTTGAGATCTTGGTAGATGGGTCCATTATTTCTAATACCCTGCAAACACAAGACCATCAGCAACAGGCCTTGAACATTCCCACACAGGCTGACATAGCTCCCTAAACGGAGTTTACCAAGGAGAGCGCACTAGGAACCAATCAAACAACGGACCTAGAAGGAGATGCAGAAATGATATCCAGTGAGTTGGGAATAGAGGATATGGAGCTCAGTGACATCCTCGAGAAGGAAGATATGGATCTCAACTCCATGGTGGAACAATGGAAGAAGAAAGGAATGGAACATGTCCCTGAGGAGGAAATAGATAGGATAAACTACTTATTCTTATCAAGACAACATGCATAACTACAAGGACTAAAGGGGAGTCATGGAGCCACCAAGAGTCTTGGAGTTAGTGCTCAGGGTTTTCACCTCACCAACAATAGTGTCAAACATAGAAAGAAAAGAGGACGTAGAACGAATAAGGAAGCACTTTTTGAGCTTGGTCAGCTTCTCCTCAACTCAGGTAAGATGAAAACCCTTGAGGCTTTCACATTCACCTCTTAAATTTGTTAATCATGAAAATTCTCTCATGGAATGCAAGAGGGCTTAATAACCAATGGAAACAAAGACTACTGAAAAATAAGATTAAAAATGAAAACCTAGATATGATTTTCTTACAGGAAACCAAATTTTCTATTTTGAAGATCAAAGGAATTTGCAAAAACATTGGCAAATGAATGAATTACACAGAAGTAGAAGGTCATGGATTGATGGGTGGTCTAGCCACCTTTTGGAATCCTCATTCCATATATCTTATCAGTGTTGAGGCTACTAGATCTTAAATCTCCCTGAAGGTGCAAATTATCAGGGAAGCCAACACCTTTGTTTGCAGAAATGTCTACAGTCCCCAAAAATTAGAGGACAAAATGACTCCATTAAACAGTCTCTTATAATTGCATCAAAGACATCCAACTGCTAAAGCCACTTATGGTCAAGATTTCAACATGATTACAACGTTGGCAAAAAATAAGGTGGTATGAGGACTTTAAATAGGGATGTTGAAGCCTTCAACAATTTCATCCAAGAAGGCAACTTAGTGGATATCCTACCCAAGAATGGCATGTTCACCTGGAATAACAAGTGGGGAGGGGACAGACAGATTGCCTCCAGACTAGATCATTTTCTCATTGTGGATTCCATCCTAATGGAGGGGGTCACTATTGAGTCAGATATCATTCCTTGTGGAGGGTCAGACCATTGGCCTGTTACTCTGGATGCAGCCATCCTTGGGACTCCAAAGAATAGGACTTTCATATTTGAAATATTTTGGTTAGGCCATCTTGAATTCTTAAATAACATCAAATCTTGGTGCAAGAACTGCTGGAAACCCAAGGCACCAGAATGTATAGGCTGCAGGCTCAGTTAAGGCACATCAAGCCTCGTCTCAGATCCTAGAACCAAGAGGTCTTTGGCGATATCTTCAAAGATAAAAAAGCCTTAGAGGACCAATTGGCTTAGATCCATACCGAGTGGCTCACTAGAAACATCAACCAAGATACTATCAGCTAGGAACAGATCCTCATGCTAAAATGGAATGAGAGATGTCAATAGGAAGAAATCTTATGGAAGCAGAAATCTCGTATCTAGTGGCTCAAGTTGGGGGAAAAGAATACTCATTTTTTCCATCTCTCGACAGTGGACTACAGATGTGCTAACAAAATCACCAGTCTAATGGATGAGCTAGGAAACCCCCTTAGCTCTCATCAGGACATTTCTTCTCTCCTCGTCGACCATTTCAGCCATATTTCTACTGAACCTGAGATTGATAGAACTGAGGCTAGAAGGGAGGTCTTGAAATCTATTCCGTAGCTCATTACAGAAGATCAAAATAAATCCCTAAACCACCCAGTTACATTGGAGGAAGTGGAAGAGGTAGTGAAAGAAATGCTTAATGGCAAGGCACCTAGGTCGGATGGCTTCACTATAGATTTTTTTAAAGCTTGTTGGGATATCGTTTAGCTCAAAGTTTGGGTGGTGGTGGAGGACTCTCGCAAGTCAAACTCCATCCTCGGGTCCCTTAACTTCACTTTTATTGCCCTAATTCTGAAGGAGGAAATGAACAACACCGCTTCTAAATTATGACTCATTGCTTTATGTAATGTGCTCTACAAGATCATCTCTAAAGTCATGGCCAATAGATTAAAACCCATTCTCCCCTACATCATCTATGAGGAGAAATCTAGCTATGTTGAAGGAAGGAAGATCTTGGATAATGTTTTACTTGCTTAGGAGATGATTCATACTCTTCAAACACAGAAAAAAGCTGGAATGATCATTCAGCTGGATCTTTCCAAGGCCTATGATAAGGTCAGTTGGGATTTTATTGAGGATATTCTAGCTGCTTTTGGTTTCTATCAAAGGTGGATCAAGTGGATTTTAGCCCTGGTCAAAACCCCTAGCTATTTTATCCTGGTTAATGGTGCACCTTCTTTCCCCTTCACCCCCTCCCGTGGTATCCGCCAAGGAGATCCCATCTCCCCTTTTCTGTTTGTCATTGTCATGGAAAGCCTAAGTATAATAATCAAAACAGCTCATGCCAGCAACTCCATAAAGGGTCTCCAGCCCCTGTCAAACTTCCCTCTCATCAGTCATCAACATTTTGTGGATGATACCATGCTTCATGGTACCCCCACGGTGAAGGAAGCTCCAGGGTTCAAAGCCATTCTAGATCTGTTCTGTTTAGCTTCAGGTATGGACCTAAATCTTGATAAATCTTCCATTTTCTTTTTCAACACTCCTCTGACAATCCAAAGGCATCTCATGACGATTTTAGGGTTTAGTAGAAGATGCCTTCCCTTCAAATACCTTGGCATCCCTCTCATTGATAAGCCTTGGCAAAAGCTCCACTGGGAGAAGCTGCTCTCAAAGCTCAAAGCCAATTGTAATAGCTGGACTAGCAGAGTCCTTAACTTCACTGGTTGCCTAACTATGACCAAGGTTTTTCTTCAAGCTATTGCTTAGTTCATGCTCTCCATCCTACCAGTGCCCAAAGGATTCCTTCAAAAGATCAGAAATATTCATCGGACCTTCCTTTGGTTGGGTAGAACGGTCAAACAAAAGTGGGCTCTTGTGGCTTGGGAGAAACTTTGTAAACCCAAAATCCTGGGGGGTCTTGGGCTCTGCGACCCATAAACTGTGAATAAAGCCAGTGGGGCAAAGATTTGGTGGAGGTGGATCAAATATCCTACTTTTCCCTGGGATGGAATGTGGAAAGCTAAGTATGTTGAGGATTGGAATCAGCAAGAACTCATGAGAATGACGAATATTCAAGCTGGCTCCCCCATCTAGAACCTAGCAAAAGCTAACAGAAATACTATCTCCAATCACTTCTTTTGGGAAATTTGAAATGGAAAAATGGCCCTTTTCTGGGAGGATGCTTGGCAACAATTACCTAAGCTAGAGTGCCTTGAATATCTCTCCCTTCAAAGAAAATACCAGGAACAAGAAAATTTTCTAGTTTTTCAGTACTAGGCAGACAATAGGGAGAACCCTCATTGGAGACAATGGAACCTCAATATACCCTTTGATTCATATGATATGGCCAACCATTCTCTCTCCTTTTTTTCCTCGTTGGAATCTTGCAAAATCCGACATTCATTGGAGGGAGGAACTTATAACCTAAAGGAAGCTAAGCTCTACATCGAACAACATCATCTGGAAGAGAAGATGCAAGGGGATGAGAATGTTTGGGATGTAATTTTGTGGCCAAAAATTAAAACCTTCCTATGGACACTTTTACAATGGAAAACCCTAACTTGGGAGAACCTCCGCAAAAAGGGCTTCTATGGACCCTCCTGTTGTCCACTCTATTTGAGCGCAAAGGAAGCCATGAACCATCTCCTCAACACTTGCTAGTGGACGAATAATCTTTCGTTGTGGATGCAGGACATCTTTAGGAATACAGACAGAGATAGGGTTTCCATTCAGAATACAATAGTTAATTAGAGGTCAATTTTTTCTAAATGTGACACTGTCAACAACCTATGGAAACTAAGCCTTGGGTTCATTTCTTGGTCTACTTAGAAAGAACGAAACAGTCGAGTCTTTCAGCAAGAGACTAGGAATGAAGATGAAAAAATTAACCATTATGTAGAATATGAAAGAAACAGTTCTAACCCACAACAAAGCTTCTTAGACGGAGAAAATTTTAGAATATGACAAGCGTATCTTACCAATTTTTGGGTTAGGGGTGGCCATGAACCTCAATTCCCCTGCGCAGTGGCCTCAACCTCCTCCGTCTCAGCAGCCATTGAAGCATCCTATTCCGGGTTTTCTCAATCTGAATTTCAATGGAGCTTCCAGGGGAAACCCTACCTCGGCTGGATATGGTGGTTTCATCCGCAATGATAAAGTCAGAATTCTCCACATTTTCAGCTTGTCCCTGGGAGAATCCACAAACAATGAAGTGGAGTTTTCTGCCTTGGAACAGGGCCTAAATAACCTTATTCATATGAGAAATGAAGCAGCAGTGGTGGAAGGTGATTCCCTTCTAGCTATCTCTGCGGCTAGGAAGATTCAAAATGACACTCGGCTAGATAGGGTTTCCAAACATCAGCTATTAGCCATGGTTACCAATCTCATAGCCAAACATCTCACTATTCTCAAAGGTATCATCCTTCAGGCTATCTGGCAAAATGATAGTGCTTTGGTGGATGCCCTGGCTAACCATGCGGTCAACCACCCACATGACATCATCGACACTTGTTGGCACGATGTTACCTGTCTTGCGCTCTATGATGAATGCACGCTTATTTGGACACAAGAACTTTCAGGTACATCTAGGATGGTGAATAACCTTCAGATTACTGATTATCAATGATTCATGTGGGTTCTACAGATCAGGATTTTAATGTTCTTTGTTATTCAGAGTTTGCAGCTCAGACATTTGTACCTTATCAAGCTTCAGAAAAGATGGAATTATCAGAGCAATTTCGAGAATCAGAATAAGTGTAAGGGAAGATCAGACACGTGGCCCTGGCTCTTGAGGTTTGTTCTTGGTTTCCTGTTTGGCATGCGCTCTCATAATTGGCCAATCGGAGCTCACCTTAGGGGAATCCACGATGGCGGCTGGCGGGATGGGGCGGCTTCCCTTTACCATTATATTGCGCTCTGGGCCTCTCCTCTATATATTAATTCTATTCCTCACAGGTTCCCTCAGCATAGTTCGTGGTTCAACTTTGGTTTTAGGCTTTGCTGGGCAGTTTCTGTTACTAGTTTCACTCTCTTTTCCTCTAGTTTGGTGTTTTCTGCCATGTCTGAGTGAGTTCTTCATAGCTCAAAGGCTGCAAATAATTTCAAGTGGACTTGAGACAACTTTGAGCAATCGATCCCCGACAAAGGAAAAACTATTATCCATGATCTCGAAAAGGAGGCTAGTCCTGCCAGAACTAGTTTAAACAGTAAGGGCATCGAGGAGGAGATGGACTGGATCAAAGATCCTGGTACCCCGAACACGCATGCGACACAATTTCTGAGAACACAGGAAATGGTGTGGCATATGAAAACTCTACTTGCCAAATCCCTCAGCAGTCAAGGCGCGACGGTAAAAGAGGCCTTCCATGCTCACTCTATGGCCTCAGCGAAGAATTCAGCCCGTTTGGACAAGCTGGAAGTCTCCTTCAATTCAGTCAATGAGCAGATGAAGATGCTCACCAGCTGCCTTGAAGGTTTCATTCGGCTCTTTGAGTTGTACTTGCGTTATGCTTTAAATTTTTCGATAGAAATCCCGACTGACAACTCCAAGACCACCATTATCCACTGCCACTATCCTCGGAATGTGCCTCAGAGTAAAGATGAAGTGGGTCCTAGTGTAGCGGGTCAGAATGTGGTGATTCCAAGTGTGGCGGGTTCTAGTGCAGCGGGGCCAAGTGCGTCTGAAGGACTAGGTAATGTTTAAATGGACCTTTCGTCTCCTACCGAATTATTTCCTTTTGCTAGTCTGTGTACTTCCCTAGTTATTTGTTATTTCTTTATCAGTTTTAAATTGCTATATGATGGCATCCCTGTGTGGAGGGCCAGTTCTTACTTTACAGTCTTATCGCAAGTTAGTTTTGTTTGGCGGATCTGTCAGCTTCTGTTATGTCTATTTGTCTATCTCCTGACCACAGTTTTTGTGTCTGTGCCTTCGGGCTGTTTGGGCTGGCCTGCGTTCCTACCTTCGGGTAATGGCAGCTCTTTTTGTAACTCTTTTTATACTATTGTGATCTAATATTTCAGCTTACTTACAAAAAAAAGAGATACACTTATGCCAAATGCCAACCATGTACTTTTAAATATTTTAAAATTTAATAAAATAAATATTTTATTAATTATTTTATTAAAATTTTATAAAATATTATTAATGCATTGTTAAAATATTGTATCTTAAAATGTTTCAATGTTAAAGTTATGTTTTATAATATTGTGCTTTAAATAAAATAATATATGATTATTATGATTTAATTATTTTTTGAACATTTTTTGAAATGATTCTTTTTAATATTTAGTGATATAATTTTAAAATGGTGTTTAATTATATTTTAAACTTTGGTTAAATAAATATATATATATTTTTAAATATTTATTGAAATGATTCTTTTTTTTATATTTAATGATATAACTTTAAATGTTGGTTTAATTATATTTTAAACTTTAGTAGAATAAATATTCAATGTTTTTAAAATTTATTATAAGATATTATGATTATGTTTTAATAATTAAAAGTTTTTTATAAATATAATAATATATTAGTATTTTTCTTTTTCCTTCAATATATAGACTTTGTTTTTCATCGAATACATAGACTAAGCCATCATGAATGGTATATGTATATATATTTTATTAAAGATATATTTTAAAATTTTGTTGACATTATATTTGTTTATTTTATAATTGTAAAACATATGATAAAATGAAAAAGTAGGATACTAATATAAGAAATATAGATTTCATTTTAACACAGGATATCATCAATATTGATCAAATTTCTTCAAATAGAAACTTTTTTTAAGAATGAAAAGAGATTTAATCTTTCTTTTGATATTTTAATATTGTGTAGTTGATATAGACTACTTTAATTTCACATTTTAAATAGACTAGGCTAGCTTAATTTCACATTTTAAATAGACTATGTTCCACATAGTTTTATTTTTAGTATTAGTTTATTTTTATTTTTCTATTTTTACTTCCATTTTTTATTTTGACTTAGTTAAAATGTTTACGTTGCACTAATGTTTTCATTTTATTTATTTATTTGAACCTTACAACATTTCCACCATAATAAATTAGAGAAAAAGACTTAGCACAAATATATATTTTTTTCATTTTTTTAAATAATATTTAACAAATTAATTTGAAATAATTTTTAATTATATTTTATATATTTTAAAGTTTAATAAAATGAACCATAATTAAATTTTAACATTTTTTAATTACATTTTATATATTTTAATAAAATAAATAACAATATAATTTATGTATTTGTATTATTATGATTTAATAATTAAATGTGAATGATAAATATAATAATATATACATATTTTCTAAATATTTTTATCATAAAACATAATAATAATTATTTATTTTTATTTTTAAATAATATTTAACAAATTAATTTTAAATAATTTTTAATTAAATTATATATATTCTAAATTTTAATAAAATACATAATAATTAAATTTTATTTTATTTTTAATTACTTTTTATATATTTTAAGTTTTAATAAAATAAATAACAACATTATTTATTTATTTTTATTATTATCACTTAATAATTAAATGTGAATGATAAATATAATAGCATACATTTTTTAATATAATTAGTTATTTTTATTTTGCTATTTTTACTTCCATTTTTAATTTTATTTTGACTTTGTTAAAATGTTTAAATTATACTAATGTCTTAATTTAATTTAATTTAGTTTATTTATTTATTTGGACTTTACAACATTTTTACGATAATAAATTAGAGAGCAAGTCTTAGAACAAACATATATTTATTTTATTTTTAATTTTTAATAATATTTAACAAATTAATTTTTAATAATTTTTAATTAAATTTTGCGTATTTTAAAGTTTAATAAAATAAATAATCATGAAATTTTGAATTTTTTTTAATTACATTTTATATATTTTTTATTTTAATAAAATAAATAACATTTATTTTATTGTTATGATTTAATAATTAAATGTGAATGATAGATAAAATAATATATAATTTTCTAAATATTTTTATAATAAATCATAATAATAATTAACAATTAAATTATATTAGGTTAGGTTTATAATTAATATAGTTGAAGAAATTTTATATATATCTATATCTATATATAAAGTTGGTATATTTATGGGTTTTTAAAATAATGAAAATATCATTTAAATATTATTAAAAAATCATTTTAAAGTTTTGAAGTTAATGTTATGTTTTAAATAAATTTAAAACTATTGTATAGAAACCTCTTCTTGGTTTGGAGATGTAAAATCTCTACTAATAGGGTCAACCACGTGAAGGTGAGAGCTTATATGACCCCAAAAACAGTCCTTCATTAGCATGGGATTAACCACTGACGCGCACCATCACAATCCATTGCCAATGAGGAACAATCACTCACATGCACACAATTGAAATAATATTTTTGCAACATATAGTGTTATGATTTTTATTTTATTTTTTAATTATTAAAATTAATGAAAATTTTAAATAAAGTCAATTAAATTTATTGTAATGAATTGATTTTAATATTAAATAATTAATTTATATGTGTTATTACATATTGATGCTATTATAAATATTATGTTATTAGTTTTTCCTTTTTAAGGGTTTTGAACCTTGAGTCTTATGGTTTGCATTATACTTTATAGAGTGACAATCATTAATTGAGTGGTACAATGAGGGATAATATTAAGTAATTTTTAATGTTATTGTAATACCTATACTATTTTTCATTTTAAAGTGATACATTAATATGATTAATATTTAAAAATTTGATAAAAAAAAAAATAAAAGGAACAAAAAATTGATTAAAATAAAAATAAATAAACAAAATAAAAATTTATAAATTAATAATAATAAAAAAGATAATAGTTTTTTAAAAAATATTTAGACTAATGTATTTATGAGTTAATATTCGAAATACTATATTTATATATAGAAATAATGATACTCTATTTATAATCATATAAATAGATAGTTAAAAAAAAAAAGTATATTCATGCATATCACACTTATGTATCTACAACTAAATAATACATAGAGAAATATAGGTAATAATAGATTCATACACACATGAAGAATACATTCATACACATACAAAGAGTACATGTAAACAAGACACATACAAATGTGGCACATACACACATGAAGAATACATTCATACACATACAAAGAATACATGTAAACAAGACAAGTACACATGTAGCAAAGAATTTCATACACGCATGAATAATACATTCATAGACATACAAAGAATACAAGTAAACAAGACACATACAAATGTAGGAAAGAACAGATTCAAACAAACATGAAGAATACATTCATACACATACAAATAATACAAGTAAACAAGACACATACTAATGTAGAAAAAAAACCCATTCATACCCATAGAAAGAATAAAATTAAATAAGACACATGCAAATCTAAACAAGAATTTCATAGACATAAAGAATACATTTGTAACACCCCCAATTTGTGTGTTGAATTTTTTTAAAAGTTAGACATTTGAACTTTAATCCTAAGGCGGTGGACCCCAAGGGATGAGTATGGTGTGAATGTATTTGCATATTTTATTTGAGAAAATAAATAAAATTTTTGTGCATTTTGACCAAAAAGAGAATTAGAGATCACTTGCCAAATCCATGAGGATGGATAAGGCAACAGATCCCCAAAAATCTTTCAGAAATCCTTGAAAGAAATTTATTTATATTTGAGAAGGAATCTAAATTTCCCCAATGAAGAGGAGTAGTTGGGAAGAGGTGAGAAAAAGATGGAAAAGCTGAGGAAAAGCTTAAAACAGCTTTAAAGAATCCCAAGATGGGAAGCTTAGGCTAAACAGGAAAGAAAGCATCCTGCTATTCTGGACGTAGAATTAGAAACATGCTTTGGGGAAATTATGAGCTTAAATAAGCTGCTCCTAAGCAGATGAGAGGTGATCTGTGCTAGGAGGTGATCTCTGCTCGGGGGTGAATCCTGGGAGACAAAGAGGACTCTAAGGTTGGGAGGTTGGTCAATTGCAGATTGTGGTATGTTCTGAAATTTTGTTACTCTACTTTCTGATGGTATGAATTGGCTACATACATAAAAAAAAAAAAAAAAAAATTATATGGTATGATTGAGGGTAGTACTACATTTAACAGAATCCATTCTAAGGCATTCACCTTCTAGAATTCTTTTTACTTGTAGACCAGAGAATCTGTGGAGTAGAAACTCCAGAATCTCTAAACCAAGGTTGGTTTAAATCTGAAGTTTACTTAATCTCCACAGATAATTAAATATTCTCTTGTTTCCTGTAAATACAAATGTAATGATGGTGCTCATAGGTATGATAGAACAATAAGGTAGCAGTACTGAAGTAACATGGTGCAATACAAATATGAAAGCAAGTAGGATAATAAAATCTTACATTCAAAGCTGTGACCGGAAAAATACAATTTTATTCTAGATGTGTATATTAGCCTATATAATTGTATATTTTGCATTTCTAGATCTATCCTTAAGCCTTCAAACAGGTATAGTAGCAAAAGAATTAAAATATAAGTAAATTCTCTAGTCAAGCACTAGAACATGCATATAGATATACCTCGAAAGAAAAATACAAGTCAAGAGTAAAGGCTCTCGAACATGTATGTTGGAATTTTATTAAACCACAAAATAACTTTATATTAGAGAATGACTATATTATTCATAGCAAGTGTGGAGTTAATCTATGTTTAATATATATCATCCCTTCATATCAATATATTTTGTGTCTAAATTCATCTTAAATCCTTGAAATAAATATTAAGTGCCCTAGAATGAATCTATGCGAAAGATATATCTACTTAACCTATCGGATACATCCTCACTTGAACCATCGAATACCTATGAGTGTATAAAAAAAAAGAACCAAGATATTAACTAGTACCGAACAATGTACCATTCTGCCTTGGTATCCTCGATTACCATTGAACTATATACCTATACATGAATATTATATGCCGCAAGCAATAAATAAACGCAAATCTTATGTGAAAACGATATATGGTACAGAGGAAATACACATATGAAATCTATATAGTTATAGGTAGATCATTATCGCTAATGGACGAGGGTAAGGTCGAAGTATACAAACCATTGAATTATATATATGGAAATCATTATCGCTGATGGGCGAGTGTAAAGTCGAATTATACAAATCAATGAAATGTGTATATAAAAATAATTTTCGCTAATGGAACGAGCGTATGGGAAAATGTTAAGAAGGCGGGGTGAATAATTAAAAACAAATTTTAAACCACGTATCCAAACCCTATTCAACGCATCCATTAGATGGTCGCAACACTAATATGTCACGGCGCAGGGGAGATCAGTCCAGATAAATATAAAAAGAACAGAGGTGACACGTAGAATAGATAAAACGAGGTGAAAACAACGGTTTCAACCACTATCATTCGAAGTAGCATAGAGACCTGCACAGGGTAACCAGAGTCATTACGAGACCGAATGTAGTTAAAGGGCCGAATATACGAATTTCATCTTGGACATTAGTGAGATGCAGAGTACTGAGATTGCTGGGGTATACCGTAAAATAAAATGTTAACATAGCTCAGAGATTCAACCTTACCTATATTCGCCAGAACGCTATCAGCCTTCTCCAGTTAATCACGAAGTTAATCCTGTGATTTCACAGAGATTTTCCAACAAAAGCGTTGACTCAATAGCCCTCTGCCAGTGGAATGAAACGCTACAGAGCGAAACAAAATAAATGGAATGGTCATGGACGCCTGTGACCACAGTCGCGGGGAAGACAAATAAAAAAAAGAAAAACTGAGGACGTCTGAGAAATAGGAATAGGTCAAAACAATGGAACGATGGTTACATTATAAAACAAGACAAGAAACCAGGTGCAGTCGCACCATGAGCAGACAGAGGCACTGCCTGATTAAGAGTATCACCGGTGGACGTGGGGTAAGGGCACCGCGAAGACTCTGGTGATCAGCCCTCTGTCTCGCGGCTGAGTTATCCACATTCACCACCCATCACCCAAACGAACCCGAATCCATTCGTTCTCACCCGGAGATCTGCAACGTTCCAGGGAGCAATTGGTAAGAGAACAAAATTAATAACTGGTATATAGCAAACAAATGAAAATTTTAAACAGAGAAGGAAAGACGAGCATACTCTATGCAGAAGGAGATCCTTGAGTAGCTGAATAGATATATCAGGCTATGCAAGTTCCGAAACTCTTATCTCCGCAAGAACCAAAACAATGAAATGAAGAAACGACCAGTGATGAGAACCGGTTAGAGAAAGGCTAATAAGGAAAATCAAACCCTAATGCGAGATCGCTCAGGGTACCGGTAGAATCAGGTTCAAGGATCTACTCAGGTACCCTTCTGTCCATTAAGATTATTTTAATACTATTCGTAGTATCTGGGAGTCCGGATGTCGGCGAGTTCAGTAAGGGCGGCTTATTGAAAGGACTTTCCCTGTTTTCCCTCTCCAGCTGTTGGGAGAGCGC
The DNA here is from genome assembly GCA_034641835.2 of Pinus albicaulis. Taxonomy (NCBI): domain Eukaryota; kingdom Viridiplantae; phylum Streptophyta; class Pinopsida; order Pinales; family Pinaceae; genus Pinus; species Pinus albicaulis. Next base: position 318,721 of record JAXQQM020088950.1, read on the forward strand.
GATCTCAGTACCACCACTGGTGTGACAAAATCGAACGGAGTGGTCACTGTCATGAACATGAAAATACGCCATCACAAGCTGGCATCAGTGCTCATGGGTGAGCACGCCACACGGTCGCGACCATAACCTGTTATCTGTCAGAAAAAAAAACGACACCGAAATTGTTAATGCGTGCAAGTTAAACGGCGTAGGTATAGGGTTCGATTAAACCATCAACTGCTGGGAAAGTGGTATCATAAACCGCCCAAGTGAGAAAATACGTGGAATCCGATGGAAAAATGGCCATACAACTGTCAAAACAAGGTGGGAAACTACAGACGCGCGCAATGATAAATAGATCGGTAGGTTTTTTACCATGTATATTTGGTATGGGTATATTTACATCCATTGCCAATAATAGTTCACGTGCCCGTTATAGCTGAAAGGACGAAGTGAAATATAATGCGGGTTAATTTAAATTAAGTGAATATAAATCTATGGGGGTGCTCTTACTATATGGTGGACTTATATATATATGGTGGACTTATGTAGGTACAATTTTTAGGGATATATATATATATATTCAAAAGTTCATTGAACTACTATTGTCAAGACTATACATAGATATATATGCCAAGTTTATTCAAATGGTTAGTTGGAGATATATATATGATATAAACAAACATATTAGCTATATATACATATATATATATTATCAAATGGTTAGTTGGAGATATATATATGATTATATTAGCTATAGATATATCATCAACTGGTGATTGCCAAGGCGCTATATACAAGTAGTATATATTAAGTGGAAGACGTATAAAATAAGTAAGGCATATATGGATATATGGATATTCAGTATAAGGCATATAAGGCATATATGGATATATGGATATATGGATATACTGGGTTAAGGTATTCAGGGGAAATTTCCCATACGTTATAGTGGATATTATTAACAAGACCTTATGTTATAGAAAAAAAAAAAAAAAAAAATTCTTAACGGGAGGCATTACAAATGGTATCAGAGCACTAGTTACAACAAATTGGGCTGTCGTTTTGTGCTCACTCCTTATTACATATTTTGTTTTTCTGAAGTTTATAAACTTTGCTAATCTGTGTTGTAAGTGTATACAGTTGAAATGGCTGAAGGTGAAGGGATTTATGTGGATCTGCGGGATGAGTTTGCTACTCCAGATCCCAATGCCCCGGTATTGGCGATGTTGCACCGGATGCAACGAGAGTTGGCTGAATTAAGAAGCCAAAATGGCATGTTGTCATCAGCCAGTAAGGAGCAGGAAAAGCTCATCAGAGAGCTAACTTCCCGGAACAGCCAGGAAGGCGAAGGTTCTGGAAAAAGAATGATGGATGAATCTGAGGATGAGGATGCAGCTAGAAATCAACATAAGAAGAAAAGAGAGTTGCAGGGAGAATTTAGAAAGATCAAACCTCCCTCCTATGATGGGGAGAAGGAGGAGGATGCTGAAGCTTGGTTGCTGAACATGATCAAGTATTTCCAAGTCTATGAATATGAAAGCAATCTGAAGGCTAGATTAGCTGTGTACCAGCTACAAGGAAAAGCTACACTCTGGTGGGAAGAGACAAAAATGGTGCATGCCATTGATGAAAAGACGGTTACTTGGGAAGATTTTTAGAGTAAGTTCAAAAGTCGTTATTTGAATGAACGTTATTATGACGATAAAGCAAAATAATTCCATGAGCTTAGGCTAGGGCAGCTCACTATTGATGAGTTTGTCACTAATTTTACTAATTTACTGAGGTATGTCCCTTACATTAGGGAAGAAAAGGAAAAAGTGCAAAGGTTTTTAAATTGTTTGCCTACTGTGTACAAGGAGAAAATTGAGTTTGACAACCCAAAGACCATGGATGAAGCTGTTAGAAAAGCAATATTATGCTATCAACAGTTTAAAGGTAAAGTTGAACAAGGGAAGAGCTGGATGAACAAGGGTGAGTTCAAAGGAAAGAGACCAAAACCAGCATATTTAAGGAATTTTGGTAGAGATCATCAAAGGAAAAAGTTCAGCAAACCAAAAGAAAGTCAAACTGCTCAGTCCCAAGTGGCTTCAAAACCAGTAGAAGGGAACAATAGAAAGGAAGGGACAGTCAGAATGAAGGAACCTCTGAAATGTTGGGGCTGTAGAGAACCCCATATGATGAGAGACTGCCCCCATCGAAATATACACCTGATCAGCAGAGAGCGAGAGGCAACAACAGTCAATGACATAGCCAGAAATATACCAACTATCAGTGCAGCATTGGAAAATCGACAAGCAGAACATCAAGCAACCATGGTGGAAATGGAGGGTAAGATTTCTGAACTACCTATTACTGTTTTGATTGATCCAGGTGCTTCTTTGAGTTACATTAGTCCTGGAATTGTAGAAAAATGTAAAATTAAACCTGAAAAATTTCAGCAGTCATGGTTGGTACAGCTAGCCATTGGAACTAAGAGAAAAGTCACTCATAAGTTGCCCAAAACAGCAATACAATTAAATGGTTTTTCAATAGAAGTAAACTTGAACATATTGCCATTAGGATCCTATGACTTGCTGATAGGAATGGATTGGCTAGAAAAGAAGAAAGCTCTAATGAACTGCTGGGATAAAACCCTGCATTGTGTGGATGAAGAAGGGAAACCTTTTACATTAAAAGGGAAACCAAAGTCCATTTCTGTAAGACAAATATCAGCCTTACAATTGAAAAGAATAGCTAGAAAAGGATACCAAGTCTATGCAGTGCATGTAGAAGAAATAGAACAGCAAACTGAGGAGGAGTTGCTGGATGCTATACCAGTCATAAGAGAATTTAAGGAAATTTTTCCCAAGGAAATTCCTCATCTTCCCCCCAAAAGAGAGATTGATTTTTCAATCGATCTGGTACCAGGAGCAACACCTGTTTCTCGAGCACCGTATCGAATGAGCCCTCCTGAACTAATGGAACTGAAAATGCAATTACAAGAATTGTTAGATAAAGGGTATATAAGACCAAGTGTGTCACCTTGGGGAGCCCCAGTTTTATTTGTGAAAAAGAAGGATGGAACTTTTAGGATGTGTATTGACTATCGTCAATTGAATAAATTGACCATTAAGAATAGATATCCACTTCCTAGAATTGATGATCTTTTTGATCAAGTGAGAGGAGCTTCAGTCTTCTCCAAGATAGACCTCAGGACTGGGTATCACCAGCTCAGAATTAAAGAAGAAGACATCAGCAAAACAGCATTTCGAACCAGGTATGGGCATTACAAATTTGTAGTCCTACCTTTTGGTTTGACGAATGCCCCTGCCACCTTTATGTGTCTGATGAACAGTGTGTTGAATAAGTATTTGGACAAATTTGTTCTTGTGTTCATAGATGATATCTTAGTTTACTCTAAAAATGAGGAAGAACATAAAGAACACCTGAGAATAGTGTTGCAAACTTTGAAAGAAAATAAGCTATATGCCAAGTTCAGTAAATGTGAATTTTATAAAGATAAAATTCAATATTTGGGTCATATAATTTCTGAAAAAGGGTTGGCAGTTGACCCTGAAAAGGTAAAAGCAATTAAGGAATGGCCAGTTCCAACTGATGTTTCAGCAGTAAGATCATTTATGGGAATTGCAGGCTATTATCGCAGATTTGTGGAGAGATTTTTTGCTATAGAAAATCCCATAACCTCATTACAAAGGAAGGGTGTTAAGTTCGTGTGGACTGAGAAATGTCAAAACAGTTTCGAATAATTGAAACAAAAACTTATTTCAGCCCCTATATTAAAAATTGCTGATCCTGATAAAGAGTTTGTTGTATCTACAGATGCTTGCAGAGAAGGGCTGGGAGGAGTCCTGTTACAGGAAAATTCAGTCATTGCCTATGAATCTAGGAAACTGAAAGTACATGAACAGAATTATAGTGCATATGATTTGGAGTTTGCAGCTGTTATTCATGCTTTAAAAATGTGGAGGCACTATCTGCTGGGGAAGAAGTTCACCTTGATGACTGATCATATCAGCCTCAAATATTTTTTTCCCAAACTGACCTGAATGCAAGACAAGCCAGGTGGCTGTCTTTTCTAAGTGAATTTGATATGGACATAAAACATATCAAGGGGAAAGAAAATAAAGTTGCTGATGCCTTAAGTAGAAATGCTTGTCAACATTTAATCAACATTGGGAGTAGTGCCCAGATGGAGATAGAGGAATTGGTGGTAAAAGCAGCAAATCAAGATCCCAACTATGAAACACTCTTGGTGAAACTGCAGGAAAGGGATAAAACTGATTTCACTAAAAACCAAAAAGGGCTGCTCTATTACAAAAACAGGTTGTATATTCCAAATATAGAGTCATTGAAAAGAGAAATACTAGATGAATATCACAAACAGCCCTATGCAGGACATCCAGGGTACCAGAAGATGTTAACAGCCTTGAAAAAGAAGTTGTTCTGGCCAGGAATGAAGAGAGATGTGGCAGAGTATCTAAGTAAATGTATGGAGTGTCAAATAGTCAAAGTTGAGCATCAACACCCAGCAGGGCTTTTAAATCCCCTGCCAATTGCAGAATGAAAATGGGATACAGTTTCCATGGATTTTATAACAGGACTACACAAAACCAAATACCAACATGATTCAGTAATGGTAGTAGTAGACACTTTAACCAAAGCTGCTCACTTTATACCAGTCAAATCTACTTTCGGAACAACTCAAGTAGCAAATGTTTTCCTGAAGGAGATAGTAAGGCTTCATGGGGTGCCCAAAGTAATTGTCTCAGATCGAGATGCTAAGTTTACAGCAGCATTTTGGAAAGGATTGTTCGGAGGGATGGGTACTAAGCTGAATTTTAGTACTGCCTATCACCCTCAAACTGATGGGAAAACAGAAAGAACAAATCAAATTTTAGAGGATATGCTGAGAATGTACGTGATGGATAGGCCATCAAAATGGGAAGAGTATCTGCATTTAGCTGAGTTTGCCTATAATAATAGCTACCAATCCTCTATTAAGATGAGTCCATTTGAGGCACTCTATGGGAGGAAGTGTCGTACTCCCTTGAGCTGGAGTCAACCAGAGGATAAACTGGTGCTAGGGCCAGATGCACTACAAGAGATGGAAAGAATTGTTAAACAAATACAGAGAAATATAAAGACAGCACAAGACCGACAGAAGAGCTATGCTGATAAGAAAAGGGTGCACCGAGAATTCAAAGTAGGGGATCATGTGTATTTGCGCATCAAACCCAAAAAGAGCACACTTTATGCAGGAAGTTGTGCAAAACTGGCTCCTAGATATTGTGGGCCTTTTGAAGTTTTAGAAAGGGTGGGACCAGTGGCTTACAAGATGGCCTTACCACCCCATGTTAGAGTGCATAATGTGTTTCATGTTTCATTATTAAAAAGATATGTGCATGATGCTTCTCACATAGTTGATTGGAATGTTGTACAGGTGGAACCAGAAGGGGAGTTTCTACGAGAACCGCTTCAAATATTGGAGCGGGAAGAAATTGAATTGAGAAACAGAACAGTGGTCAGAGTAAAAGTGCAGTGGAAGCACTTTACTGCTGAAGAAGCCACCTGGGAAAGGGAAGCTGAAATGATGGAGAAATATCCATTTTTGTTTAAATGAACTTTAGTAGTTGAATAACAACACCGAGGACGGTGTTTATTTTCAGAGGGGGAATATGTAACACCCCCAATTTGTGTGTTGAATTTTTTAAAGTTAGACATTTGAACTTTAATCCTAAGGGGGTGGACCCCAAGGGATGAGTATGGTGTGAATGTATTTGCATATTTTATTTGAGGAAATAAATAAAATGATTGTGCATTTTGACCAAAAAGAGAATTAGAGATCACTTGCCAAATCCATGAGGATGGATAAGGCAAAAAATCCCCAAAAATCTTTCAAAAATCCTTGAAAGAAATTTATTTAGATTTGAGGAGGAATCTAAATTTCCCCAATGAAGAGGAGTAGTTGGGAAGAGGTGAGAAAAAGCTGGAAAAGCTGAGGAAAAGCTTAAAGCAACTTTAAAGAATCCCAAGATGGGAAGCCTAGGCTAAACAGGAAAGAAAGCATCCTGCTATTCTGGACGCAGAATTAGAAACATGCTTTGGGGAAATTATGAGCTTAAATAAGCTGCTCCTAAGCAGATCAGAGGTTGATCTGTGTGAGGAGGTGATCTCTGCTCGGGGGTGAGTCCTGGGAGACAAAGAGGACTCTAAGGTTGGGAGGTTGGTCAATTGCAGATTGTGGTATGTCCTGAAATTTTTGTTACTCTACTTTCTGATGGTATGAATTGGCTACATATATAAAAAAAATAAATTATATGGTATGATTGAGGGTAGTACTACATTTAACAGAATCCATTCTAAGGCATTCACCTTCTAGAATTCTGTTTAGTTGTAGACCAGAAAATCTGTGGAGTAGAAACTCCAGAATCTCTAAACCAAGGTTGGTTTAAATCTGAAGTTTACTTAATCTCCACAGATAATTAAATATTCTGTTGCTTCCGGTAAATACAAATGTAATGATGGTGCTCATAGGTATGATAGAACAATAAGGTAGCAGTACTGAAGTAACATGGTGCAATACAAATATGCAAGCAAGTAGGATAATAAAATCTTACATTCAAAGCTATGACCGGAAAAATACAATTTTATTCTAGATGTGTATATTAGCCTATATAATTGTATATTTTGCATTTCTAGATCTATCCTTAAGCCTTGAAACAGGTATAGTAGCAAAAGAATTAAAATATAAGTAAACTCTCTAGTCAAGCACTAGAACATGCATATAGATATACCACGAAAGAAAAATATAAGTCAAGAGTAAAGGCTCTCGAAAATGTATGTTGGAATTTTATTAAACCACAAAATAACTTTACATTAGAGAATGACTATATTATTCATAGCAAGTGTGGAGTTAATCTATGTTTAATATATATCATCCCTTCATATCAATATATTTTATGTCTAACTTCATCTTAAATCCTTGAAATAAATATTAAGTGCCATAGAATTAATCTATGCAAAAGATATATCTACTTAACCTATCGGATACATCCTCACTTGAACCATCGAATACCTATAAGTGTATAAAAAAAAAAAGAACCAAGATATTAACTAGTACCGAACAATGTACCGTTCTGCCTTGGTATCCTCGATTACCATTAACTATATACCTATACACGAATATTAGTGTATATAAACTTGATAGGTTGTATATTCCATTTCTAATTTTTATATGTTTCTATATGTTATCCTCGCCATAAGTAGCATAGTCGAAGTCATATTGAGTTCATATTCATGAGTATAAATTAAAAGTCGAGATTGAAGACATGTATATATGAAACAACAAGACAAAGTCAAAATTGATTACACATACATGCGCATCAAGTAGAAATCGAAACTTGAATATATAAGTGCAGTGTGTTTAAATAAAAACAAAAAAATGTATACATAAATATAAATGTAGCAGCACGATGTACATATAAAGGCGTAGTATAGAAGAATGAGGTATAAACACCGTGAGCAGGACAATACAAAATGAAATAATGATTTCAAAGGAACAGAGAGCGGTCCAATCGAAACATATAGTCATGATGAGAATTGTTAATAAACGCAAATCTTATGTGAAAACGATATATGGTACAGAGGAAATACACATATGAAATCTATATAGTTATAGGTAAATCATTATCGCTAATGGGTGAGGGTAAGGTCGAAGTATACAAACCATTGAATTATATATATGGAAATCATTATCGCTGATGGGCGAGTGTAAAGTCGAATTATACAAATCAATGAAATGTGTATATAAAAATCATTTTCGCTAATGGAACGAGCGTATGGGCAAATGTTAAGAAGGCGGGGTGAATAATTAAAAAAAATTATAAACCACGTATTCAAACCCTATTCAACGCATCCATTAGATGGTCGCAACACTAATATGTCACGGCGCAGGGGAGACCAGTCCAGATAAATATAAAAAGAACAAAGGTGACACGCAGAATAGATAAAACGAGGTGAAAACAACGGTTTTAACCACTATCATTCGAAGTAGCGTAGAGACCTGCACAGGGTAACCAGAGTCATTACGAGACCGAATGTAGTTTAAAGGGCCGAATATACGAATTTCATCTGGGACATTAGTGATATGCAGAGTACTGAGATTGCTGGGATATACCGTAAAATAAAATGTTAACATAGCTCAGAGATTCAACCTTACCTATATTCGCCAGAACGCTATCAGCCTTCTCCAGTTAATCACGGAGTTAATCCTGTGATTTTACAGAGATTTTCCAACAAAAGTGTTGACTCAATAGCCCTCTGCCAGTGGAATGAAATGCTGCAGAGCGAAACAAAATAAATGGAATGGTCATGGACGCCTGTGACCACAGTCGCGGGGAAGACAAATAAAAAAAAAAAAAACTGAGTATGTCTGAGAAATAGGAATAGGTAAAAACAATGGAACGATGGATACATTATAAAACAAGACAAGAAACCAGGTGCAGTCGCACCATGCGCAGACAGAGGCACTGCCTGATTAAGAGTATCACCGGTGGATGCGGGGTAAGGGTACCACGAAGACTCTGGTGATCAGCCCTCTGTCTCGCGGCTGAGTTATCCACATTCACCACCCATCACCCAAACGAACCCGAATCCATTCGTTCTCACCCGGAGATCTGCAACGTTCCAGGGAGCAATTGGTAAGAGAACAAAATTAATAACTGGTATATAGCAAACAAATGAAATTTTTAAACAGAGAAGGAAAGACGAGCATACTCTATGCAGAAGGAGATCCGTGAGTAGCTGAATAGAGATATCAGGCTAGGCAAGTTCCGAAACTCTTATCTCCGCAAGAACCGAAACAATGAAATGAAGAAACGACCAGTGATGAGAACCGGTTAGAGAAAGGCTAATAAGGAAAATCAAACCCTAATGCGAGATCGCTCAGGGTACCGGTAGAATCAGGTTCAAGGATCTGCTCAGGTACCCTTCTCTCCATTAAGATTATTTTAATACTGTTCGTAGTATCTGGGAGTCCGGGTGCCGGCGAGTTCAGTAAGGGCGGCTCATTCAAAGGACTTTCCCTGTTTTCCCTCTCCAGCTGTTGGGAGAGCGCGATCTCAGTACCACCGCTGGTGTCACAAAATTGAACGGAGTGGTCACTGTCATGAACATGAAAATACGCCATCACAAGCTGGCATCAGTGCTCATGGGTGAGCACGCCACACGGTCGCACCCATAACCTGTTATCTGTCAGAAAAAAAAACGACACCGAAATTGTTAATGCGTGCAAGTTAAACGGCGTAGGTATAGGGTTCGATTAAACCATCAACTGCTGGGAAAGTGGTATCATAAACCGCCCAAGTGAGAAAATACGTGGAATCCGATGGACAAATGTCCATACAACTGTCAAAACAAGGTGGGAAACTACAGACGCGCGCAATGATAAATAGATCGGTAGGTTTTTTACCATGTATATTTGGTATGGGTATATTTACATCCATTGCCAATAATAGTTCACGTGCCCGTTATAGGTGAAAGGACCAAGTGAAATGTAATGGGGGTTAATTTAAATTAAGTGAATATACATCTATGGGGGCGCTCTTACTATATGGTGGAATTATATATATATGGTGGACTTATGTATGTACAATTTTTAGGGATATATATATATATATATATTCAAAAGTTCATTGAACTACTATTGTCAAGACTATATATAGATATATATGCCAAGTTTATTCAAATGGTTAGTTGGAGATATATATATGATATAAACAAACATATTAGCTATATATATATATATATATATATATATATATTATCAAATGGTTAGTTGGAGATATATATATGATTATATTAGCTATAGATATATCATCAACTGGTGATTGCCAAGGCGCTATATACAAGTAGTATATATTAAGTGGAAGACGTATAAAATAAGTAAGGCATATATGGATATATGGATATTCAGTATAAGGCATATAAGGCATATATGGATATATGGATATATGGATATACTGGGTTAAGGTATTCAGGGGAAATTTCCCATACGTTATAGTGGAAAATATTAACAAGACCTTATTTTATAGAAAAAAAAAAAAAAAAAATTTCCTAACGGGAGGCGTTACAACATTCATACACATACAAAGAATACAAGTAAACAGGACACACATATACAAATGTAGCAAAGAACACATTCATACACACATAGAGAATACATTCATACTTATACTCAAAAGCATACAAAATGAGACATTGAGAAAGAACAAACATTATAGATAAGTACATAGAAGAAATAAAATCACTCTCAATAATACATTCACACACATCATATGAAAGTAGATATTCTATTTATTAATCCATACCAAAATGAAATGCTCTACAAAGAGATTCTAACTATAAAAATGCAACTAATAAAAATAATATCTATATATATATATATATATAATAAAACCAATACAATAGCATTTAAACATAATAAACTTATACAAATAAATAATAAAAACCTTTAAATATTTGCAAATTCTCTGAATAATATATTTATATCTAATTCAAATATCAATGTAAATATAAAATAATATTCATTTAATATATATATATATATATATATATATATTTTGATAATAAAAATATATAATTAAATAAAAAAATCAAAATTAAAATAAAATAAAATAAATAGGTTATAATTGTTATATAATATATGTGAATAAGAGTCATTTTGATATTTATGTGTATGTTGGGAAGATGCATAAAATATTGTAAAAATGTTAAGTGATTTATGTGAATAAGAGTGATTTTACAATTTGTGTGTATGTGGGTTAGATGTTTAAAAACATTGAAAAAATGTTAAGTGATTTAAGTGAATAAAAGTGATCTTTCCATTTGTGTGTGTGTTGGCAAGATGTTTAAAACATGTTTCTAAATTATTATTATAATAAAACGATATATTTTAGTTTTTGCATATTGGAGTTAGTATAAACTAAAGATAGTGAAAACCATTACAATTTAACCATCCTAAGAGCCTTTTAGAGGGGTTGAATTCCCCTCCAAAACAAAAGAAAGAGCCTACTCATTTTATTAATGATATTTTGTGTTCATGTACATTTTTTGATGGGCCCATCTAAACAAAAAATATATATAACTTTTTCTAATTACAACATTACAAAAAATAAAAATAGATAATGTCTTCGCTGAGCAACTTCAGTATTGATAAATTTTCTGCAACATACAATATGAAATGATATTGTTAGTATATAATATAATATACAAACACTTCCTAACAACTTGTAACATAATTAAATACAAATATCATAAATAAAATGCATATTATATAAACCCATAATGTATGACAAATATTATATAAACCCAAAATACATGAAAAATATTAAGAAAAAAATATAAATATAATATAATATAATTTGCTAATTTTATATAATAACACCTAAATTTAACAATTACATATTAAAAAACACATATAACTAATGAATAACTAATCATAACAAAATATAAGATAACAAAATGCATAATAAAATATAAAGTAACAAAATACATGTTTATTTTAGAAATTCTAAATAGATTAGAGTGATTCCTGGTAAATATATTTCTGTGAGCAAAACTAAATGTTACATTGTAAATTAAAAAGAAAATAAACAATGAAAGCGAAAACACCTTGCGATCTAATTAATAAAACTACGTGATAACCCCTTGTGATATAATTAATAAAACTACCTGATTAATAATAGTGAGCAAAAAGGAATCTTTGTGTTACATTGGAAACTTCAACAAAATAAATAAACGCTGAAAGCTAAAACACCTTGGAAACTTCAACAAAATAAATAAACGCTGAAAGCTAAAACACCTTGTGATATAATTAGAAAATAAAACTACGTAATTAATAATGGAGAGGAAAATAAATCTTTGATTATATAAGAGTTTCCACGTGAAACTGGTTGTAGGAGATGGCTTATGATTGTTTTATCTCATCATCATGACATTCTGATTGCCCGTGTTGTGTTTTGGGACTGCGCATGCATGCGCAAGAGTGAAGGGTTCATCTCATAACCAGTTATGACTTCTTGTTGACAACTAACCAATGTTCATTCCTGCTGGCTTCTAAACACATTAATGAACAGGGGATTTTTTTCATCAATGAACAGGGGGATGAGTATTGATAAACAGGTGTTGCACCACGCAATAATTGCTATAATTGATTAAACAGAATATATATACCCGGCTATACTTGGTATAATTGTATATATATATATATATATATATCAAAGAGGCTAGGCATGAAAGTGTAAGGATAACAACAAAGAGGCCTGATGTGAAAGTGTATGGATAATAACAAAGATGCGTGACATGAAAGTGTAAGGAACGTGAAAGTGGAAGGATGACAACTAGTTATGCGAAAGATGAACATTGGAGCAGAATTTGGTTTAATAAAGAAACAAGTAACAAAGATACATTTGAAATCCTCAACTCTTACAAGTACACTACTGGTCAAGATACATATGAAGTCCACGGAAAAATCTATTTCCGTCGAGGCATTGGTTTCGAGTATATTTGGGTATTCTAGGTTTCCGATGTGGCTTCGTATTGTATGGAGCACAGAGCCATGTTCTTTATGGGGCGGGAAACTATAATGATTTTTTCAAAATCTAATTAAATTAAATAATATTCCAATTAAATCTAATGTTCTCTGAACGGAGTACAATTCCAGCTATGCATCTATCTAGCTAGCTTCTTTCCTCCTAAGCCCTACCACTGGAATCTCTACATTTCAAGTTTCTTCCAGATATCTCTTTTGAATTGCACAATCAACAAAAAGCGCCGGGCCTTTCTCACCATTGTTTAAATCTAGCTCTGTATGGTGTCTCTATATATGCAGGTTTTTGGCGGTGCTTATCAAGTGACTCAACCACCTTCTCACAGGATCACAAGCATAAGATCTCGGTCCCGAGCATCTAACTATTTGGGGATAGTCAGATCTCGTAGCTCTAGAGCATGTGACTATTTGGGGATAGTCAGATCACATCTCGCTCTCGAGGATCTCACTATTTGGGGATAGTGAGATCGGATCTTGCTCTCCAGCATCTGACTCTTTGGAGGGTGCACGAACAGGCCGGGTTTAGGGCTACTCTATGTGTGAAGAACAGGCCGGTTTTAGGGCTACATAACATATTGTTTCTCTGTCGTAAGGTTAATTACTAATAAAGAGAGCAGCCATGAAATGAGAAAAGGTTAATGACTAATAAACAGAGCAGCCATGAAATGACAAGAGAAGGAGCTCAATTTGGAGTTTGAAGAGGCCAATGTTGTAACAAATAGCGCAACAATGAAATGAGAAAAGGAAGAGCGCAATTGGGCGTTTCGAGAGAATTCTGTAATAAAGAGAGCATCCATGAAATGAGAAAAAGAGGAGTTCAATTGGGCATTTGGAGGGACCAATGTTGTCAATAGCCTGCGACATGACTTGTTACATGACAAAATACCTAATGCCTCAACATTTATGTGAACACACACTGACACAAAGTACTAAAACAGACTTAGAGGGACTAAATATATAAGACATATTATTACACTGCAACAAGAAATAGAGGAGAACAAGGCCATCAAAAATGAATACTAACATTTCTTCCTCGGAATCTTTCACTTGCTGTCGAAACTCTAAAAACTCGTGGTTGCAAAAGACCTGGAAAATCCACATTTTCTGTTGCAAATGCTGCTGGAGCTCCTGTACTTAAAATTCCAACTTATCAGAAAAGGAAACGTAAGAAAGGACCAGGAATGAATTTAAAAATAACCAAAGTAAATATCTCCATGAATACCAACTCACTTTGAAATCACTATTTGTTGATAAAGATAGCCCTTCTACTATCTGTGCATATTCTCCTCTCCTCACCCAAGTCTTTCTCTCTCAATTAACACAAATCCAAACACACAAAACAAACGTTTACACACAACACTTACAACAACACAAAACACATTACAAACATACCACAACACAACACATGACATTGATGCATACAAAACTACACAAAATATTTATGGAGCGATCCATAAGACAGACAAATTTACATCAGAGTGCTTCAGAGAGAAAGAACACCCACGCTTAAACCTGTAGACAGAGAAAATAAATTTTCAGGTTACACAAATGTCTGTGTAAAATGAATTGAACACACAAATTAAGGGAACATAAAATTGCTCAAACTCTTACCAACTCCTACTCCCTTTCTGTTGTTTTCAGAGTGTAAAACTTTCGATGACCTCCTCTTCATTTCTGAATTTTCTCCTCTCATCTTCAGTTCTAAATTTTCTCCTCTCATTCTTCATTCATCGCATTCACGGATCCCTTTGATTCTCCATTCATCAGTATACAATGACTTGGGAACTAGTGAGTTTTATGCTTTCTTTTTTGGACCGTTGCGGTCAAAATTAACTTTAACCAATCTTTTAATTACCAGTAGTTAAACCAGTCTTTTAATTACCATTTATTAAACCATGACTGGGGAATTTTTGAGTTTTACGATTTTCGTATACAATGACTTGGGAACCAGTGAGTTTTATGCTTTCTTTTTTGGACCGTTGCGACCAAAATTAACTTTAACCAATCTTTTAATTACCATTAGTTAAAACAGTCTTTTAATTACCATTTATTAAACCATGACTCGGGAATTTTTTAGTTTTATGACTCTGAATTTTTGAGTTTTATGATCGTCTTTTTTGGACCGTTGCGTTCAAGATTAGGTTTAACAAATCTTTTAAAGACCATTCGTTAAACCAACCTTTTAATTACGATTCATTAAACTATCTTTTAACTTACTACTACTATTATATAATTTATGATATTTTTTAAAACTGTGCTTTTTAAAACTTGTGCAAATACAGTTCAATCCTAATGATCCTCGTCCATAACTTTCCATTTTTATCAATAAATGCAAGGCTGTAGTTTTTTTTTACCTGCCTTTTAAAGTTTTTTCCCTGTGCATAACAGTATTGGTTGAAAGTTACAGTTTTGTCCATGTGCAGAACATTATTAGGTTAAAGTTATTGATTGCAATGTATTTAATATTTAACGTTAAAGGTGCAAAGCCTCAATGGAATATATGTATATATAGATAGATATAATAATGTTAATGGTGTAAAGTCTATTGAATGGAATATAAATAATTTAAATAGTGATAATTGTAAAACTTAAATTTATTAAAAAATTATGTAATATTATCATATATTAATTTTGAAAATAGTTATTTTGTTTTATATATATATGAAATAATGAGAACCAAATATTATTATTAGTAGCAAAAAGATACTTTTAATATTATTTTTATTAGATATTTCAAATTTAGTAGTAGAGGGAGACTTTCTCTTGAGGCATGACTAGGGAATCAAAACTCTTCTTCTCCCTATGTATTTTCAAATGGATAACAAAAGCTTATACATACCATTGGAAACTTAGTAAAATTGTCTAACTAAAATAGATACTTGTAAGAGTTAGTAGCAAGCTAACAAATATTTGCATTTATATATTTTTAGATCCTTTCTTTGTAATCTATTATTGATGTAAATTTTATATTAAAAGTTATGTTTGTAATTAATTTCTGAATTATGTCACTTTGAAGGTAAATAATAAGTTTTTCTTCTTTTCTTCGAAGATTACATTGAGCAAGAGTTGAATATCTCTCAAAGAAAAACATGACGATGTCTTCAACAAATATATTTTTTGGAGAGCACATTGAGAACATTACTAATACATTCCTAAAAGTGAGAGTCTTATATGACTCTATTTCAAACAATGTAAGCTTCCGAGGAATGTCTTGCACTAATAACATGAGCGTGGATATCTAAATTACACTGAGATAATATAGATTTTAATTAATTTAACAAACTATATTTTTTAATTATTTTTTTTCAACATACATATTTATACCACTATATTAATAACATAATAAATTCAACTTAACTATAATTTTTCTGATGGATTTAGAAGAGTGTGTATGTTTATGATGTTCAGTGCCTTATAGGACAAATATAGCAATCTTGTTCTTTATGTTGTTCTCCTTCATCTTACAATTGCACCATAATCAAACATAGATATTCTCCAAACCATTATTTCCTATATTCAAAGTTGAAATGATATTCATTTCATCAAGTAATTACAACCCACCCTTTCATGTGTTTCTTGCTAGCTTGCTTGATTACATTGTAAACCATTCAATGTACTTCTTCATGTGAGTTGTCACAATCAATTCAACTAATTTCTATTGGATGACTTCCACTTCATAATTGGTCATCCATCCATTCTTGGTAGCTATATGATATTGCTTCATGAATTTTACTACATATCCATTTTCACTAGTTTTCATCTTGGCCCATTCATTAACTTACAATTGTTTTTGAGCTATTCAAACTTATAAATGCCACTTTGAAATGAGATTTATTTGAAAAAAAACAGTTTGTTTCCAATCAAATAAGTTCATTCACTTGAAAAAAATGTAAGGGAACATCAACTACCCTTATATTGCTGGAGAAATGGCAATCCCCGTCACAAATAGAGTTTAACGCACAAAATTAGAAGTGCATTCACAACCACTTAATATAGAGATTTTTTAGAAACCAACACAAAATAAGGATTCACTATACATACTTAAGTGGGTGTTTCTTATATTGGATCAAAAACCTACATTTCCATGTTATATATTCCTGTAATGGATCTCTTGAGAGACAATTGGTTATGTGTTGTGGCACATTATGGATGCGTGTGCATTGCAGAAATGACATGATGACAAGTATAGTGCAATCCTGCATCACTAGAAGTATGTTGGATAATTATTTGCAACTAAGTATGTTTCTCCATTTTTGTACCACATTTACTATATAGAATTTGTGTGGCTCAAATGAATTCTATGCAATAGATATATCCAAGTTAAAAATTCTCTCTTAACCCAAATGGTCAACTTTGAATCCATTGAAAAATAACAATAAATACATAGTGCAACTCAAGTTCAATCATTGTTTTACCTTAAAGGAATTGTGGGTCATTTTGAAGAAAAGTGAACAATTTAAGAATACAAGATCTTAGTTTAAAGTGGCATGGGAAAGAAAAATAGTTACAAGCTTAAGCAATATATGTAAAAATAGTGGTTCACACCATTCATTCTAATTAGTAAACATTTTCTTAAATAATTAGGGTTGAATTGAAATTGGTAATGGAGCATGTGTCTTATTGATTAAATAATAAAACAATGATATGGGAAATGAGCATGCTAGACATGTTGCTTGAACATTTCTTAGCAATATGTAACCTATGTGATGGAGGGTCATGAGCATCTCAAACATTGGAAGAAGCAAATTTAACTCGCCAAAATTATGAGGGTGTAGGGGCCTAGGTAGATGCACCTCATTCTTAAAACAAACAAACAAAAAATTTTACACACTTTACATAACATAAGAAAAATTATATTTGGCATGAAAAAATAATGTGCTAATGGTAGATTGGGGCTTCTTTATTGTATTTGATAGGGTTCGGCCCTTGTCGACCAATTCTCATCCCTCTCTTTGAGATATTTTCACATGGTGGACATCACTTATACTATATTATCATCTCACTGCTCTTTATCCGTCGAAGAACCTGGTATACTCATAGATTTTCTAGCTTCCATGGAAACCAAAAACTTTAAATCCTTAGGGAATTCATCCTTTATTTTGATCATTACCTCATCCATTCATTTCGTGGTGGATGGGTTTAAGATCATGACCCTAGCTAAGGGGATGAGCTCACCCTTCTCCATGGAGACAAGCCCTTTTTTTTTATATACTATAGGAATTATTGTTGTAAAGTGTGCTTCTCCATCCTCTGCATTGATGGAAATTTTCTTGAATACACCCTTTGGTTTAGAACATGCTAAAAAAAGTTGTATTCCTTCCTCACTCCCTAGAGGGCTCATGTAAATTTATGTTTCACCCATATTTCCATAATGTTGCGAAAGTTACAAATGAGATTTATTTCTCAACTATATCACTTCGTGAAGTCCCTTCATTTTGCAGTTCCTTTGAGGGCTCAAGATTTGAAGGATGCAAATTTCTTCTCATAGTGTGGCTTGATATGAATATTTAATTATTTAATGCCATCTTTAGTAGATATTCACTCCTAGATTTTTTAGCACTAGAAATTGTTAATTTCAGATGAGCCAAATATTTATCCATTGACTAGATGGTTTTTTTTATCAATCATTGATAAAGCTAAAGATTAGGAGTTGATCTATAGTTATGGTATGTGGTTCTAGAGAAATGCAAGGTTGTCTATGTAGCCATGGTTCCCCTCTTTCGACCCCCTTTCAAATTCAATTCCTACTAGTTTAGTTTGGGTAAGGCTTCCTAATATCCCTTTGGACCTGTCGAATCTTTCATCATTGAAATCTATACAAAATGATTTAGGTATATTTTTGTTAGTGTAGTGATTAGATAAATAGTACTTGAAACTTGTATATGCTTACATTTGTGTGAAAATGTACTTCACTAAATATTTTATTCGCTAAATCAAACTCACAAGCCTAAATTATCTCTGGGTGCAAAATATAGACTATGAAAATATTTCTTCCCCCTGTAGAGCTTATTACAAAACAAGCCATTCTTTCAAAAATTGTCCCAAACCTCAAAAGATCAAAGCTAGGTAAAATAGTTTCAAACCAATATAGTGGGAAGTTTCCAAGTCATAACATTAAATGATATTTAAATATGAACTCCCCCTAGATCACAAAAACTATTAAAATCAACAAGAGACATTATAATCCAATAAAGACTCCCACCAAGTTAATGGAAAGTCAACAACAAGCCATGTTGCAGTGGAATGTATAAATGATGCCTATAAAAATCCGGAGAAGTTTGGGTACCCAAATGATTCTGTTGAAAATAGTTCTAAAAAAAAAAAACCTTGTGATAATATTCAAAAAGTGGCCAAGGACAAGTTAGATATTTTTTGGTGATTCCTCTTCCTCTTTAGAAAATAAGACTAGAAAAAAAAATTCTGAGGAAGATGAGGAAAAAGAGGAAGAATTGTATAAGACTCTTAAAGGTAAAAACAATATTCTAGATAATAACTACAAGAATGATCCTCTAGATATAGTAGATAACACAGGTGAGATCGAAGTTGTAACACCCCCAATTTGTGTGTTGAATTTTTAAAGTTAGACATTTGAACTTTAATCCTAAAGGGGTGGACCCCAAGGGATAAGTATGGTGTGAATGTATTTGCATATTTTATTTGAGGTAATAAATAAAATGATTGTGCATTTTGACCAAGATGAGAATTAGAGATCACTTGCCAAATCCATGAGGATGGATAAGGCAACAAATCCCCAAAATCTTTCAAAAATCCTTGAAAGAAATTAAATTAGATTGAGGAGGAATCTAAATTTCCCCAATGAAGAGGAGTAGTTGGGAAGAGGTAAAGAAAAGCTAGAAAAGCTGAGGAAAAGCTTAAAGCAGCTTTAAAGAATCCCAAGATGGGAAGCCTAGGCTAAACAGGAAAGAAAGCATCCTGCTATTCTGGACGCAGAATTAGAAACATGCTTTGGGGAATTATGAGCTTAAATAAGCTGCTCCTAAGCAGATCAGGGGTTGATATGTTCTAGGAGGTGATCTCTGCTCGGGGGTGAGTCCTGGGAGACAAAGAGGACTCTAAGGTTGGGAGGTTGGTCATTTGCAGATTTTGGTATGTTTTGAAATTTTTGTTATTCTAATTCCTGATGGTATGAATTGGCTACATATAGAAAAATTAATTAAATGGTGTGATTGATGTTAGTACTACATTTAACAGAATCCATCTTAAGGTAATCACCTTCCAGATTCTGTTTAGTTGTAGACCAGAAAATCCATAGAGTAGAAACTCCAGAATCTCTAAACCAAGGTCGGTTTAAATCTGAAGTTACTTAACCTCTACAGATGTTAATTATGGTTTTGTTCATTGTTGGCACAAATGTGATATTGTAAGCTTATGAGTCTGCTAGAGAAACATTATAGCAGTACTAGAGTTACATGGTATAAATATAAACAGCGGAAAGTAAATACAATGAATTATGACCTTCGAACTTATACCAGAAAACTGAAGGTTGCATTACTCAATATATGTGTACAATTGTGAAATTTTATGCTCATATGTAAGTGGAAAACTATATTAGCAGACTTAGAGTTATATGATATCATAGAAGAAAATCAAAAGATGTCGGATTATACATGTCGACATTTTCTAGCTTTAAAAGAAATTCTATTCTACAGAAGGAATATATCATTTATAGAATTTATAGAGCATATTATGTTTTGAAATCCATCTCAAATTCCTGAACTAAGCATCATAGTCAAAGACTAAAGTTACAATTAAGTTATAAGACACAATGACTATTGAATACATATATATAAATACCCATGTGACAATATATGCCCATAGGTATGCCTAGGAAAATAGTGTAACCGAACTGAAATTGATATGGTACTCAAAACCAAAAAGGGAAAAATGTAATGATAATAGAATAGGGAACTCGAAATTTTTCTAACAAAGGAATAACTTTACCTTATAGGAATATTATAGCATGCATAGAAATTTTATGATATATGTATTGCTTTTTAAATTCATATGAACCAAAAACCTTGAGGTAAATACTATGAAAAGGAATTTAATCTATGCGATTGTACATTATTACATAAACCATTTAATATTTATACTTGCATTTAACCAAATATACAAACCTCAACAAGTATTAAGCACAATTGCAAAGAGGTCCTTTTTATATCGAAATACATGAACTATACATGTCTATGCCAAACATATCGGTCCAAAAAGAAAATATAAATGCAAAGCATATATATATGAAGTATATGCGACAAAAGAAGTTATAAATGTGAGTCATATATAAATAAACCATATATGCTCAACATAAGACGTCGCTGCGAATCAAGTATGTCAGTGGAATGTATATATATATAGTCCTCGCCGCCAATAGAACTAGTATACAATCCCACTAACAAATATGCGTGGCGTTAAATTAAAGGCCTTGGGCATAGGCCAAACCAATAGCTACGACTGTACTGACTTTCATAAACCCTACCACAAAAGAAATAAAACGAAATCCTGTTCACAATTAAATGAAATTAACAGAGGAAAAAGATAAAACACAATGGCGACGAGTGTAGATTATCATCACGACAGCATAAACGCAGAGCGATTCCACGTCTCGTTTTAAAACAGAGAATTAAGATAAGTACCGAACATCATATTGATATCTCATTCTACTATTGATTGTAGAGCGAGAGATTGACGAAAATATGTGTAACCGAAACATGTAGGGTTACAATTAGCTACGGGCGAATCATAGTGATTATAAATATTCATACAGTGGATTAACCAACCATTAATTCTCTGGAAAGCAGGTATAAATGAGGCCGCGACGTCTCTGAACGAGTGTATACGGTAGTTGAAAAAAAAACCAAAATACAAAGTGATGCGTCCAACGCAATGGTGAACGCCATAACTACTTGCTGGAGTAGAGCTGCATGAAATATATTTAAATTACCTTTAGACGTCTGAGGTACTGTGGTAAACCTCCCACACCAGCGTGGCATGATCCACGCTCGCAAGGTAAGATATCACCAGTGAACACATAGCCATGCAGGCATTGAGATGTTGTTCAAAGAGGTGGATCACCGATATAGCATAGTCGGTACCTTTTTCCTCGTTTGAATCATTTATAATATCGCCATTAAAACGAAAGGGAAACCTTCAACAGAAATAAAAAAAATCGTAACCCCAGAATGAGTTTGACATCGATCTGGTGAATTCAAATGATAACTTAATGACCCAAAACATTCACGAGTTAAACGATTAGGGTTACCTCCGAATGAATTTGCAGAACTGCGGCAAGAAGGAAACAGAGATTTACGAATACGCCCAAGAGGACAGGCTCGCTCTCTGTCTCCAGTAGATAGACGGAGACGACGAGCTGTTACCCTCTTGATGCAGACATACTTGCAACTCTCCAGTACCACCGAATCTGAAACCTCCATGCGTTTGAATCACACCGAAACTTATATAAAGGAGACGAAGAAGTGCTGCATACATGAGATAGGTGGGAACTGGTAAATCGATAGATAAAATAATCTCAGATTTAATGAACCTCTGTAACCCTAATTTCCTCTGCCCGATAACTAGCAAGAAATCCCAAGGTAGATTGGGCAGACGCAACACGTAACAGGAGGGTACCATGGACATCAATGGGCGCAGGGAAGGTTGGGCGTCGTAGGTACCGAAATATTGGGTTAACCCTAGACCAGAACTGGAGCTCAGCGCCCTCAGTACTGGAATCCGCCAGAACTGTCTGTTCAGAATCCACATGTCGAATGCTGGTTGGACGTGGGGCAAGGTACGCCGCCACAGGTTACATCCTCTCGCGGGAGAGATACTACTCCTGTAAACCACACTCAAGAAACAGTAGCAAACCGAGTTCACATGCAAACAACCGTCAAACAGAGTATGGGCTAGGCGGCTCATAGGAACCATAACAGTACAAATATGGTGTACTTACTCATAAAACTTCGACGCGTAGGCGCTGGTTCCACACCCAAACGACTAATAGTAGACCATCGCCAGTAACGTCGAGTGGAGGGTACACGCCAAATGCATACAGCCACGATTAAAACCTGTGTGATCGGCCAACACACCGCGACAAGTCAAGGTAATAATGAAATGAGATTTATGAAAAATTGAATTTGGGTTAGTCACGATTTGACAAAGAAAATTCATAATGCAAACCATAGGTATATAACTCGGTTTTTAATTACGGCGCAAATATAGTTTCCACTTTACTTACGAATGTCAACAGTTTAGAAAGAGGAATTCGCTATTGGTGAAACATAAATATATATTCATGCCACAGCTGTGTACGTATTCCTTTACAAAAGATTTTTTACCAAAGCGTACTGAAATAAGTACATGCATTATATATACTTGCGGTTTCAAAGTAATTAGTAAAGGGGCATGTTGTGTATGTACATATATTCAGATCAAAGGACCATCTTCGATATAGGTATTATATATAGAAAATCATAGTGTTAAAGAGGTGAATCTATGTAGGTGTCACACAAGGTTATCAAAATATGTGTTATATACATATAGCTATATATAAATTACATGTGGTATATAAATAGGGATCAAACATCTTAATAAGAGGTGTATTCCATATGTATCTGGGGTGTGTAAAGACTCAAAAGGATATGATTGATAATTGCATGTTAGACACATATGTTATCTATAAATATATATATATATATATCTATATAGGTAATATATATATATATATATATATATATATATAGATCTCAAGATATTCGTGTGGAATGCATATGTGTTAGGAATG